>JAPJBO010000074.1:0-455632 GCA_030068145.1 Diplonema papillatum | reverse complement strand
GGGCAAGCGTACAGTGGTTCTTTGTGCCACCATTTACTCCGTTGTGTTGTTTGTGATGGAGTGATGACTACTACTTGTTCGTTTATCGGTTTTTTGTTTCACGTAAATTGTTTTTCCTTCTGGCTACGGTTCTTGGTTCTCGTTATTGGGTTCGCTTTCTGGTAATGGTTTTCGGTTTACGTAAATTGGTTCTCTTTCTGTTAACGGTTTTCGGTTCACGTAAAAGTTTGAGGTCCTACTCCAAGTCCGAGGGCGTGGTCAGGGCGCGCAGCTTTTCATGTTTCAATGCTGTCTCCTCCGAGCCGTACCTTCTCGGGTGAGCATCGGACCTCAGTTTTGCTTGCGATGCTTGAGGCACCTATACGTACTGGGCAAATCAATTCGCTTTTCGCTAGTAATGCCTCTGCTCCTCTTTCTACTTTCTTGGTTCAAAGTGTCAAGTGCAAGGTGCCGGAGTAGAATTCTCTAGCTTCCTACTCTCGTTCTCCATTTGTACTTCGCTTCGCTTTGCCTTCGTTTCGTCGCTCTTCGAGGTTGCTTCGACGTCGGGGGTCGGCCGTCTCGCGGTCACGGTCGTGACTGTTCCTCGGACGCGCTCTCGTGGGCCGGGGGGGTTGTCCCTCCGACGGACGAGGCGGGGCCCGGTATGCGGTGGTTGAGTCGGGGCCGAGTCCGATTACGGGCGTGCAAATCCGCTGGCCTCGAGTTCGCGTGTTTGTGTCGCGGTTCTCGTGGCGGATGGGCGGGATTCGGTGGGCTGTTCGTCGGGTGTGGTCGGCACGAGTATCCGGTACTCCTCCAGCAGTCCGGTCCCTTGCAGGTACTCGAGTGCCGTCTCCGGGTGTTCGAACAGCAATCTCCACAGCTGTTCGTGTCTCGGTATCCACACCGGTTGGCCACCCTCCCGCCGTAACGGGGAGGCCACTTCCCACATCAGGTCACGCTTCCCTTGCGTCCCCTCATGGCCGCAGTCCAAGAAAAGGTGCGAGACCGGGCACTCGGCTACCTCTCCGCAATGCGGGCAGGGACGATTCGAGCTCCGTTCGGACTTCGCTAACGCGTCGTAGTCCTCCCGGCACCAATGCGAAGGAGGCGGTGCTGGCCGTGCGGATCTGCCTGATCTCACGCTCGGCCCGTCGCGTGAGGTGATCGATTTTCGGGAGTTTCCTCCCGTTGACGATTGCGCGTGTGCGAGTTTCCCGTCGTAGTGGGAGCCCAACTCGGGCCAAAATTCGCTTTTAGCGCCTGCTCAGTTGGAATTCTTATCGGAAAGTGCGAGATCGTCATTTACTCGTTTCCAGTGTCCCAGGACGGTATTTCTGCTCTCTCAGAGCTTATTTCGCCCGGTTTGCGAAGAACTCAAAATGAGTCCAAAAATTCTCACTCGGTAGTGAACAAAAAAATTTCCGCCGTTTTTTTAGCCCATGGTCCAGAGGTTACCACACCCACACAGGGGTTTGTGGGTCGGTGGTTCGATTCCTGCCGGAAATCGTTTTTTCGGGTTTTTAAAACAGCCCCAAAACCGACCTTTTGTCCATCTGCACGCCAGATTTTGGTCGCCACGCGAGCTGATTGCTTGCCCATAATCGCCAGGGATAGCTCTTTCCATCCCAAAAAAAATTTCCCAAAAATTCCAAAATTTTGACCCAAAACGGGCTGCTTTTCAGACGGAAAATCTGTGACACTTTTTCGTGGAATGGGTGGTATACCGCATTGACCCATTGATTGGGTCCACAACGAACACCCACTAACCCAGTGACCCACCTGACGACAACCAGTGGCCAACCACTGCGTGACTCAGTCACGTGTCAGTGTCTGGGTGTCTAACGCCCGAAGGCTGTGGTGCGGCCTCATAATAATAAGGCTTATTCAACAACCGGGAAAGGCAAGCCTGCGGCTGCTCCGTCTACTTTGTTGAAAACTGGACGCTAAACGATGGTCGTGACCGACGGCCAGTGGGCATCATCCCCTCGCGTGCTGGCCCCTGGCAGCTGGATGCTGTCCTCTCTTGCGGTGGCCCGGGTGGGTGTCCACCGAGGGGTGGTTCCTTGCCCGTGGGAAGGCCGTGCTTCGCGCAGGAACCCCGGCTGAGGGGTTCGTCCCTCGCGCGGTCGGTGCTGGCGCGGTGAGAGTCGTCTCCTCGCCGCCGCCGCGGCAGGGGTGTTGCCCCCTCCGGCAGGGTTGTCATCCCTTCGAGTCCGACGACCGTTACCACACCAGGCACGTAAACACACGGAGCTTGCACATACCCAACTGTTCCCGCACTTCGAGTTGCCGTAGTTCGACCTCAAACTTGCACGTGGTTTCGGCCCCGCTGCAGCTGCACACATCGCAGAAGCAGCGTCAACGCCGACTGACAACGGTTGAGAAACGTCCCCAAGACTCAGAGTGTCGTCCCTGTTCCTCGAGTAAGTTGACTCCGCCAGGCTGGATGGCGTCCTGTAACTGGACCTGTTCCTGCACTCGATGCATAATTTTCATCCCAACGACACAAGAACCTGGGTTTTCACCCGTTTTCTGTGCGAGTGAGTGAGTTGCTTCACGGCGACATTCACCAGATGTTAACAGAACTGGTTACTGCAGTACAGGGCCACAAAGCAGCTTGTACTGGCTGGGATCGGGTACCTGTCGTAAAAATCCCAAAAAAACTCCAAAAAAAACACAAAAAAAGGGGGATATGGTGGTTATACGGCAATTGCGGCCGGTTTTCAGGAGGGAAAAAAAACCGAAAAAATTCGCCACATCCGCCACACGACTTTTTCATTTTCGTGTGGCAAATGTGGGCCACACGTGGCAACCGTGTGGCGACCAGCCCTGGTTCACCAGAACTTTGCTTCGCCCGAACTTCGCCCGAACTTTGCTTCGCCCGAGCTTTGCTTCACCAGAACTTTGCTTCACCCGAACTTAGCTTCACCCGAACTTAGCTTCGCCCGAACTTTGTTTCGCCCGATCTTAGCTTCACCAGAACTTTGCTTCACCCGAACTTTGCTTCCCCCAGAACTTTGCTTCCCCCAGAACTTAGCTTCGCCCGGACTTTGTTTCGCCCGAACTTAGCTTAACCCGAACTTTGCTTCGCCCGAACTTTGCTTCACCAGAACTTAGCTTCGCCCGAACTTTGCTTCGCCCGAACTTTGCTTCCCCTAGAACTTTGTTTCGCCCGAACTTTGCTTCACCAGAACTTTGCTTCATCCGAACTTTGCTTCCCCCAGAACTTAGCTTCGCCCGCACTTTGTTTCGCCCGAACTTAGCTTGACCCGAACTTTGCTTCGCCCGAACTTTGCTTCACCAGAACTTAGCTTCGCCCGAACTTTGCTTCGCCCGAACTTTGCTTCCCCCAGAACTTTGTTTCGCCCGAACTTTGCTTCACCAGAACTTTGCTTCATCCGAACTTTGCTTCCCCCAGAACTTAGCTTCGCCCGGACTTTGTTTCGCCCGAACTTAGCTTGACCCGAACTTTGCTTCGCCCGAACTTTGCTTCACCAGAACTTAGCTTCGCCCGAACTTTGCTTCGCCCGAACTTTGCTTCCCCCAGAACTTTGTTTCGCCCGAACTTTGCTTCACCAGAACTTTGCTTCATCCGAACTTAGCTTCGCCCAGAACTTTGCTTCGCCCGAACTTTGTTTCGCCCGAACTTTGTTTCGCCCGAACTTAGCTTCACCAGAACTTTGATTCACCCGAACTTAGCTTCGCCCGAACTTTGCTTCACCAGAACTTAGCTTCGCCCGAACTTTGCTTCACCCGAACTTAGCTTCGCCGAACTTTGTTTCGCCCGATCTTAGCTTCACCAGAACGTCCGAACTTTGCTTCACCCAGAACTTAGCTTCGCCCGGACTTTGTTTCGCCCAAACTTAGCTTCACCTTCGCCCGAACTTTGCTTCACCAGAACTTTGCTCACCCGAACTTAGCTTCGCCCGAACTTTGCTTCGCCCGAACTTTGTTTCGCCCGAACTTAGCTTCACCCGAACTTTGCTTCACCAGAACTTAGCATTGCCCGAACTTAGCTTCGCCCGAACTTTGCTGTTCCCCGAACTTTAACTGCTGCCTCCAGTCTCGCCACGCGCCGGCCTTAGCCGAGCGCACGTACTTCCTTAGAGTTGATCAAGATAGTACATCTTTCCTTAGAGTTGATCAAGATAGTACATGTTTCCTTAGAGTTGTCCATGATAGTACGTTTTGCTCTGGTACGGTCTCTTATCCTGTTCTGTTCTGTCCTGTGGGGCGGAACGAAGCCCGGGCAAAACGAGGCTGGGATAAGGTCCAAAACAGTACGTTTCCCGACTTTGTGCCCAAAACAGCACCTTTTCCTGTTTGTGCCCAAAAGGAGGTGAAGTCCTAAATATGACGTTTGAAACTTTTTTTGCCCATTCTATTACTATTTCAAACTTTTATACCATTCTATTACTACCCCCAAACTTTTATACCATTCTATTACTACCCCCAAACTTTTATTCCATTCTATTACTATCCCCAAACTTTTATACCATTCTATTACTATTGCAACTCTGGAGACTGAATTCACCCATTGCTGGCAGCCCTCGGTACAAAAACAAGTACATGCTTGTCACAAAAGCCTTGTGCGAGTCTGCCTCTATTCGACTTGGAAGTGAAGTTGCCTCATGATGTAAATGTGTCACATTGTGTGGACCATTACGCGGTATCCAAACATGAAGGAGACCGGCTTGTAGTATGGTCAAAACTTGAACCCATTACGGTCCCAAAGCTGAACCCCATTCCCAAACTTTGAACCCATTTTGGTGTCACCCAGTGAGTCGGTCACTGAATTACGTTAGTACAGTGTTAGGAACAGTCACCAAGTCCAGGGTGCCCGACACTTCTACTGTTTTTCCACTTTCCATCCCCAGCCCCGAGCCGCGGGCTTTCCAGGGCTGGGTCCCATTGACAGCCTGGGAACCATTCCCGCAGCATGTACTACGTGTTGCCCGTAAACGAAACGTAGCCAAGCTCTGCGAGTTGATGTTGCCGACTCAGTTGACATCCTGGCATTCCTGATGACACCTGTTCTGCGAGAACTCTCAAATGGAATTACCAAAGCCGGTAACCCACATGGAAGGGTTTGTGCTGACTCGCAGGCCCGGGCGGCAGGGTTGTGCAGCAGAGCGCGACTGCGGTGGGCCAAAGAAACTGACCGATGATTTCTAGCGTTATTTGTGGATTTCACAGCGGCCGGCGACCAGTCTGAGTCGTCGGAGTGGCTGAACGGTCGACCAAATCTTCGGTGGAACCCTGGGCCGGGCACAGTCGTAGTGGCTTTTGTTCGGCGATATAGCGTAGACTCCAGAATCCAGCACCGTGCTGCGTGCACGCGTACTGACTCGTATCTGAGCCTGATTAGCGTCAAACTGCGGAACTACAGGATTGGAGTGGGATTCCCACGGAAGCTCCCTCCACAGGGTGGAGTCGGGGCAAAACAGAATGTCGGGGTCGTCGACTCCGCAAACGAGAGACCGAAACCACTTAGACTCCGTGCTGGCAGTTTGAGATTTCGTCTTTGCTTAGAAACTTGCGGCAAAGCAAAAAGGGGCCTCTTTGTTTCGTGCGGTGGGACAACGCTTCAACGTTTTCGGTACTGACGCCAAGTGCTGGGACACCAACCAAATGGTACAAAAATTTGGGGGGGGGATAGAAATAGAATGGTACAAAAGTTTGGGGATAGTAATAGAATGGTATAAAAACTTGGGGATAGTAATAGAATGGTATAAAAGTTTGGGGATAGTAATAGAATGGTATAAAAGTTTGGGGATAGTAATAGAATGGTATAAAAGTTTGCGATAGTAATAGAATGGTATAAAAGTTTGGGGATAGTAATAGAATGGTATAAAAGTTTGCGATAGTAATAGAATGGTATAAAAGTTTGGGGATAGTAATAGAAAGTACTTCGCCTCGCCCAAAAGAGTACTTTGTTCTAACTTGAGTGCGGGTCCAAGTTTTGAGTCCAAGTTGTGTCCAAGTTTCTGCAGAACCAGGTTCGGTTAGCAAATCCAGACTCTCATCGAATCAAGGACCAAAATGGCAAGGTTTGCTGCCATGCCGATCAAAAACTGAAACACAACAGGCATCAATTCCCCTCAGCCGGGTTTTCCTCGCGTGCAGCACGGTGCACCGCGTTTGGGACCCAAGTTTGGGACCCAAGTTTGGGACCCAAGTTTGGGACCCAAGTTTGGGACCCAAGTTTGGGACCCAAGTTTGGGACCCAAGTTTGGGACCCAAGTTTGGGACCCAAGTTTGGGACCCAAGTTTGGGACCCAAGTTTGGGACCCAAGTTTGGGACCCAAGTTTGGGACCCAAGTTTGGGACCCAAGTTTGGGACCCAAGTTTGGGACCCAAGTTTGGGACCCAAGTTTGGGACCCAAGTTTGGGACCCAAGTTTGGGACCCAAGTTTGGGACCCAAGTTTGGGACCCAAGTTTGGGACCCAAGTTTGGGACCCAAGTTTGGGACCCAAGTTTGGGACCCAAGTTTGGGACCCAAGTTTGGGACCCAAGTTTGGGACCCAAGTTTGGGACCCAAGTTTGGGACCCAAGTTTGGGACCCAAGTTTGGGACCCAAGTTTGGGACCCAAGTTTGGGACCCAAGTTTGGGACCCAAGTTTGGGACCCAAGTTTGGGACCCAAGTTTGGGACCCAAGTTTGGGACCCAAGTTTGGGACCCAAGTTTGGGACCCAAGTTTGGGACCCAAGTTTGGGACCCAAGTTTGGGACCCAAGTTTGGGACCCAAGTTTGGGACCCAAGTTTGGGACCCAAGTTTGGGACCCAAGTTTGGGACCCAAGTTTGGGACCCAAGTTTGGGACCCAAGTTTGGGACCCAAGTTTGGGACCCAAGTTTGGGACCCAAGTTTGGGACCCAAGTTTGGAACTCAAGTTTTGGGCACAAACTCAGGTCCGAGTCAGGAAACCGTACTCTTTTGGTATTTCACCCAACCAGCAGCCCGTGCCTGGGCCACGGCTGGGAGGGGGGTCTCTAAAAAAAACGAAGAAAAAGCAAAAACTACGGTTTCTGTGCATTTTTCTTGCATTTCTGGGGGCCTTCCAGGAGTTTCAAGTGTGTGTACTATAATGGGCAACTCTAAGGAAACATGTACTATAATGGGCAACTCTAAGGAAACATGTACTATCTTGGGTAACTCTAAGAGGTATGTACTATAATGGGTAACTCTAAGAAAGTGTGTACTATAATGGGAAATGACCCCCGACCAGGTAAAAAAACCCGCGATGCAGTGACACTACCCCCTGCACCAGGGTGGACCGCTTCGTCCGGTCGCGCCCCGCCAGATGAAATGACTATTCTTGCCACCCCCTGGGCTACTTGAAAGCTCAATTGGTGGAAGAAGTCCTGGCAGGCGGCCGAAGCGGTCCGGTTTTTTTTTATTTTTGGCAAAAAAAAAGAAATTCAGTCCAGGTGGTGGCACTCTTTTTCGTCCCGTTGGTTAAGAGGCATCAGGCCCATTGCATGTGGGGAGATTCTGCGCCGGGTGGCCGGCAAGGTCCTCGCATCCGACCGGGCAATCAAGGACCTGGGGGCGAACGTCCTCCTGCGGAGTGGGCAAGTCGACGCAGGCGTGCACGCCATCCGCAGGGTTGCGGCCCTGTACCAGTGTGGCTCCTGGGGCCTGGCGCGTTTGGCGTGGCGCGGCGCGCGCCAAGCGCGCCAAGCCTGGCGCGTTTGGCGCGGCGCGGCGCGTTTGGCGCACCCTGTAGCCCCAAGGAAATTTAGGCTCCCTCGTCACATGCACGGGGCAAAAAGAGTACCTCGGGGGGCCAAAACCCATTACAGTATGTTATCCAAACTTTGAACGAATTACAGTATGGTCCGAACTTTGAACCCATTACGGTATGTCAATCCAAACTTTGAACCCATTACGGTATGGATTTTCAAACTTTGAACGAATTACGGTAGGTTCCAAACTTTGAACCCATTACGGTATGGTCCCAAACTTTGAACCCATTACGGTATGGTTTTCAAACTTTGAACCCATTACGGTATGGTTTTCAAACTTTGAACCCATTACGGTGAGGTTCCAAATTTGAACCAATTCCGGCATGATTTCTAAACTTTGACTCTCAAGTTTGAGCATTTCGGTGTCACTGTCAGGTTATAAGCCCAACACCAACGAGATACGTAGAAGCGGACGTGGAGAGAGATCATAGATGTGAAGTTGGCGTCGATGGATCCAGTTTGTGTCTTTTGGCACATGCTCGAGGTTGGCTGCTTGCTTTGGACCTCTCGATTTCTGAAGGACCTCGCACAGATGCATCCCCAGGGGAAGTGCTCGGGTTTGAAGAAGAGTCGGTGCATGGCAACCACCATTGCGGCGCACTCGCCCCCGATCCGCCCACCCCGGGGTCCGGTCCAATGCCTTCCTTCCCTGTCCAGCAGGTCGGACGGCGGTCCGGGCCCTCCGTCACTCGTCATCAGACTTCATGGGAGGAGGTCCCGACGAGTCCACTTCCGATTCGGCTTGTCCGATTCACGCTCGAGTCGACCCTGTGGCTGAAACGCCGCTGCTACTTCCGGATCCAGTGACGGCCTGCCGCTCGCGGAGTCAGAGTCGCGGACTCAGACCGACTGCGAAGTATCAAATGCTGCTCGAAAACTGCTCCCTCTGTACGGGGGCAGAATCCCACGGTTGATTAGCATGGAAAAACAGTTGTGTTCGAAGACCACGTTCTGCCGCGAACCTGCATTTTGAGCTTGACGCTTTGAATACAACGGGCGCTCGTTGTATTTAGCCCCCCCCCTGTAATGGGCCGTCGGTGGTTATTCCTCTCCTACGCTGTCGGTAGGGATCCTGCTTTCGCAACAGGGAGAAGAGTACTCCACTGAGCTTCCGAGGTCGCCGTACTACAGTAGGGGCAGTGCCTGCCAACTTTCACTGCTGATCATGAAGTTTACCCTTCCTCCTCCTCATCTCTCTCTTTTTGCCTTCCTGTTGACGCAAGTGATGGACAGAATCATCTGCGAATGGCGCGAACGTTCCAAAGCTTCCCAAAATGCGTCCACAATGATCAGGTTTACCTTTCGTTTCTGATTGTGAACTTTGTTCTTAAATTTGTCGCAACGGTGCGGCTAAGTGGCAAGCAGCTCGATGAGCATGACTCTTCTTCCGGTCCAATCACAATCCGGACGTGGCCGTAGGTTTCAGTGCCTGCTGATCACGAGGTTTACTACAGCTGTAGCAACAGCACACAGCCGCTCGGCCAGCATGAGCCGTAGTGACGGTAGTCTAACGCCGCATCTTTGCGTTGAACGTGGATTTCGGAGGTCGCCGAATTGGAGATGAAAGTGAATCTGTTGCTACTGCGGTGCAGAAGGATGATGACTTAGGATCGGCCTACTGAAGACATGGTAGCTGCAACCATCACCCGTCCGCCTTAGAGTCTGACTGATCGACCACTGACGTGGCACTGTAGAGTCACCACAGAAGATGAATTTGTCGCCCAATTACACTGCGTTGTTAACAACTTGCAGACCTCGACTGACAACGGTACCGAAATTGGGCTCAAATTTTACACTTACCGGAATTCGTTCAAAGTTTGAAAACCATACCGTAATGGGTTCAAAGTTTGAAAACCATACCGTAATGGGTTTCAAAGTTTGGAACCTACCGTAATTCGTTCAAAGTTTGGAAAACCATACCGTAATGGGTTCAAAGTTTGGCACCATACCGTAATGGGTTCAAAGTTTGGATCATGTACCGTAATGGGTTCAAAGTTTGGATAACATACTGTAATGGGTTTTGGCCCTACCTCGGGGGAATTGATAATTTTCCCGGGCCATTTTTCAATGCACAAACAGTGGAATCTGGGTTTGGCAAAAGTTGTGGTGATATTTTCCCGCTGGTCCCACGTAACAGATCTTTTTCAACGACGTTTTGCTCGCCCTCAGCTCCGATGAAGAGAACGGTTCAAAACAGACTCGGGGACCCATACGTATGCGTGTGGTTCGTGACTCCTCATAAGATGCAGAGCACCGGGCGGCAGGTTTACCACGGGAAGGACAGGAATCGTCCCCAGGTAGGTGACAATTTCCCGCTGGTCCACGTAGCAACTTTTTCCCGACGACTTTTTGCTCGATTTTTTCTCGGATGAAGAGAACGGTGCCAAATAGACCCGGAACCGTAAGTGGATCCCTGTGGTTCGTCGGCCTTGCATTGCCGCAGGGTACCATGGATTACCATGGCGAGCACGTCCAAACCGGTCCAAAAAGGCTGCAGGGATCGATCCCCTGGAAAAAGCTTGTTTTTCAGTGGCTCTGGAAGGACAGGGGGTGTGGGAAGGCACCAGAATAGGCTGACACCCTCTGAGAACAGGTTCTCTGGAAGATTTCGCCATCGATCTTCTCATCGAACAAAAAAATTGTCGGAACGCACGCCGGGATCGCCGAGAAACTGGACGAATGATGATCCCAAAATGAAAAAGTTGTCAATTCCTGGTAAAAACACTACGGGCGCGCCAATCGCGCCAAACGCGCCAAACGCGCCAGAAAACAGGGTTTTCTGGCGCGGCCTGGCGCGGCTGGCGCAGGAGCCACACTGCCTGTACCGCGACAGAGACGTGACCGACAGGGGCATACTGCAGATCGACTTCGCCAACGCTTTCAATATGCTGCGGCGGGAAGCGATCATCCGCAGTGTCAACCGACACGCCCCCCAACTGTTGGGGTACGCGTTGGCAGCGTACGAGAAACACTCCGCGCTAGTGGTGGGCGACCGGAGGATCTCCTCCGAGTGTGGAGTCCAACAAGGGGACCCCTTGGGGCCGCTGCTTTTCAGCCTCGCCTTGCACGATGTCGTTGTTCCGCCGAGCCCCGAGGATCAGCTGCCCGTCCCCGCGGCTTCGTCGCAGGCGCCCGCCGATCCTGCCCCCGCGACGCAAGCACGGGACTCCGGTCAGCCGGAGCCTCCTGGCGCCATCGAGGGCCAGCCCACCCCTCTAGTGCCGGCGCAGGCCCCAGGCTCGGGGGACCCAGCAGCGTCGCCGCCACCGGCAGGATCCTCGGCAACCCGGGGCGCCCCTGAGGGGGCGCTGAGCCAGGCGGAGCTTGACCTTCTGTCGTTCTTCCTCGATGACGGGGCGGCTGGGGGGGAGCTCGACTCCCTCGGCCGCTGGCTGCGGGACTTCGAAGACAGGGCGACAGCGGTCGGGCTCAGCCTGAATCGGGGGAAGTGCAGGCTGTCCGTCGCCCCCGGCGCCACAATCCCCGAGGCCCTGCAAGGCATCGAGACTTGTCCGCTAGACGAGATTCAGCACCTTGGCGTCCCCTGCGGTTCCCCCGAGAAGATGCGTGTCTTCGTCGATGAAGCGGTCAAAGGCGCCGAGAGGAAGATGCGGATGATAGCCTCCCTCCCGGATGCGCATGTGGCTCTGACTCTGCTGAAGTTCTGCGCCGGCTTCGTCAGCGTCGTCCACCTCATGCGCGCTGTGGGGGCCGTCTTCGACTTCGCTTGCATCGATCAGGCCACGCAGTCTTGCTTGGCGACGATCACGGGTATCGAGACGGACGCCTCCGCCTGGGCCCTGGCTTCCCTTCCCGTCAGGCTAGGCGGCCTGGGTCTGCACTCCTGTGCAGACACAGCGGCGATCGCGCATATCGCGGCCACCTTTGACGGCGAGGCTTGCCTTCCATCCCTGGTGACCCCCTACGTGCTGCCGCACGCCATGCTTCTGGACGAGGACGACACTTTCCTAGCGTCCCTCGATGACCCGCGCCTTGCACCCTTCGAAACCGTTTTGGAGAAGATCCAGAACGCTCTGCAGGCACGGGATAACTACGGGGGACGTGGACAGAAAGTGTGGTCCGCGACGGTTCATGACGAGCGGCGCAAGGCCCTCATCATCTCGATGACTGAGGAGCTGGGCAGGTCAGGCCAGCTCCAAGGGTCGGCGCTGGCCCTGAAGCAGGTCCAAGTCCGGGCGCGGATCCAAAGCTGCTCCGGCCAACATGCGTCCGCGTGGCTTTACGGCAACGCGGAGGCAGACCCCAAGCTGTGGCTATCCCCCGCGGAGCTCGCGGTGGCCATCCGGCTCCGGCTGGGGCTGCCCATCGCCCCCATGCCGAGCATCTGTCGCCTTTGCGGGACAGGCTCGGCTGACGTTGACGGAGTGCATGCGCGGAGCTGCTTCTCCGGCGGCCGCCGGACGAGAATGCACAATGCACTCCGCGACGTCATCGCTGACTTCGCCCGCCGTGGCTTGCTGGCCCCGGCGGTCGAGCGCCCCGTGTTTTCGAACACGGAGCGGAAGCGCCCGGACATCAGCTATGTCCGGGACGGCACCACCGTTGTGTTAGATGTCGCCGTCACCTTCCCCCTGCAGCCATCGAATCCCCAGTACGCTAAGAGGGCAGCGGAGAAGCCAGGGGGGGCGGCGACAGCCTACGCAACAGCTGTCAAAGAAGGCAAGTACCGCGGCATAATAGACAACGAGCCAAACCCTCGGGAATGGCTCGCTGTCCCGCTGGTCGTGGACACCTTCGGAGCGTGGTGTCCTGGAGCACTCACGGAGTTGCGGCAAATAGCCCGCAAAAGCGCCCTCCGTGAAGACCGGACCGCTTCGGCCGCCTGCCAGGACTTCTTCCACCAATTGAGCTTTCAGGTAGCCCAAGGGGTGGCAAGAATAGTCATTGCATCTGGTGGGGCGCGACCGGACGAAGCGGTCCACCCTGTTGCAGGGGGTAGTGTCACTGCATCGCGGGTTTTTTTACCTGGTCGGACCTGCTCGCTAGCAGGCCAGCCCAGGTCGCAGCGAGACTGGCGTTCACTGTGTGCTGAAGAAGCATTTTTTGGGCTCCCGCTCCGGAAGCAACCGGCCAGGGATCGATTCCTGTCCTTCCCACTGCAAACCTGGTGTGGTTTCCACGCCCGGTGCCTGCATCTTGTAAGGACCCCCGAACCACGCACATACTGGATGGTCCCTGGTCTATTTTTCACGGATCTCTTCATCAGAGCTGATCGCGAGCAAAAATTCGTCGAAAAAGGTCTGCTGCGTGAACCAGCAACATAATGCCACCACCAGGGGATCGATACCCGTCCTGCTCAATGCACACCGGGTGGTTTCCAAGCCCGGTGCTCTGCATCTTGTAAGAACCCACGGACCACGCACATACTGATGGTCCCTCGTCTATTTTTCACGGATCTCTTCATCGAAGCTGATCGCGAGCAAAAAGTCGTCGAAAAAGGTCTGCTGCGTGAACCAGCAACATAATGCCACCACCAGGGGATCGATACCCGTCCTGCTCAGTGCACACCGGGTGGTTTTCAAGCCCGGTGCTCTGCATCCTGTAAGAACCCACGGACCACGCACGTAGTGTTTGATTCCCGGGTCTATTTCTCACGGATCTCTTCATCGAAGCTGATCGCGAGCAAAACTTTGTCGACAAAGGTCTGCTACGCGGACCAGCAACAGAATGCCACCAGCCAGGGGATCGATACCGTCCGTGTTCAATGCACACCTGGTCAGGCTGGTGGTTTCTACGCCCGGTGCCCTGCAAATTGTAAAAACTACTGACCACGACATAGTTTTCTGTCTCCGGGTCTATTTTTCACGGATCTCTTCATCGGAGCTGTTCGCAAGCAAAAATTCGTCGGAAAAGGTCTGCTATGTGGACCAGCGGGAAAATGTCGCCAACCAGGGGATCGAATCCCGTTCTTCCCGCACACCGGTGGTTTCCACGCCCGGTGCCCTGCATCTTGCACGGACCCTCGTTTCCGGGTCTATTTTTCACAGTTCTTTTCATCGGAGCTGATTGCGAGCAAAAATTTGTCGAAAAAGGTCAGCTACATGGACCAGCGGGAAAAAGTTACCAACCAGGGGGTCGATACCCGTCTTGCTCGATCCAACCTGGTGGTTTCCACACCCGGGGCCCTGCATCATGCACGGAACCACGAACCACGCGCATACTTTTTCGTTTTCGGGTCTATTTTTCACGGATCTCTTCATTGCAGCTGATCGCGAGCTAAAATTCGTCGAAAAAGGCCTGCCGCGTGGTCCGGCGGGAAAATGCCACCACCCAGGGGATCGATTCCCGTCCTTCTCAATCCACACCTGGCGCCTTCCACGCCCGGCGCCCTGCAACTTGTAAAGTGCCCCGAACCACGCACATAGTTTTTCGTCCGGCGGCGGGTTCGGCCCGGCCGGCGACTGCGGGGTCGGCCTGATCGGCCCCGCCACTAGCGGCGACGAGGTCGGCCTGGACGGCCTCGCACCCGGCGGCGGCGGGTTCGGCCTGGGCGGCGACTGCGGGGTCGGCCTGGTCGACCTCACCACCACCGGCTACAGGGTCGGCCCGGACGGCCTGCGGCGGCAGGTTCGGCCAGGTCGACCTCGCCACAAGCGGCGACGAGGTCGGCCTGGACGGCCTCGCACCCGGCGGCGGCGGCGGGTCCGGCCTGGTCGCCCTCGCCTCCAGCGGCGGCGGGTCCGGCCTGGTCGGCCTCGCCTCCGTCCCCCGTAGCCGGAGGATGCGCACCGAGAGTTTCGCCTTGTCGCCAGCGTCTCGACCAGGTATGGCGGCTGGCATGGTTCGATCCCGCTGACGCGGTCCACCATCACCTTCCAATGTTCCAGATCGAAGGTAGACTTGAGGTCTTACAGGAAGCATTCCACGAGAATGTCCTCTGACCATGCTAAGAGGGTGGTCGCATCCAGAGCTGTTGCACAGAGCTGGCCCCGACAGAGAGGCTGTTCCTTCACCTCGGTCCAAACTATTTCAGTTCAGAGCAAACCTTCGTATGGGCTCAATTGTATGGACATTTGCATGTGTAAGGCTAATTTATTCGAACGACAAACACCAAGGTTGCAAAATTCAAAACCGCTCGTTCCGAAAAAAATGCGCTTCGAAGGCATCATGCTGTGCACCCTGTGTTTGACCGCCTCCACTTGTGAGACCGAAATGCGATGGGTGTTGTTCAAGGTTCACAGAGAACTCGGCGTGTCCGTAGTTCGAGAACGGTTGATCAGTACCGCACCAGCCAGTCATGTACGAGAAAAACATCGCAAACACTTGAATACGACTATTTTTACTGTCCACCATGCAAAGTCGCAAGTGAAGCAATTTGAGGACGAGGCACCAACTGCGGCTGTACATTTCAGCGAGCCGTCTGCGATGGTTCACGAACATTGGGACGACATTAGAATGGACATCAACGGAACCACAGTGAAGTCAGATGTGACATATGCACCTTTTGTTCTGCCGATGTCCGTGGTCGACATTCACATCGTGGAACACAGCAGCCCCGCATGGTCTGTGCTCGGACCTCGAAACCGAAAGACCCATCGATTTGCACGAGGGGCAGCAACGTTGAGCGACCCTTCCTTTTCCTTTGAGCCACAGCTGACCACCGTGCAAAAGGTTGGTCCCGTCGGCGATACCTTCAACTTGGTCTTCTTAGCAGGATGCTACACACAGCGGTCTGACTTCGATGCTGATGTTCAGAGAGCCGTACGCTTTCTGTCAGGCACCGTGACAGCAGAGGAGTCTATCACTCTCAACAACGTACCTCTGCATGCACAACCGTGGAACCGATATTGGACATACATTAACGTATTCAGCGTATGGGACGAATCGCCTCAGGATGGCGCGAATCACCCAGACCCGAGGGGCAGTATTGCCAATCCCAAACCAAATCGCTTACAGTGCAGCTACGGTACAACCATAAAGCGAATGCTTGCTTGCAACTATGCCGAGACCGCCGCCTTGGCGTCGTACGCTCCAGCGGCGGATCTGATCATCACCATTGTCAACGACGACGAATACGGAGGGGCAGGAGGCGGCGGACAGGCATACCTGTACAACGGAAAGAACTTTGAAAAGGTTCTCATACACGAAACTGGACATGCCTCGGGTGGACTCTCCGACGAGTACGACTACGGTTTTGATGAAGAGTCAGCACTGAGTCTGATCAACTGCGCGAAAAAAGATACCGAAGTGCCGTGGTCAGATTGGTTTCCGACGTGGCAGGGTCTCGGCAAGCCGTCTTCCACGTTCGAAACGTGCTCATACTCAAATTTTGTGCGGCCAAACAAAGGCGAGAAAGGAGATCAAAGCTGCCTGATGCGGTCCTCAGGCATGCCAAAACTGTGCGATGTCTGTCGCGAAGGGTTACTGCAAAACGCTCTGTACGAAAACCTGAAAGATCTGTCCCTTCCACGCTGCCCGGTTGCATCGGAGACTCTTGTCATGGCCCCAGCTGACGTCAGTCGACTACACATCAACCCTGCCATTCAAGATTTTTACTGGTTCACGACGAAGAGTTCTCTATGGGGCCCCGCATTCAACGTATCTTGGTCCTGTGTAAATGGTCCAGCGGGAACGTCAGCAGGTCCAATCAAGTCAGGCACCTCGGACACAACTGAGTTAACGGTTGGTGCCTGCCCGTCGGGAGGCGAACCCGGAGCAGAAGCTTGTGGATGGCCAGGCGGTGCGCAGGCTGTAGAAGGCGATTACCTCATCCGAGCCGAAATTGCAGACACCGTGCGCAGCCATAATTGGCTGCTATCCACCGCAATGAGGACATCAGCAGACTTCAGAGTACGTATTACGCAAGGATCTGAAGATTTGAGCGCGTGCGTCCGTTACGATTGCAACACGCGATACGGTCGTGGAACTGACAATGACTGCTTGGCGACTAATGAAGTAGCTTGCCTGACGAGCAAGTGCTACTGGGACAAAACCCTGGGGTCCTGCCGCCGTTTTTTTGGAAAGACCAACGAGCACGGTCGCGGCGGGTACAGCATATGCACACTTTGCGATGGTGACCCAAATGAGTGCAACATGTCCTACACCACGAATCCTCAGAAGGCAGAGGTCTTTATTCCAGAAGGTACAGATACGTTCGACTCGAACCCCGTCAACGTCGATCAAGTCTCTGAGCAACTGGGTGGCGGGGCAGTCGCTCTTTTCATTGGGCTCGCCGGAATCCTCCTCGGGATGATAGTCATGTTGTACAAAACATGCTCGAAGACACTCAACCACTCTGAGCTTGAGGGGAAATACACGCAATGCAATTCAGCTGTTCGACTGGCAATCATGGTCCTGTTTGCTCTCATGGTTTGGGGCTCTGTGGCGGTTGCAGGGTTTGCAGTGTTTCTCTTCTTACAGGCCGAGATGGAAATCTGGGGGCACATGATTATTCTGGTCACCGGCTTGGCAGCAGGAGGTGTCCTCATTGTGAGCTTCTTTATTTTTAGCGCGGCGGCTGCGCGAGGAAAGTGCCAACTTGGGGTCTCGGTCGTGTTGTTGGTGCTCACCACAATTCTGCTCATGGTAATGGCAGTCATCGTGCACCAGATGGCAAACAGCGCAGCGGCCACGGTTGAGGCAGCAGACAACACGCCCAATGCCGAATCCTGGGAAGCCATCAACATCAACGTTGGGGATTTTGTAGTTGACCTTGAGTGGATGGAGACGCTTGGGGACTTATGGAAGACTGCCTGCCGTAAAAAGCCCGATCTTGTGTGTCAATTTCAGGCTGAAGTTCATTGCTCGGGATTCCAAAAAGCCTGCTTTAATGTACAGAACAGCTATTGTCCAAAGAATTGCACGGTTGGGAACTCATATGTGAACCCGTGCATGAGTGCACTTCAAAGAAAGCTCGCCACGAATTTCCGCTACGTCTCGGTCATCTCCATTCTACTAGCCGCAGTGAGCAGTGTTGGCCTGCTTCTAGTTGCCTACCTTTTCGTCTCCATGTTCTGCTGTGCAGAGCAATCCTACAAGTATGCCATTGTTTGATCGACAATAAATTTGAATGGTGTGATACACCGCTACGGGGGAGTGTGTGTGTCCTGAGGGCCCCACCACGTACTTGTCATATGACAAATACAACGGATTTCGCCAGTGTTCGGGCTGCTAACCTCGTCGCGATGGAGGGAGTTCCACGAGCTTTTCCTTCCCAAGGGATCGTCCCGAAGAAGAGTGCAGACATCAGGGCTACTTCTGACGACATCAGCGACGTATCCTGGAGTGCCTCTGTCTCCAGTTCCCCATGGGGCACTTAGCGCCCATGTCGACCGTCACCTTCTCTTACCTGCTATGCCATTCGAGGGACCCTACAGAAGTTTTGGGCCGTTGGCTTGCACTGGTCGGACTTCTTTGGTTACATATTTCTTAGTTACTCAAGCTCCCCTCTCACAGCAACATGAAAAACGAGAAGAGTTTTCAGCCGTCGATGAAGAGGCACCCGTCGTCAGCCATGCCGCCCATGCAGTCATCCTTACAGCAGCCGCTTACGCCGTCTGACACGTCCGTCCCGATGACGACTTTCGGTTCTCATCAAAGGGGTGTGCTGTGACATCGCGAGCATCGGTTGCATCCTTGCAGCTTTGTCGTTGACGACCGTGCTCATTCAGCCGCCAAAAAAGAGGGTCAGGAAGAAGTATTCATTCACCGGTGTTCTGTCTAGTGGCCAGGGCCGTCAAAGTAGGGTTGGTGTGGGTTTGCTTGCCCTGACAACACTGCCCTTGTGCAGACTCAGGTTCCGCGCTAAATTAAACCGAAGCATGGTGGAGATAGGACCAGTGCGGTGTTGAGCACCCGATCCAGCGTCCGGCCGTATGCCGATATCGTTTTAGCACACGCGTACGCACGTGCGGCAACCCACAGTTAGTAATCAACCACGGCACACGGAGTAAACAAAGTTACCGCGAAATGAGCTCGAAGGCGGTTACACAGCTAGCACCGGAAGTTGTTGCAAAGCCACATCCAAAAGAATGGAAAAGTGTGACGGGGTCACGGCCCAACAGCTTCGGGGAGAGGCAAGGGAAACTGTGAGATGAATGGATGTGGTGGCAACAATTTGGGAGCAAGTGTGGCCAAGGCTCCCGAAGCCGCTTTGTTACGGCAAGTCTCGGTTGGTTCCGAACGCAGATGATCGGCTTACAGGAACGTAGCATCCAATAATCGTTCGACCTTGGTGGCTTCATCATAGCGTGTCGGACTCGTCCACCTGTACTTTCACGTCTCTGAGGCGTTGAAGACGAGGAGTGAAGCGAAATTGTAGTGGACTTCCTCCAGGTACACGGGGCTTCTTCTTGGTTCTTGTCTTGGAACATCGGGAAATGGTGACGTACGAAGGAAAGTGCCCTTCCTGTCCCGAGTAAACGTTCGAGTTAACACTCAGTATACAGCTACTATCCAACAAAGCTAAGCTAATTTGCTGCATATGCTACGAGAACACAACAGGCAATTCCGTTTCGGAGAGAAGGCCTATATTACACGTGTCCCCACCCCGGGGTATTCAGCCCAAACACCAAACTAAGATTTTCCCCAGCCGTGCATCGCTTCACGATCCTGTTCGCACGCAAATCGGGTTTCTCTCCCAAGGTCCTTGAGCGGATCGATACAAGATATTTTGCTTCACATGCGTTATCTGTTGAGTCACTCGCTTGACCAATTTCTTAAGCAGAAGCTCTCCTGCTGATCTTGTTAGTGTCAAAGCCGACAAGAAACCGCCAACGGTATCCGAGGAGAAGGCAACCTGCTTTTCTAACTCACAGGGTCAAACAGCTTACCCTTTTTCGTGTACTCATAATCCGCATTAACGCCGTTCATACGGCCCCCGTTCAATGTGGCGCTAGTTGTAGACGAAACGGGAAACAATCGCAGTTGAAAAATCAAGAACGCCCACACCCACTCGCCCCTTAGCATGAAGAAAATGGTCGTTGTGTCATATCGCATTTGAGTAGCTGGTTTGTTCGGCTGCTGCTTTACTCCACTTGACATTTCTCTTCTTTGGCAGTAGGAGACAGTACACAACCAACATCCTATTTCACTTTGATTTTGCGAAGGTTTCTGTGCCCAAACTTTACTATGCTGTCCTTCCTCTCTTATTCTGCGAAGATCTCTAATTGTCGAGGCTTCAGCGGTATGCAGCTTGTCCAACGCAAGCTAGCCAGCAAGCTTCTTCATCGGTCTTGTTCGCGACAAACTGGCAGACGTACGACTGGTGTTTTAATGCCAGTTCGGTGATTGTGGGTATGTACCCGACAATCAACGAAAATACAAGGCCACAAGAAGTCTTCTTCGCTTTTTCTCACGAACTGGGGGGTCGGTCCTACTTTTGGCTTTCTAGGTTCTCCCGACTCCAAATCGTGGTGAGCACAAACTCAGCAGTCTACTGGCGGTTACTGGCAGTTACTGGCAGCGCAGTGCAGTGTAGGTGATTTAAGCGCAGGGTTGAACGTAGCAACATTTGACGTCCACCCAGATTTTCCGCGGCTAGCGGTATGCTAATAGCTCTCTGTCGAGGGTCCGCGGGCGAAGCCGCACTTTTTTAGCTGGCCGTCGTACGCTTTTTTTAAGTCCATTCCCCGGTCCGGGTTTTCGATGTTCCGTGATCGGTATAAGTTCGTCCAGAACTTCTCTCCCTTCGTTCACGAAGTTCTTGATCCCTCTCTCCGAACTTCTTACGTCGGGCTTATTTGGACCGGCGTTGCTGCCCTCAAACCTCGCACTCGTGTGCTTGCTAACAAGAAAGGTAAACAGCAAACCAAGCTAGACAAGATCTGCACTCACCCGCGCTCCATCGAGCCTCACGCCAACGACTTCGCGGCGTGGACCACGCACTCCTACGCACGCCTGGCTTTGTGATACCAGTACGCGGCCAACTATGGGTAGATCGCTTGAGCATCATCCATTTTCGGGACCGGCGCATTCGGCAGGTGAGTTGTTACACACCCATCATCGGATGCCGACTTCCATGGCCACCGTCCTGTCAAGATGAACCGACACCCTTTGTGGGATCTGATGAGCGATCACTCGGACACCTTAAGTCAACGCTCGGTTCATCCCGCGTCGCCAGTCCTGCGTCCACTTAGAACCAGGACTCTACGTCAGGGGTCTGTCGGGGGCCATCGCCACTTGCCACCACAGGCTGAACGAAGCGTCCCGAACTGTGCTGGTAAATAACTTGGCAACCCTCGACGCGAGCTTAGCATTTATTAGCTTCGCCAGAACTTCCAGCATTTGCTTCACCAGAACTTAGCAACGCCCAAACTCGAACTTACATCCCCCGAACCTTACCGTCACCAGAACTTTAATTGCTGCCTCTAGTCTCGCTCGGCGCCCGTCTTAGCGGTGCAGCGCCTGCCCGCGCAAAAGGCTCTGCCTCCGAAAAAACGCTACTCGAAAGAGGCACACATTTCGCCGAACGTACCATCTACACGGGTATCTGTACGGCTTTGCGAAGTTGAACCTTGCGTCCTCCGACAAGGTGGATGTCGGCCAAGTTCGGAGCGCGTTCAGCCGGTTTGCTTCAACCCTTGATGCTGAAAAGGACACCGAGTTGCTGCGTGGCGAGTGTGATGTATTCCGCTATTCTTGCTGCACAATGGAACAAGGAAGGTTCCAAAAGGTCCCGAAGACGAAGTAGCAAGCGGTGACACTGCCAATGTATCTTCCCAGCAGTTTCAGGAAAAGCTCCCGCAGTGTTTAAAAGACGCTGGAATTACGCGTTACTACGGTGGGAAAAGGGATGAACCGTTCAAAGGTTCTAATACCCGACATCTCCGTGGCGTCAGATGTTGACTGTCTCCGGAGTCATCGGGTTGCCGCCGGGTGTTACTCGAAGAATCTTTTGTAACTATGAGGGTAGACTATTTTTTTTATTTGTTCCGCGTTACACGGCTCCAGTGCAGTCAGGCTCGACCGCTCGACCGGCGAAAAAACTTTTTTTTTTTGGACAGGAATTTGCCACAACTTTTTTTTGCACTGGGGAATGCAGGTCAAAATCCATCCAATGCCAGAAAAAAATTTCCCCACGCTACGCGTGGGAAAACAACATGTGGTTTTAGAGTGAAAGTTCGCTTCAAACTTTGGGGTTTAGCTGAACGGGCAGTCTCACAAAGTTAGTACACTGTCGTGCATCAGTAGTTGGACGGCTTAATACGACTTTCTCCAGTAGCTTCGCTTGTGAACCATTAGTGCCATGAACAGGTCGACAACCCAGTTTCACCCATCATACAAAAGATGGGCCCAGAGTGACGAGTTTCGGGGTTGCAGTGGAGTCTTCAGATGCCTGAGGCCAGTTTTGGTTTTGTAGGTGGGCCCCATTCTGACTGCTGTGACCTTGGCATGTGCCTTCGTGGGTGTGCTGCTGCTTCACCACCTTGTTGTAGACCCCAGTAGTCTCTGTATTCTGGCTGCAGCCGAACATACTGCAATCCAGGAGTTGGTGAGTGGAGTTGGGAATCCAAAAGCTTGCCCTTGCCCCCGTGACCTTGGCTTTTGTTGCTACTGTGTGGCACTACCCATGGCAGATTTTTCTAATTTTTTTTTTTGCCCGGTCGAATCTACACGGGTGCCGGTCGAATTCGACCGGTGTCCACATTCAACCGCCTTGACCGGTCGAATGTCAATCCGAGAGCAATATATATATATATTTTTTTTTTTGTCAATTCGACCGGCCGGTGACTGCACTGCACGGCGCGATAAAAAAAATAACGGGACAGAAAAGAAGGAAAAAAAAAAATAGTTGATCCGGACGATGGTAGCCTGCATGGCCTGAAGCACGGGAGGGTTGTTGTGAGCAACAGGCAGAAGAGCCCACAGAGAGTCGTAAGACGACCTCAGCTCATGCCGGTACGCCTGCCTCGCCTCGTCCACCTCTAACGCATCGCCAAACCGACGGGTGAGGTCATTGCGTAGGGAGAGCCGGCCCCCCGAAGTCTTCAGCAAGGGGGCCCACGTCTGGACTCGTCGCGCGTCTACTTCGGCATTCTCAGCAGCCTCTGCCTCCTGGCGGTCTCGGGCAGCATCTGCCTTGAGTTTCGACAGCTCAGACTGAGTGCCTGTGAGCTGGTGCAAAAGGAGGGAAAAGGGCGCCTTCCAGGGTCCATCTGGAAGATTCTCCAGGACCGCCTGTAGGGCTCCGCCCTCGTCCTCATCCTCCCCCGGCTGAGGAAACAGCCTCGGGAACTCGATTGGGCCCTCGAGGTCGTCGGCCATGGCTGCGTGCTTGTTTCGGTCAGCAAGGCAGCAACAGACTGGACAGCTCCAGTTGTCGTCCTTAATGCTTTCCAAGAAGCTTGCAGCGTCCGGTTTGTTTGTACGTGCCGGGGGAGGATTAGCCTGTTAGTGAGTGATAGTGAGTGCATATGATCGGTAGGCTAATCTTCTCCCAAACACGCTGCCAGCGTTCTCTTTCGTGTTTACAATTAATTGTTATTACGAAAAATAGTCCACCCTGATCATACTTTCAAAAAGAAAAAAAGTAGCGAAAACCAAGATGGCATCCAAGACTTTGTAGCCTCTCTGAGGGACAGGGTCACGGCGAATTGTTTCATAAGCTTGTGATGGTAGTTCGTCTCACTTGTGTTCGTGCTTATGCAATAAGCGAAATGTCAGGTACACCGCCCCCGAAAAGAAATACAGCAACCGAAGGAATCCTACCCGTGTATACGTTGACCCGTTGCGATGGGTCCCGTGGGGTCGGGTATCGACATCACAGGCAAAGCCATCGTGAAGGTGGTCGAGGTGCGACATTTGCAAACCCATCTCGTCGACAATGTTCACATAGCAGCGGAGCTTAACAGCCAAGAAGGTCGCACTGAGGTTATTGACGAGGAAGAGTTGTATCTCGGAAGCTCTTTTACTTTCCTGTGGGACAAGGACACAGTGCACGGACGGGTGCTGTCTCTGTCGTTGGTGGACGGCCCGTCAGGTGAGGTTCTATCAGAGGTAAAAATTGACGTACGGAGGCCTTGGTGTGACTACAAGTGGGTTGACTTCATGAGCGATGACCTCGCCAGCCCTGCCAAGAAACTGGCAACAGCGTCTCTGGAGTGTGAAGTCTGCGATGCGAGTCCGTCTGAAGTCCGACAGTTTTTGATGGCGACCGAAGGCGTCCTGCAAGATCATGCGCAAAGGCAGACCGTGCCGCTCCTCGCGGGTCAGGAGGCAGCATTAAAGATACTCCAAGAAGATAGCGACGTCGAGCATGAGCCTTATCCCTCTCCTGCGCCTCAAACCTCGACAGTTCTCACATCTGTCAAGCACAACCCGCTTCCATACCGCCACAACGATGCTTCAGGTGTCAGTGACTCGCCTGCTGCTAAAGGAGGCATTCACTCGCCAAATGCAAGCCTGCCACTCCACATCAGTCACCTCAGCCAGCCGAATGGCTCGGGTACAGGCAGCGAGCGACCAACACCTCGCTCCGAAAGTGGATACAGCAGCCCCGGTCTGCATACCGCACGCAGCACGAACCTTCATTCATCGACGGGTCTCGTATCGTCCACTCAGCCGTCGCATCGTTGCGTTAGCACACCGCGCAGTCAAGCATCTACATGCACGCCCTCCCCTCGCTCGTCCCCCAACGAGCGGAGCGTGCACCTGCGCGATCAGTTGAATGATGTCGTCGCCGGTTTGCGCCACGTCCATAGCACTCTGCCCACTAACGAAACGAAGTTGAGGAGGCAAATAGAGCTGCTCATGGCCAAAGCTGGTGCGCCTCTTGAAAGCATCCCCAGTACCAGCCCTGCCATGCCAGCAGGAATCCTGCCGCTTTCGCGTCCAGCCAGTCCGCGTGTAAAGGCAAAAAAACGCGTAACCGAGACTCGAACGACAACAACCAGCGGTCGCAGCAGGCGGTCGACCGACACATCATCTGCTGCCGGTAACCCGCGGACAGTACGAGGCTCGTCACGCTCGAGTGCAACGCGATGCGCGTCGATGCGTAGAATGGCGAGCCCGTACGGCACTAGCTTGGGTCCTGCGACAGGTCGCCCACTCATCCCACTTCGCGAGGTGGGATTCCCGTCGCCTGCTCAAAATCATAGCACGAGTCGGCGTGCTCGCTCGCCCGTACCTCTGATCGCCGCGCAGAAATTTGGCGCGCACCAGTCGCCTTCAATTCTGCGATATTATCAAGCAGACGTCGATCCTGGGCTTTCTCTTCACTCGGTACAGTCAGCCCCAGCGGGTCGTCGTACAGGGTACTCCCACATCACCAAGAATCCCGCATCGCCTCTCACAGCACGAGCGCTCAACACCAATCCAAGTCAAAGCGTCAGCCCAAAACCACTCATCGCTACAGATCACAATGTTGTGGGCGTGCCAACACTCGTCAAGCGTCTCGGAAGACGGGTTTCGTCTGTTGATCCGAGAGACTCGCTCTCGTCCATCCGAACAGCGCCCACAGGAAACCGAGCTTGTGCTATGCGCAGCATAAGCCCCTACAAGCGATCATCTGACAGGGGCGGAGTTCGAGGTTTCCGTCCGGTGTCACCGTCGGTTAGTCCAGTGCCGCCGTCTGTAGCTCGAAGCATTTCTGCGCATCGCAAAGACGCGATTCCGGATGTCGAAACACAGCCACCTTCCGGCCGTGAGGAACCGGTTGCTGTGATGTCTTCGCGGAGACGAAGTGTAGGGAAAAATGACCCGATGACACACGTTTCGCCGACTACACGCGTCGTCCAGACCCGCTTCCCTATCAACCGGCAATCACAACAACGTCCTCAACCCCAAGAGCGTGATGACATTCTCACCGCGCTCATAGCGAACAAGACCAACTCTTTCTGCTGCGCCGACTCCGAGCTATCTTTTGAAGACCTGGAGATGCTCGTCAAGGGGCCATGAACCCTCGTGTCTTGAGTTAGGAGCATATCCCTCTTTGCCGTGCACGCTCTTAGGCACGAATGAACTGCTGCATCCCAGTCGCTCTCTTCTTCTTTCGTCGGCAAGTGTCCTTGGGATGAGGTTGACGATGATAGGCTCCCCGGTTTCCGAGGAAGCCGTGCAATCGACTGGGTGTGCCGCTCCTCGTGGCCTACTTGAGTAGCTCGGAATCTGGGACTTGCTAGGATTTACGGCGCACAGGGAGCCAGCCCGAAATGGGGTTTGTCCCCGCCTCGCCTTCACGTCAAAGGCGAACCCAACGACTGAGACACGACGGATTCAGCAAACACTGGAATGGTTATCCATTTGCCGTATCGGTTTCTTGGATCGTAGAATAGTATGATGAATAGGATCGTCGATAAAAACCGTTTCTGAATAATAAACTTTAATAAGCATCTTATGCGCGAGTCTTTTGTAGGAATTACCCGAGATCTGTCAGTTGCAAATCCCAGCACCAACTGATGCTCCCAAAACACTGGATCATCTGGGTTTAGTGCGAGGTGCAAGCATTTAGCAAAAAACCGAGTACAGGCGGGTACCTCCGAGTCTTATACATACGGCACATGCCTTTTCTCCGCAATGCAAGTGCCAGACTTAAACGGTTGTGGGAAAGTGATGCACGCGCAATCGTCGCCGAAAGAAAGCAAGTCTTCGTTTTCACACACTATATCGATTGGTCAACCTCGACAACCGCTCAGGAACACCTTCTGAAGAAGACTTGTACTAACTTACACTTGTTCGCACGTAACGATCCAGACCAGCTCACTCGCCAACGTGTGAAGTTGACCCCGATATTAAAAGCTGACTGAAGGTGGCAGTCGGTTGGTAGCGGTCGTCCATTTCTGGGACATTTTTGGTTGGTCCCAGTGTATTCGCTAAGGGCTTAAAAAATGGACACCGTCCGCAAGTTTGGAAGTCTCTAGGCACTACACTAACCACTACAAAAAAAGCCGAACCTTTTTTATGGTCTCAACGCATGTACATGCGAAGAACAACCATCATTTTTACTACCATTGGCCAATTGATGCGGCCCGTTACTTTGTTTATTAGTACAAGCCCCAACTTCGAAACTGTTCTTGCCTGCTCTCGTATCTGGCGGCTCAATTGAGGCTGCAGCGGGATCCCGATCTGACTGGTGAGCACCCCATTTTTCTCGTTTACCGCGGTACTGCAGACCCATGTCAATAAGTCAAGTGGGCTACCGATTTCCCTAAACAAGATGCGGCATACGCTTGCACTGAACACAAGCCAGCCACAGGGCAGGGTGGACGGGTTTGCGCCGCTTACTGGTCTAGCTTCGACTCAAGCTTTACAGGCTGCGGTTGACCGGTACGTTCTTGCCCTGGAGCGAGCTTCTTTGCACACGTAAAAGAATAAAACAAAACTACGCATTTCTTTCTCTTTCTTCTGAGTTCTTTTTCTTCTTCTGTTTTCTTCTTCTTCCTCTTTGTCCTGCTCTCAAATCTGGCGCATCGTGTAGATTCGCTCCACCGGCTCTTGAAACCCTTGAACCTCTTAGCGATAGCACCCGTGTTCTTTGTCCCCGGTGTCTCCAACGGGCGCTATCCGAATCTTTAGAGAAAGCAAACAATCCCTGTTCCCTCTCAGCAACTTTGTCTGGGTGTTGCTACGCAAGCAAAAATAATCAGCACAAAACAAAGTCACGTATCTTCATCAGCGATGCGACTGCCGTTTGGGCGTGGGGGGAGTTGTGAAGGGGCGCTCGTGCAGTATAGGCAGAAACCGATAGCTCCTCGAATCCGCTCATTAAAGTTTTGCAAGTGTATTCTCAATTCCTCGTTCGGGTGCCGGCGAGCCATCGATCCTGAGATGGCATCGTTTTCAGGGTATCTGCTTGGGTCCCCACTCTCACGTTCTTGGTGAAAATGCAGGGGAAAGTTTCAGTCAGCCTGACCTTGTAGACTCTGCACAATGAAACTCGGTCACAAAAGCTGACTGGGTCTTCATTGTGTGGAGGACAGGTGGCCGTCGCATCACCTGGGGGTATTTTGCACCCCACAATGGCAAAATACATTGCAGGAAATCGGTCCCGCCACACTCCGTTTCATCACTCGATTCGTAGCTGTGTAGGGCGCGATCGTTCAAGATTTAAGCCTGCGGCACCAGAAAATAATACATGGAACCATCCGTGATCAATCCGAGTCTACTTCAAAGTTGCGCTTCGAAGAGGCTGTCTCCCACCAGCGATCCTGTGTGTTCACTCTTCAGGTCGTCGCGTGGACTATCCACACCCGAACGCATATGCTGCTCATCGTTCAGCGAAGGGACGAACTCACTCGTTATTCATGAGAGTGACTACTGCGACAGTGCACATTTTTAATGAATGCACCCCTTGCCACTATCACCGAACGGCTCCACCTACATAATACATGAAACGCCAGCGTATCAGCTAGTGGTAGAGTGGACCAGGCGCAGCTGTGAATAAAAGGTGAGACGAGAGGCATCACTTCGACGACACACTCTCGCGTGTTGTTGTCTGTTGCAAGCGTCATGAAAACCGTACACAATACCCCATCTCGGTTTGTCACCGAGATCGGGGCATCGGTGCTTCGATATTCAGCGTGACGTCTTCTTCTCTCTGTGATGACACGGAATAAACATCTCATTTGGTGAGGCCGCCCGCCTACTCATATTCTTATAAGCAGGCCCCGATGCATTGGCTTCGGGGTTGCTTTCTTCCTTTCCCAAAGAAGACTTCGCTGCCACTTATGGCTCCTCTCTGCGCATAGAGCAAAAAGAAAAATAGAAAAAAAGGAAAGGAGAAAAACGGGGTTTCCTAGGAGTCGACGGGTCTTCGCCGAGGGCTCAAAGGCCACTTAAGAATCCGCAGGATATACTCGGAGGGTCCGTCCGGTGCCTATTTTGACGCGGAGGCTGGAGGAGGAGAAACCACCCACCCACCTACAAATGGTTCTTTTTTTGGTTAAGCACCTGCTTTGTAGGAAATCCTTGAGGAGTCTGCCAGTTGCGAATTATTTCGCCTCCTTCGAAGTAACACAAGCACAAAGCAGCCCCACGAGTATTTTGTTGAACGCTTACGCAAAAGAATAACGGGGTGTAGCTTGGGGAGGTGTCCTCGGTCAACCTGTTTGTCCTTCGTGCAGTACGGAACTCGGTCAGGGTGAAAATAGAAAAGTAAGGGCAGATGGTGTGATCCATATGCCCGGTGCAAACCCGGCACAAACCCGGAAAAACTCAAGGGGGGTCCGATTTTTTATTTTGCACCACCCCTTCAGGTTATGGCAGGTGATCGCTGCAATCAAGCTAAACCGACTGCACCAGGGTCCTGTCGAGTAAAAACCAACACCAATTAATATGTAAGGCGGCACCGAAAGTGAAGGTCCACCGCAGAAGGTACCCGGAATGCTTTGCCATTGCAGCGCTGAATACAGACAGGAACCACTATTTTCCAAAGCCTCCAGAGGGCAAGCCCGGTTGTGCTTGACGCAACGGACTACAACCGACCACCAGCCAGCAATTGCCTCAAACTCTCCCGATACTACGGGAACCGAGGAGCCTAGTACAAGCAGATTAACCCTCTGCCCTCGCTGTTTCCAAATGAAGCATCATTTCCAAATTCGTGTGTCATGCTGGCTCTTGCCGGATGCTAGCGAGCGAGCGTTACTTCACCACCGCGCCGTAGCCTCCCTTGTGCCCTGGGTTCCATGATTGGCTGTTCTCGGCCGGTATGCCCGAGTCGGTGTTTCTTCAATTGTTGAACCCCAACGTCCGGGTCTGCCACTGGTGCGGCCCCGTTTCTCCGCTCCTCTGTCTCTTCTGCTTCACCCCATGCTTCCATCCGGGCCTGCCTGCGCTTCCAGTCCGCTGGGTATTGTTCCTGGGGGTGAATCTTCCATTTCGGGTTCCCGTTTTCGAGCGACCTGCCTGAGGTACGGCACGCTCTCTCGCTTGCCATCTTGCCTGCTCGTAGAACGGCCTCGAATTCCCTGCATTTGCGGCACTCATCGTCTGCATCGATGTTCTGCATCCGCGGTACGTGCTTACTTTTCAGTCGACAACTACTGCTCCCGACACATTGAGCTAATGCTAACTCCACTGCAGAACGAGTGGTGACCTGTCTCTGGTAATTGCGTGACGCTTGTTTGCACGCAGTTGTGCGTCCACGAACGCCACGCACCCATGCTCAGTAGTCATTCCTCCCAGCTGCCGGGGTTGTTGGTACCCGCATTTTGGAGTGCATCGAAACCCCTGCAGAGCTCAAACAGCGGCTTGGTCAGCTACAGTTTGAAAGGATGCGGACCCAAAGGTACCAGTCTGCTCAGGCCATCTTAAGCCATCCGACAGCACCTAGGCGAGGGAAAACCGGTTGTACTTGATGGGCGGGGAACCCGCCCGTCCGAACCGCTTGTTGCCGACTTCTGTTCCGCTGGCACTGCTCCTCTTTCCGTTTTCCAAGCTACGGAAGGGGCCTCAAACCGACAAAATATTCACGATACCGAAGCCCGTAGGCTGAACATGACAGAAGGGCGAGGGACCGCAAAGAGCGGGACAAAGCCCCACGAGCACCAGACGATCATGAAACGTGGCAAAATCCACCGCGAAGCCTGAAATCTCCACGACCAAGGTTGCTAGCGGGTGCTGGGGAGACAAAAATAAAAAACCCGGACCCCCCCCCCCCGGTACAAACCCGGCACAAACCCCGGAAAAACTCCAGGGTGGATCGCACCAGCAGACTATTTTTTTTTTTTTTTTTTGATCCGCGTCCTGGACCAGGCTATTAGCGTCATTTTTCCTCAGTTTTCCAAACCCCGTCTCAATAGCCAATTTGCTTTTCCCGCTCTGAAATCGAGAAGCCTTTGTTTAGGCCACCCGAACCTTCCAAAAGGGGTCCGGGGGGCTCCGCCCCCCGGCAAACGGTACGGTACATTCAGGTGGAGAAACAGTTTGCACTTCTCAGTCCGTTTGTCGCGTTACGATCAACGTACTGGTGGCACTGTTTGCCATCTGTGTGACCCTGCCCCGCTCCCCCTGGTGCACACCAACAGCCCATTTCAAATTCATCCACCACTCAGATACTGTGTGCTGGTATCATTGGCACGAGTAGATGCAGACCGCAGATCACACGGAACAAGGCACTTGTGTCAACTCGGAGAGAATCTATCAAGAATTCCGGGCTGCTTCTGAGCCTCGTCTCTCTCGGCTCAGCACCCGCGGCAGCCCCAAACTTCTGCCAGCCAGCCCACCACGCCCGGCGATGACCCACCGATGGCCAGCCACTGACCGCCAGCCCAGCCCTTGACCGCCACTGGCACAGCTGGCCTAACCCACGCCTCCACCGGACCCCCACGACTTTTTTCATCGAAGGTCGTTTTTTGCACTTTTTCTTTTATTTTTTGAGCCGCCCGGATTTCCAAATTCCGTCAGCTGACGCGCACATATCCCTAGCTCTCGGCGGCCGGGACCCTCTTGCAACGATGCAAAAAAAATATCTGCATACTGCCCAAAGACGAATAATTACTAGTACACGTCTTCTTGGCGGATAGTTACCTACCGAAGCCAAAGCTCGAGAGACCAGCAGCAGCGGCCTTTCGCACTTTTCCTGCCTTTGCGTTTGCTGCAGATGCCTGGGTCAGCAACGATTCTGGCTCTGTATTCACTGGTGCAGGGATCACTTCTGCTGTCTCCCGAGGCTTGCACGGGAACACGCGATTGCGAAAGAGGTTTATCATCAAGAGATGAATCGTCGTCGTCCGCCGAAGAAGTGTCATCCACCGAAGAGTCGCTCACGTCGCTGTCACTGGGTTCATCAGCCGACACGTCAGCTCATCATCATCATCATCATCATCATCATCATCATCATCATCATCATCATCATCATCATCATCATCATCATCATCATCATCATCATCATCATCATCATCATCATCATCATCATCATCATCATCATCATCATCATCATCATCATCATCATCATCATCATCATCATCATCATCATCATCATCATCATCATCATCATCATCATCATCATCATCATCATCATCATCATCATCATCATCATCATCATCATCATCATCATCATCATCATCATCATCATCATCATCATCATCATCATCATCATCATCATCATCATCATCATCATCATCATCATCATCATCATCATCATCATCATCATCATCATCATCATCATCATCATCATCATCATCATCATCATCATCATCATCATCATCATCATCATCATCATCATCACCATCCACTTGGTTCATCACAGGTAGTTGCAACAACATACTGAACCAACCAACCATTGCATCGTTGCATTGTGTCCTATAGTTGCACTACTGCTGCATACGCAGTTCAAACCTATGGTTTGTTACTCCTATCGTTGCACTACATCGTTGCACTGCATCGTTGCATGGTTGCCCTATGCCTACCATAGTGAGCAACGATGCAACGATGCAAAAAAAAAAAAACCCCCATGATTTCCTGCAACGATGCAACGATGGTTAGGGATATGTGCGCAGCTGACGGAATTTGGAATGGGAAGCTAATGCCCTGCGCGTCCTAGCGCGCGGAAAATTTTGGCGCCTTTCTGGCCAGCCAGCTAAGTACGAAGATCGCAAAACAGTTTTCCGTGAAAGAAATTTCCGCCGGTGGTTTCTGCTATGAGAAGATTTTTTCCATCAGGTTTCTGCCTTTGCCCAGATCCGGCGCAAGGTAGCAGTGTAGCGCTGTTCGTACTTTGCCTGGCTCGCCGTGCCCAGCAACTCGTTTTCCCGAGCTTCGGCGACGAGTTTCGCAACATCTTTCTTTGTCTTTGGCATCCTCACCCCTGAGATCGTGTTGGAAGTACCGGAATTGTGTCGGATTTGTGACGGAAAACCAAAAGTGTCTACAGTGAAGAAAAGTCGCCCACAGTGAAGAAAAGTCCGCCCACAGTGAAGAAAAGTCCGCCCACAGTGAAGAAAAGTAGCCTACAAGCAGTGTAGAAAAGTCGGCGGGCAGGCAAAAAAAAGTCAGAAAATTACTGGGAAATTTTTTTTTCCAGATTTCTGTTTTGTCACTGTGTAGGCTGGAAATTTTCTCGTGGAAACTACCGGCGGAAATTTCTTTCGTGGGAAGGGAAACTGGTGGTGGAAAATTTTCTCACGACAGAAAACTGATGGAAATTTTCTCGTGGAAACTACTGGCGGAAATTTCTTTTGTGGAATACTGTTGTGGTGGAAATTTTCTCTCACGACAGAAAAGTGATGGAAATTTTCTCGTGGCGGAAACCTGATGGAAATATTCTCGTGGAAACTACTGTCGGAAATTTCTTTCGTGGGAAACTGTTGGTGGAAATTTCTCTCGTGACAGAAAACTGGTGGAAGTTTTCTCGGCGAAAGCTACTGGCGGAAATTTCTCTCATGGCGGAAACCTGGTGGAAATGTTCTCGTGGAAACTACTGGCGGAAATTTCTTTGTGGAATACTGTTGGTGGAAACTTTCTCACGACAGAAAACTGATGGAAATTTTCTCATGGCAGAAACCAGCGGCGGAAATTTCTTTCACGGGAAGCTTGGCGGAAAACTTTTCTAACAGAAATTGTTGGTGGAAATGTTTTCTAACGGAATCCATCGGTGGAAATTTCTCGTGCCCAGTCCTGTGCCACAAGCCGTGCCCACGGTCGTGCACAACATTACAGTAGGCAGCGGTGCCGTACTGAACTTCAGCACTCAAGACGCATCCAGGTGCAGCGTTCATTTAACACTGACTCGTGCTCTTCTTCGAGAAGATCAGTGTGCACTCCAAACCCTTGTTTCTTCTTTCATCACAGATCAGGCGTACGCAAATACGGCATCTGTCGCATCGTTCTTGTCCCTAAAAGTAGCCTCTCGCAGTGTGTCAAAGTCGTCTGGCAGGTGGAAAAGCCATCTTCTTGCCTCGAGAAGTTGTTTTCTTGCACTCGAGTTTTCCGGATTGCCACTCGGGCCCCCCCCACCCCGGGGGGCCCTCGTGGCAATCCGGAAAACTCTCGTGCAAGAAACCAACTTTTCTCTCGGGCAAAAAATAGCTATTCCCACGCTACGCGTGGGAAAACAACATGTGGTGTTTTAGAGTAAAAGTTCCCTTGAAACTCTGGGTTTTAGCTGAAACGGGCAGTCTCACAAAGTTAGTACACTGTCGTGCTTCAGTAGTAGGACGGCTTAATACGACTTTTCCAGTAGCTTCGCTTGTGAATCATTAGTGCCATGAACAGGCCGACAACCCAGGTTCACTGTCACAATACAAAAGATGGGCCCAGAGCGACGAGTTTCGGGGTTGCAGTGGAGTCTTCAGATGCCTGAGGCAATGGAACACTGTTCTCTTCATGACTGCTGTGACCTTGGCATGTGCCTTCGTGGGTGTGCTGCTGCTTCACCACCTTGTTGTAGACCCCAGTAGTCTCTGTATTCTGGCTGCAGCCGAACATACTGCAATCTGGGAGCTGGTGGCTTCTCCACCTTGTTGTAGACCCCAGTAGTCTCTGTATTCTGGCTGCAGCCGAACATACTGCAATCTGGGATGGAGTTGGGAATCCAAAAGCTTGCCCTTGCCCCCGTGACCTTGGCTTTTGTCAAAGCTTTCCGTTTCCCACCATTTTCTACTACTGTGAGGCACTACCCATGGCCGATTTTTCTATTTTTCTTTTTTTTTTTGCCCGGTCGAATCGACACGGGTGCCGGTCGAATTCGACCGGTGTCCACATTCGACCGCCTTGACCGGTCGAATGTCAATCCGAGAGCAATAATTTTTTTCTTGTCTATTCGACCGGCCGGTGACTGCACTGAAAGTATGCCAATACTGCAGGGAATAGTTGACTAGACCTCTTGAGTTTGTGCTGACCACGAATTGGGGAGTCGGGAGAACCTACAAAGCCAAAAGCAGGACCGACCCCCCCGTTCGTGAGAAAAAGCGAAGAATAAAATGCGCGCGCGGAAATTTTTCAGGGGTCGGGGGACGCGGATCAAAAAATAAAAATAGTCTGCCTTAAGTATAGATCTGGAAAGAAAAGGTTATATTATAAACGCTAGAAAAGGTTGACCAGGCTAGCTATGTTGGTCGTAGGCTGGACGTGGGTGGTGCAGAGGTTGGGGTGTAGGTGAGGGTAGGTGGTGTGGGAGAGGGAGGGACAAGCTTCTGTTGGAGGCACAGGCACGACACAAGCTGCACAACGACCTCCTTCGAGCCCTCCTGCAAAGTCGTGAAACCTTTTGGACATCGCTACGTGGACCAAGATCAGCAAATAGAGGGAATTCTTAGCAATGAAGCCGTCTTCTACCCCCTTCAAATGCATCAGCCGCACTGTCCACCATGAATCCCTCCGGAAATGGAGTGCAAACTTTCGCAAGACTGTTCTGCCCAACGCAAAACTGTCCAGCTTCAGCTGACAACCACGGAGTCCCTGTCAAAAGTGGCACCTGAGCTGCAACCCGACACAGGCCTTCCACAGCGCACATTTGCCCGCCACGCCGTACACGAATGAGGAAATGTGTCCGGGGGTTTAGGAGACGTTGCGTCCGCTGCACAGATGGCTGGCGGGCGTCCAGGGAGGGTGTGGAATGAAATTGTCTCCTTCCGAGGTCACCAATCGGGGCTTCCAAAGCTCAATGAAAACATATAGGTATTTTCGTGCGCGTCAGTGGTACAACACTACCCCTACCCCCGCAGCCCCCTACTGCCTTCAAAGACAGTGTCCGAATACGGGGAGGTGGTCGGCAATACAGTCCACGAAGTATACAAGTTTCTTTCCGCGCGGCTTATGGTGGCAAATTTCAAATGGGGGCCGACTTCGCGACTTCAGACCACAGTGGGATGAGCGACACCGTGACACCGGCTTGCAGACATGGGTGGGAGAAGGGAAGAGAGAGGTAGATAGGGGCATGGATTGAAGGGGTTGGATACGGGCTGGGACCAAGTGAGTGCACGCAAAGTATGTTGGTTATTGTGCCTGCCTGACCGAGTTTCGACCGAGTTTCATCGCCAATCCGGCAACGCAAGCTACAGTCCTTAGAATATGCCATCATAAAAAAAACACCAAAAACATGAAGCACCATCTTTTGTCGCCCTCTCGTATTAAAGACGACGTAGTTACAGAGTAATACTGCAAACTAGATGTGCACGAGAAGGGTTATACCGAGACCGTCACCTACTACGACACCATTCAAAACCTCGGTTTCTAGACTGTTTTGTTTCTCCTAGGAAACACCGAAAAAAAGGAAATGGGAAAAGAAAAATCACGAAACCCCCAAATAACAGGAAACAAAGCCTCTTACTAAACAAACCGCCTTTTCTGTTAGTCGCCATAAGAGTGACAGAGGGCCCACGACGATCTTCTTCTCTTTCACAAACACGTTCGCATTTTTTCTCTTCATCTCTGGATCTTCCTCGAGTGCCCTGGAGAAAAAGCCTACTTCACACGGGAACATTTCTTCCCGTGGTCGGTACTGCGGGCCGTGGCCAAGCACAAGCATCAAGCGAACAATTTGGCGTTGAGGACACAAGCTGCGGAGACAGCGCATTGCAGGCAGGGTAGACGGGTTGTGATAACATAGCCGCGGCTCAAGCTTGGTCCAAATCCATGAGATGCAGCACAGTCCGATCCTGATTTACTGGAATGGGATTTGATGAGGGGTCTATGGTCAAATCCACTTGTTAGATCCGGAAAATGGATTAATCGCCTTGGATAGAACGAAGCTGCTGCTCCCGAACGGCAGTGCGGGCCCGGCAAAGCCGTGAATGAATGTGTGTAGACGAGAGACATCATTAACAGTTATGCAACAATAACTTCGTTACTCCACCACCGTAGAAATAGCGAAGTCACGTGTCTCGTCAGTACCACCCACACGCATAGCTACAAAGCCGGGTTCCAGCCTCGCCAGAGCAAGCGACACAACTGTACTGATTAGTGAAACGAGAGCACTCTGTCGGAAGGACGATTCCACCCACGCAATAAGAGCTGGGGCAACATCGTGATTTGGCGTCGCCCCTGCTGGGTCACGACAGGTGAGTGGCCTCACCTCCCCATAAGCGAGCAAGGCGAGACGCGACGGGAGACACCACGCCACCGCCTGATCAACGGGGGGAATCCGTAGCGCGACTGAAGATGCTGGGTAGCGGATTATAGAGTATCGTGACCCGGCGAACGACTCAGGTGCTCCCGTCGTGTGTGTCACCGCCGAAAGGGGCAGTCATAAGGAACTTAGCTAAATGACAGGTTGGGTGACGCCTCTCCAAGCCAGTTAGGGGTGATGCGGCTGCTTCGGCAGTGACCCTGGTGGAGGAACACCACGCGCACACGCCCGGGGGGGGGGGACGTTTCCCCACACGACGCACTTGTTAGCTGTTTTTTTTTGGGACATAACTGGTTACATTTCTAACAAGTGATGTAACAAGTGATTGCTTGTTATAACAAGTGTTTGGTTGCAATTTCATAAGGAACCTGGGCTGTACCTACGAGAGAAAGTCACGTGATCTGCAAGACACTAGGCTTTTGGCAAACAAACGGTTGCTGTAAGCACGCTTGGCATTTGCACACCCGAACCGCTCATTCGGGGTTCTTCTGTGGGTCGAAGCTTCTTGTCGTGTGAAAAACCCCTGCCGGGGTACCACGGCCCAGCCAAACGAGCGTGATTTCGTGTTTTTTGACATTTTCGCCCAAGGCGGTGACCAGAATAGTGTTGAAAACCATCCTATGCCTTCTCAATCAAGCTGGTCCCGGGTGCGTAACGGTAGCGTAGCGGTAGCGTAACGGTAGTGTAACGGTAGTGTAGAGGTAGCATGCACAGGTTTTCGGCACCAGGGGTAACCAAAATCCGCAAGATTACACCAGAACTGCACCTAAAATTGACTGCGTGCAGTCAGAGTACTGCAAGAGTCCGGATGTCAGCTGCAGCAGAACAGCACCGCCGCACAAATTCGAGGGATGGGCTGAAAAACTGCGTGGCCGAGAGCGGGCGGAACTGAGCAACGCAGTGCGGAAGTTCCATCGTGCTTGCGACTGGGAGCATCGTGAAAGCGGAGGGGTCTTCTTCTTGGGGAGAGCCGGAAGGGCAATTCGCCGAGGCAATTCGAGCCGTTTTCACTGGACACCGTGCCCGGCCTCTCTGACGATCGCCGTGCTCGGTTCAAGCAGATCTAAAGGGTAAAGACGAGCTTCCCCTTCGGTGTCCACAAGTACAACGCTGGGGGGCAAGCGCTTGGTATTCAAGCTGCCACCGAGCGACCGCCGCCTACAGGAGGATGTCGTCAAGGCGTTCAAGTCGTGCATCGGGACGGGGAAAAGGTTCCACACCCGGGCCATGAGAATGAAGTTCGTCGAGGTCTGGAAGTCATCTGGGGTTCCGCGTACCATTCTCAAGACCACGTCTCGCACTGCGCCATCCTGTGCTTCTCGCAATACTTCACGGCGAGGCCGTCCCCTGCCGCGTGGTGTGCCACGGCAGCAGCGCGCTACCGACGCTTGCCGATGCTTGCACTCTTCGCATTTCACTTTGTGATGTCTCGTGTACACTCTCTTGTCCTTGGTGGTGGCCTGGGCACGCCACCTCCATGCACTGGGTCTCCGCCGCCCACTTAATTTACCCTCTTCTGCCCCTTCTTGCCGGAGGTGCCGTCTTCGAAGGCGTCCCACCAGGCGTCCCACGTCCGATCCTTGCCTCCCCAGACGTGGAAAATACGTCCATCCCCCAGACCTCATCATGAAGGCGTGCCTGTTCGTCCCCAGCTGCGACTCGAGCACAAGCATCGTCTCTGTGCCCGCACGACCTCTGGTGGAACGGTTCCTGCTCTCCTTGCCGCAGCGGATCCTGTCGCTACCTGTGTCAAACCGTATCAACCTGTACCTCCGAGTCTGCCCTTCCTTCTCAGCCTCTATCTTCGTCTTCGGGGCATAGCCAAACACGGGACCGCTCTGCGCAAGGTAGGGCCATACTATCGTAGCCCCCTCCCCGCCTTCGCCAAGGCCGGCTGCAGGGAAAGTGGTTGCCACAAAGGAAATACCCCGAATTTCCCCGAAACTCCCCGATACTCCCCGATATTTTTGTCTGGACCAGGTGGAGCCTTGTGTCTTGCAGATCACGTGATTTTCTCTCGTAGGTAGGTGCAAACTCCAGGTTCCTCATGAAATTGCAACCAATCACTTGTTATAACAAGCAATCACTTGTTATATAACAAGTGATTACTTGTTATACATTTTCACTTGTTAGGTCACTTGTTATATAACAAGTGATTGTGCATGACAAGTGCGTCGTGCAATTACTTGCACGCCCCCCCCCCCCCCCCCCCCCCCCCCGGGGGGAGACGCTACTGTCACTCTCTAAGGCGGTCACCACGGTGGGCGGTCAGAATTTTTTTTTTTTTTTTTTTTGCCCCAAATACCCCAAATACCACACTTTGGAAAATTTTTGTGGGCCCACTTTTGGCAGGGAATTTTGACCATTTCACCTACGAGAATGTGACCACCCAGCCTCCAAGGCAACTGCACTGTAGGGGGGGGGGGGGCAGTGCTGATACTAAGCCTGAGACCCAAAACGAAGTTGCTAACCCTGGGTGGGGGTGGGTACCCCCCCCCCCCCCCCTCCCCCCCCCCCCCCCCTCCTGGTGCAACCCACTGTGGACCTACTGTGGGACCCACCTTAGCTAAATTCTCTAAGGTGAAATGGTGGAAAAAGTGGGTCAAAATTTTTTTTTTTCGAGTGCTTTTTTGGGAGGATTTGGGCCAAAAAAAATTTTTTTTTCTTGGTCGCTGCTGAGGAAACCACCTTAGAGCGGTCACCACCCTGCTGCACACAGGCCCTGCAGGAGGGGGGGGGTGTTTAGGGGGGGGGGGTACCCACCCACCCCTCGTTGCCGTCCGGCTGACAACGATGCCGAGTTTAGGGGCCTTAGCATCAGCACTGGGGGGGGGGGCAAGGGTACCTGTAAATCCAGGGCCTCCAGGGCCCGGGCCCCGGGCCCCGGGCCCCGGGTTAGCGCTAGGGTCCAGATAGGGTCCAGGCCCACGGTAATCACGCCATCCAAGGATGGAATCTTCAATATTGCAGCTTCCACAACAAGCGGAGAGCAAGACGAGAAAAATCAAGAAATAAACTTGATAAAATTTGATAAAAAAAGCTCACAGTCGTGCATTTACCATATGGGCTGAGCGGGCGGAGGCTCTAAGGTGAAATGGTCAAAATGCCCTGGGAAAAATGTGGGACAAAACTTTCCGAAATGCGGGTTTTTAGAGATTCCGGCCCAAAAAAAAAATTTTTTTTTTCAACGCCCACCTTGCCACCTGTGACCTTGGGTGAGCCGTGGTACCCTTTATGCAGCCAGCTAGACCTGCCAGAACCTGAAAACCTCCTTCAGGTTTCGTGGCTGTGTCAAAAAATACATTCCGAGGACGTTTTTGAACGCTTTTGAGTCCGTTGAGCTCAAGGACAGTCTGGGGCCCTGGAATGGAATTGTAAACGAATTGCATCTCGTACCAAAGAGTTTTTCCTTTGGTAATCGTTCAGGGCCAAAAACCCTGGAAAATTTTCCAGGGCCCGGGCCCCGGATTACAGGTACCCCTGGGGGGGGGGGGTCTGGTTTATCCGGCCATCCGGCCAAAGTGGCTGATCCTTAACAAGAGCGCTGCCCCCCCCCCCCCTAGGGCTATGTAGGATGGAAACGTTGGAAACGTTTCCGTTTCCGTTTCCTTCTTTTTGGCGGTGGATGGAAACGCCGTTTCTTTTCAAAAGAAACGGCTGGTATGCCACTAGTATACTGGCTGAAGGTCCGACCGGAAATGTGTTCCGAACGGCGGACCCCGCAATCCAGTGGGAAACCATGGACAAGGAGGCTCCGAAAAGAGGGAGGAAAGAAGCATAAGAGTTGCGACCGCGTGGAGCAGACGCAACCACGCGCATCCGGTTGTGATGACTTTGAGGTCTGCAGCTCCGTTATGCGAGGCCGTTGGCCAACGTGCTGAAGACGATCGGGAAAGCACATCCGCTTCCAATAATGGCTATCCAGATACGATCGGTCAGGACGGCGGGAGCACCGCGCCACAGGCTACAAGACCGGGGTTTTCGGCGGCGTAAGACAAAGAGGGAGTGCGATCAGCACCAGGAGGTGAGAAGGGCACATGTACGCCGGGCAATGTTGAACCCCGCCAGAAAAGCGATGGCCACGCAGTAAGGTGCGCGTTAAGCATCGTTTGCACCTTGTATACGACGACGGGTGGCAACCGTCACCGGAAGGGGCACGGGCGGTGTTGTCGGAGCATAGACAGCGACAGCAGGAAGAACCCCACCCGCAAACCCGCGTGGGGGCCTGTGACCCGCTTTGAGAACCCTGGAGTCCGGCATGTGTGCCATTTACGGGATACCTGTCGGCTTCCTACTCGTGGGGGACCAAGGTAGGCACTCTCACACCTCAAAACCGGACCAACCACCCACGCAATAAGAGCCAGGTACAGATCCGTGGAAACTGGCCGAAACCCCACGTGAACGCACCGTGAATATGCTCGCACAGCATGAAATAAAGCCCGCCCACCATGCACAAGAACGTTGCTCGTGGTGTCACCTGAGGGAAATCATTGCAGCGAAAGCCACCCAGCTACTTGCAAACCCCAGAGTTGCAATCACCTTAGAAATGCCGCGACGTGCACAGGTGGTGTCTGTTTTACATGTTCGTCACGGGAATGAAGAGCTTCTTGAGAGAATCTCTTTCAGCTTGAAAGCCGAGGGACCGAGACCTTTTTCACAGACTACATCCCTTGACAGAATGTACTTACTGTCGGTCACAAACAGTCCCGGACATGGCTAGCCATTACTCATAATGAAAGTGTACACCAAGGTCACCCGGATACCCTCCCCCCTCAAGTCCCGGAATCTCAAGCGAACTTTAACTCCAAAAAGGTCTGGTCTCAGCACTTGATTGATCAGCATCGTGGGATTTGCAAATGGCCTAATACAAATAATAGAACCTTCTAATCCACAAATAACGCTAGAACATCTGCACAAGCAACTGCGAGTGCGTGTCCATGCACGGTTCTTGACAAGATTTTTCGGGGTGCTGTTGTTGAGGGGCGAACCACTGAATACACCGGAACCCGCCTCAGGAACCTCCCGCCCCAAGAAGTCGGTTGAGATCTTTCAGCTGGCCACAATCACTGTTTTTTGATCTGGCGAAGAGTCGGTTTGATGACCACGCTGCAAAAAGCCAACTATGCAAGCGACCGCCCTTGTACTCATACTCGTCGTGAACAAGAAGAGTCCCACTTGCCGAAATTACTCGCGACGCTAACCCCGGAGTTCCAAGCGAACGTTCACTTTGAACGAAAAGCGAAAGACGTGTCCACATTGATTCCTTTCATTGACACGGAAGCCTCACAAATGAACGAAAACATCCCTTCGATTCCTTCTGTTTGTGCTTTGTGTAGAAGTCCTCTCTCACTTCTTCATCCCCCGAAGAACCCCCTTTTCTCTTGCCATCGCTCCTTTCGTATTCATCGACGATCCTTCATGGTCCTACTTCCCTTTTTTTACTCACTCAAACACGCGTGGGGGGCCTTGTAAATTAGGGGGCACGTGAATCGAAGCAGGGGAGGTTGGGTTTCGTTTTGTGGTGCTCACACTGGACCTGCCTTCGTATCTCCTCCATTTTGCGAAGCCCTGCCGCGTCTTTTTAGTTTGAAAAGCGCCCAGTCATCCCGAGCCCAGCCTTCCCAGTTCAATCCAGCTACCTGGTCAAGCCACTTCGGTTGTAGCCGCGTGAGGCAAAGGTACTCCAGCTGCACACAAGGACCTTCCCCCCCAATTTTTGAAGCTGCCGTCACAAGTTTGAGCGTGCACCAGTATCACGAGGTATAATCCTTTTCGAAGGCCATCAAACGGTTCAAAGCGTCATACTCAGATTAGTTACCAGACCACCAGGGAAGTATTTGTTCCGTTTTTGTTTTTGTGTGGAAGCCCCAGCTGCGGGCAGGACTTGCGTTAAAAAAAACGACCGGACATCAACAGTTGGCAGCTGGAAACGGCTATTTTTGCCCGATAGTGTCCGGTCCAACACAGGATAGATACGTGCTGCAGACCAGGCCCGCGCCACACAGGACTGCATGCCTTGCGTAGACCTATCTGCTCACCGCGGCTATTACGTCGAACGCAGCCTGCCGTTGTTGATAGGGGGCTGTCCAACGTCGTGCTGGAGCAAGACATCGACTTGTTCGACTTCCCGTGGAACTCGAACAAGCACTCAACATGCCGGTGCGAAAATGGACTGGAGCTTTGGTTTTGGGTTGAAGTCGGGTCAGACTAGGTCAGACAGAATCCAGATGCAGGAGAGGTAGCGATGTTAACTACGCAAACCGCAGCGGTACGGAACCGAACCCGGTTTTTTTTAGCGAACAGAGACCTGGTGATGGTGAAAGAACACCAACGTGCACAACAGTTGGGAGTCGGGTGCCAAAAAAAGCAAAGAAAACGACCAAGTACGAAATGTTGGCACCTCCGCCTGCAGGCGAGAAGAAGGCGCGGGGTGCTGCGAGCGAGGCAGGCGAACCGAAGAAAAGCAGCAAGAGGAAGAAGGACCCGAAACAAATCTGCGGCGGGTGCGGTGCCATAGTGCCCCCGTGCTCGTACCCGAGGATAGGGTCGAGAACCGTGTACGGCGAGGAGATAACGTGCTTGGAATGCGGGGGGAGAGGCCACCACGCATCGAAATGCACATCGCCGAAGCTCTGCACACTGTGTCGGAAGACGGGCGCTGGATCCGGACGGGTGCCTTGCAGCATCTGCGGCGGCAAGCGGCACAGAGCGACAGAGTGCCCCAGCCCGATTTGCAGGCGCTGCCGCGGGACAGGTCATTACGAGAGCGACTGCTTGATGACCGGGTTAACGCCGGCTTCGTACATTCTTCAGCTGGAGTACCCAGGAGAGGATTTGGGGTTGATCATCGGTCGGGCGAAGCCGGACAAGCCGTTTCAAGTGCTGCACGTTAAGCCAGGCAGCGCAGCAGAACACGCAAGGCTTTTCGTGGGAACTGTATTGGTGTCGTTCGATGGCCACAGGGTTAGCGATGAGCAGACCCTGTGCATCTTGGTTTATGACCTTCACGCCAGAGGCGTCACTGAGGTGGTTATCGAAGGTATCCCACCCGTGGGCATTCAGGATCACCCGCTACCCGCACCGCGCATGGAGCTCCTCCCCGAGAATGCGCAGCGAATCTCGTCGAAGAAGACGTGGACGGATCTGACCGAACAACAGCACGAGTTTGTCGAAAATGCGCCGCCGCCAATCCCGACGCCGCCCCATTTTCACCCGATGGACCATCGGAACCACCGCGGGAAAACCTTCGTGTAACATGGCGCTTCCGTGCCTGGCAGCTGTTGGCACCAGCTCTATGCATTTCCTTGTCAGAGCAGTGCTCACGACGTCCTGCAACTGAATTCCGGATGCTCCACCTGGTCATAAAAGGCCAGCCTTAGTACTCGTGTATTCACCGTGTCCTATAGCCGATCGCGTTTAAGCTCAGCCGTTGTCTAGGTTTGACTGGCCAGGGAACAGGGCATGCCGTTCATACATGCGTCTGCGTGGGAGTGCAACTTTCTCGGCTGAATCACGCGGTGATTCCTGCGCTTGCTGCGTTCTCCCAACAAAAGCAGGTACGGCGAAGATGGCTACCCGCCCTTCTTGCTCTGGAGTGGCCCGCCGGTCTGCTTCTCACTCTGTCAAGGATGCCATCGTGTCCATGAAAACGCGTGAATACCGAACCCCTTCGGCTGCTTGCCAAGACCTTTCCCGCCGTAGGCTTTTACTTAGCCCAAGGGGTGGCAAACTAGTCACAGATCTGGTCGGGCAAGCGGGCGAAGCTGTTCCACTCACTGTGTCACTGGTGCTCTTTCGTACCTGGCAGGACCATACGGGTCAGTCCAGCGTCGCCGTAGTGCCTAGAAAAACCGATTCCAAGGTTCCCAACTGATTCAAAGGTACTAGGGGGAGGAAGTTGGACCTTGTTTCAAAACTCGGGGTGAAGAAAAACGCAAAAAAGCCTGCAACCAGAGCAGAGAAAAGAAGAAAGGTTGGGTTCGCCTGCAGCCCGAAACCTGCCACAGTGCACTCGGCAATACCAGACTTCACTAAAAAGAGCTGGCGGATGAGTTCCTGCAAAGCAGGCGCTTCTTCAAAAACAGAGAAAACAAATGAAAGTGTCGCTTCCTTCGCCGCATCCGTCAACCAACCAGTCGAACTTCTCTCCCGGCATTTGCCGTTGTACTGGCCTTTCCACCGTCCGTTTCGCTGCCTTTCCTTGCGGTACACCTCATGCGGCGCGCGCCAAAGAAGTTCGTGGGTATTGGCAGAACCTACTAAACGGGGCACCTCAGGTCACCCCCCAGTTCCTTGCTCTTGCTGCATGAACGAAAGCGGCGCGAACATGAAATGATCAGAGACCGACGATGCTGTTTCCTTCACTAGCTTCTGGGGCTGGACCTCACCGCACTCTTCCCATTTTCTTTTGGCATTGTCCGTACCAAGTAAACAGGCGAGTTCCTGTTGTGCGCACAACATTCCCGGACAAGGCTAGCTATTACTAGAGAATCCATTCAAAAACTGTCACCCAGAAACCCTACAATATCGGAATCTCAAGCGAACATCAAACAAGGTCCCGAGAGCGCCTGCGCTCTGGAACAAAACAACCGGGGGGGAGAGGGGCACGAAGCCGATGCGTCGCTTCGTGACGATATGCTGTGCGGCGACCGCGGGCGCGTGCACACTGGTGCTGCTGTTGCAGTCGCTGGATGACTTGACGATCAGCCAGTGGGCGGGACACGTGTTCGACAAGGAAGCGGACGAACAGTGTTTGCGGGAGTTCGAAGACCGGGAGATCTGGGCCGCCGTGCCGCAGCTCCCGCGGTCGAGCACGCCGTGCCCTTCTTGCGCGGAAGAGTATCTGCGTTTGATGGCTCTCGCAGACTACGAGTGCGGCGCGAACACCACAGCATCACGAACGAACGACAACGTCATCCATGTTCTCACGCAGCGGAGCTTGAACGATAATGGCACAGCGTGGTACCGCAAGACGGGCGAAGACGGCAATTGGCTGGATATGATCTGGCTGCCCTACACGGCGTACGTGATGGGCGAGACGAACAAGTGGTCGCAGCTCATGGTCCACGAAGCGGCGCAGGAAGCGCGAGTGGTCCCACCGGACCCCGTGGAAGCGGAAATGAGGGTGTCGATGACGACGAGCCGGGCCGAACGAACGGGGCGGGGAACGCACAAAACGACGCTAAGGGCAGTCGCCCTGTCCTCCGCGAACGCGTCGGCCCCGGCGCTGCAAGGCGCGCTGGAGAGCGTCGGATGGGGGTCGTCGGTGCGCGTGAGCCCCGAGAGCTGGAACGCTTCCGGCTGCGGGCGCCTGGACGTGATCGACGAGCCGGTGCTCCTCGTCCCGTTCGGCTCCGGCGGGACCGTCGATTACCTGGGCAACGCGGGGCGCTTCATCGTCGAGCGCCTGCTGTGGCCGATGGTGTTCTTTGAGCTGCAGGCTCCGGCCGCGACGAAGGCGTTGGTGTTCCCCAACAAGGGCTACGAAGCCGGGCTCCGAGCGATGGCGGCCGGCGGCGGCGACGCCTTCGCGAGGCTGGCGCGCGAGACGTGGAGGCCGCGGGTTGCGAGCTCGGACTTCTGCTTGCGGCGGGCGGTCGTCGGCACCGGCGCCTACGACAGGATCTGGCAGTACCGCCACGTGCGGAGGAGGCTGGAACTGGCGCTGCAGCTTGACCTGCGGCCGCTGCAGGCAGGCGTTCAGAAGCGGCTGGCCTTCCTCCTCAGACAGCCGGGATCAAGCAGGTACCTCGAAAACGTCGACGCGCTCGCGGCGGCGGCGAGGAACCGGGGGTACGAGGTACTCGTCCCGCTGCAGAACGGGACTATGCTGGTGCGGCCGGGGAAGTTCCTCGATGTGGTGCGCGAGTTGCAGTCTGTGCACGTGATTGTGGCTGTCTACGGCGCCGAGCTGTCGGTGCTCCCCTTCTGCCGTTCGAACACGGTCGCCATCCAGATCACGTCGTATGACTACGGCGTGGACTACTGGTCCATCCGAAGCGCGCGATGGGCGCGCACGCACCTCCTCCGCTGGTACCTGAAGCGTGACCATTTCACGTACGCCAGCGAGGTCCCGCCGCGTTGTCCTTGCGACTCGCGTCCCACCCGCTGCAAGCGGTCAGCGCACAACGTAACCGCTCCGCTCAACGAGTGGACTCAGTTGCTCGACGTGTCCTACCGTTTTATCCGCAGCGCACGAGGACTGGGTCCTTCGGGCGATTTGACTACTTGAGCCGAGCCACCGTGTCGCTGCGGGAAAAAGCCATCGGGACGGCCTCGTTACTGAACGCCGGCAGCAACAGTGCGAGAAAGAGCCCAGCGCAGGAGCAGGTGGGAGTACATTGCGCGAGCACGGAGAGCACCAACAAGTACGCCCAACAGAAGGGAACACAGCCGCACAAGCAACACAAAAGAAGTGCAAAGCCAGCCGATAGAATGAACATACACCAAGAGGCAGACAGGCAAACCAAGCGCCACACCAAACCGGCACAAGGCAGCGGGCAGTGGTGCGCTTCAGGAAGCCTTTTATTCTTGAAAGTATCTAGCTAGTACTGCAGGGAATAATTGTCTTGATATCTTGAGTTTGAGCTGCTCATGACTCCGGGAGTCGGAAATCCTTACGTAACCTGAAAGGGGTCCGACCCCCATTTTCGTGACAAAAAACACGAATAATGTACCCACGTTAACAGCGTCACAACCTAATCATTCGCAACGAACCTTTTGTCGAGTTTCCACTTGGTCATTCGGTTGAAGTGGCGTTCGCTGTAAAAAAAAAAAGAAAGAACCCACATAGATGATAATACGAAACAAAGTAGGCTTTTCTTTCATGCCCACGCGAGGCCAGCGAGAGGTGTGCTATTTTCACGAAGCTGGAAATGCGCAGTGAACAGTCCGGGCTCGGCTGCACTTTTGAAAGGTGCCGCCTGATGCTGCGACCCGCTTTCAACAGCCCAAGTGTGGCAACCGCGTTGCGTAGTGCCCGGTCCTACTGTTCCGAAGAATTGACGCCCGATAGCAGAAAGGGGCGCATGCTGAGGATGCTTGACTAGTCTGGAGAAAGTGTACCACTTTCAAGGCTACCGCACTGTAACCGCAGGCAAAAAAAAAAAAAAAAAAAACGAAAGAAAGTCGAAAGACAAGAGCACGTCAACTCCGGTTGATCGTTGGCGTCACGAAGAATGAGGCACCTGTGGGCGACCTTCAAAAAGAAGCAGGCCGAAGCGACGGCGAGAAGATGGCTTATAGGCAGTGGATTGAAGCACGTCAGCTGGTGGGAGTTCAAGGACGCGTGCACAGGTTTTGGGATGAAGCCCGACGCGTGCGAGGGGTTCCTGCGGAATCTGGAGAGGAGCGGCACCGTTCGGTACGCGAACGGGGTCGTCTCGACGGACGCACTGTCACTGTTCGAGTCGGTGAATGCGGCAGTTGACATAGCGGGGTGCCACAGGCATGACTGCCGCATCGAGGACCTCACCGGCAAGCTCACTTCGTTGGAGAAGAAGAAGAGGTTTGTGGACGCGCAGATCGAGCACTGGAGGCAGACGGTGTGGGCTCGCACGGCCGCTTTCTGCGCCGCGCAGCTCTGGTTCTTCGCCCGGCTGACGTTCGTCGACTTCGACTGGGACGTCATGGAGCCGATCACGTGGCTCACCATGCAGGCCAACTGCGTTGCTTTCTTCGCGTTCATGTCTTACTACCGCCGTGAACACACACCCGAAGTGTGGGATGACGTCATTCTTACAAACGTGGCACGCGCCGCGTACCAGCGCTACGACTTCGACGTCGTCCGCTGGGCAAACATCAAAGCCGAGCTGCAGCAACTGCAACGAGAGCGCGAGGCACCCGCCACCCCGCTGTGAGTGTATTGGGAATCGATAAGTGTAACAGCTAGGAACGTTCACTGGCCGCAGATTCGCCAAGAAGCCTATTCGAAGACGCGCCTCGATCCCCCCTCCGGAGGCATCGGCGTCGAATTTCTCACCAGGCTGGCGGTACGCAAGTGGCGTCAGGGAAAGGAAGAGGCGATTCACCCCGGACTCCTGGCGCGATGCCTCGCACACTGGAGCAGCCATATGCAAACCGAGCTGCGGCACCTGCGGAGAACACGAGGTTCTCGTGTGCAAAAGATAGAAGAAAGGTTCAGGGGATTAGCTTCTATATCCACATTTGGACTGGCAGTCCAAAATTCGGCGGGGAAAAAGAAGAAAAAAATGGCACTACACCATCACCCAGGCAAAGGTGGCCAATGCGCAATCCAAGGCAGCATTGTCGTGACGATACGTCGCATCGCGCTGTGTTGAGCCCATCCCTGAGTGAGGACGCAAAAAGCCGTCAGCGGTCCAAATTTGGAAATTGTGCCGGAGACGAAGTTAATGCCCTGGAAAGGTGGCTAAAAAAAAAAAAAAAAAAAAAACGCTGCGGGAGATGCAGGAACCAGCTAGCTAAACCTCTTGCGGTTGGCTGACGCTCTTCGCATTCGGGTCTCAAGCTTCGGTGAAAAGATCAGCGGAGAAAAAAGTGTGTCCTTGAAAAGCTCCCCGATAGACCGGACACCCTTTGCACCGATGGTTTGCCCAGTCCCAGTTTTCCAGCTGGGCCCCTACACTCTTTGCCGTAACGACTGTGTTGACCAAAGAAGGGGTCTCGCCCGCCTCAACACGCAACACGAACCAACCCAAACAAACCAACAAAGGTAATATTATACTGAGCACACGTGCACACCTCTTTTACTGTACTACGTGATGACCCATTCGAAGACTTCAAAAAAATCGGATGGTTCTCAAGCGAACTTCTTCACAACATTTTTTTTCTCTCGCTCGCTCTCAAATCACGGCCTCTCTCTGCTGGCAGACACGCCTACCGGGGATCGAGACGACAGTACCGCCAACTGCCTTCCAGACAAGGCATTCTCTCCGCGTTAGAGTGAACGTCGGCGGTGGGTTCGACCTGCAGGAATAAATACCACACACAAGTCAAGTCGCCCAAACAAAGCTTCACGGTGGAATGTACTTGGTGTCGGTCACAAACAACATAACCATACAGCCCTTTCTTGCTCTAAGAGAACCCATTTAACAACGGTCACACGGAGACCCTAAACCCCCGGAATTTCAAGCGAACTTTAACTCTAAAACTATCGGCAGGAAATTGGGAGGAGGGGTGCGAAGATGGCGGTAGGGTGGGAGGGCTTGCTGAAGCGGCAAGGCCAGGCGTCGGTGCGCCGATGGCTGGGCGGGAAAGATGGCCGGCACGTGTCGTGGGACGCGTTTCGCGGCGCGTGCCTGGGGTCCGGGATGAAGGCCGGCGACTGCGAGCCGTTCTTGCGCGCGTTGGAGCAGTCGGGCACGGTGCGGTATGCGAACGGGATCGTCAGCACCGACACCGCGGCGTTCTTCGCCAGCGTGCAGAAGGAGCTGGCAGTCGCGGGCACTCACCGCCTCGACGCCAAGATCGAAGACCTCTCCACAGACCTCGAACTGCTCTGCCGCAGGAAGCAGGCGGTCGACATCGCAGTTCGGGAGTGGCGCCGCCGGGTGTGGGCCCGCACAGCCGCCTACTGCGGCGGTCAGATGTGGCTCTTCGCACGGCTGACCTTCGGCGATTTCGACTGGGACACCATGGAGCCGATCACGTGGTTCGTCATGCAGGGCAACGCGGTAGCTTTCTTCTTCTTCGTCTGGTGGTACCGCCGCGAGCACACCCCCGAGGTTTGGGACGACCTCGTCATCACGAACGTCGCCAAAGACCTGTACAGCCAGCACAACTTCGACATCGAGCGGTGGGCCAGCGTAAAACACGACCTCGCGCAACTCAAGGCGCAGCGTGCAGCCACAATCGCCCCGCTTTGACCTGGTTTCCGCGTGGAACAAAGAGATTCTCCGGAAGCTGTTGCGGGGAAGCGGGTGTTTTTTTAAAAAAAAGGCCCGTTGTTACGCACGGCGCGAGTGCAAGCTACGTGGAGTGCACGAACAACACGAGACTTTTCTTTCGGGTGTGGCCTTCTTGCCCGTCTGCGGCTTAGTTATCTTTGCTTGCGAGCTCGACCTGCGTAGACGACGTGTGCTACATCCCCCGGGGTCCTCCGTTCGTCTCCCGGTGACCGATCGTAGCCGGAACCGGTAAAAGCTGCAATATTGCGGCCAGTTCTTTTCTGCCAACAACTGCGATCAGCGCCCAGCACATGACCGGCCCCTGTGTATGTATGGCTCATCTCTGGACTATTAACAGCGGCATATAGTGCAAGCATCGCAGTTATCTGCTTCGCCCCGGAAAGTCGGATTCTGGCTGCTTTCACTTGCTTTTCCGCTGCCTTTCATGTTGCAACAGCATCAGCGGTACGCGGTAGGTGCTGGGGCTATATGCCTTTTCGCTGCCTCTGCTGCGTTGCTGTTGAGGAAAAGGCGAATTTCAGCAAGTATGTGCTTTGCTTGCACTATGCAGAAAGCAACCAACCCCCAACTCCTCCACGGCGAGTGAACACGCAGGAAGAGGAGGAGTCTTCTTTCTCGTGTGTACGGCCCGGACCACCCTTGGCTCTGCGCAAAAAAAAAGGAAAAAGCAAATGAACGTTTCCAGAGGGTGGTGGGGCTTCCTCGCACTGAACGAAGCTACACGCGATCGGCAACAACTGATCATGACAGTGAAAAGGAAACAAAACATGCCCTTGTTCTTCGCCGGTACACGGGGTTCAGCACCTAGTACGGTGTCTCCTGCAGGGAGCACTGTCTTTTTTTTGTCGGCTTCGTTTAATTTCTTTTGTGTGCCAACCGTTGTTCCGGAAACGTTCCCAACTGCGCTCCTAAAAAGAGAGAAAAAGCGAAGAACATGCTAAGAGGAGTCCGCAGGAGTTTGGCCGTTCACGCTCGTGTAATTGCGTCTTGTCCTCAGCCTCTTTCTGTCTTTCCTGCAAAGCGAAGGGGAAAGCACAGCTGCATTTCAAACTGGACCGGGGTTACCGTGACGAGAAGGCGCATGGTAACCGAGACACCTGGGACGACGCTGCGACGTGGATGGAATACGTAAAAGCAGCACCTGTCGAGTTCATCAGTTTGCGCCCAATAAATGCGTCAAAAAAAGGTGTTGTCGGGGGTGCACGCGAACACCAGCGAGCACGTGGGGGTTGCTTGAAACTGCGCGTGTTGCGTCTTGGAGCCAGCCCATTTCCAAAAAGAGTATCATCCCCCGCCAGGCTTAAAATCAACCATTGCCCCGAAGCAAGATCTGCTCCGGCAGCGGGGTGTGTGAGCGCCCTGACTTCTCGGTTCCCGCGCCGGGCGAACTGTAGGGACAAAGAGGGAAGAAGAACGAGAGATGCAAGCCGATGACGTCGACAGTCGCAACGAGGCGACTGTCGACGAGGAAGTGGCCGACTGTGAGCAGATGGTCGAGACGCTCGCTGAGGGCGAAGCGCAGCGTCGGACCCGTCGAGACAACTCCCTGTGTCGGTATGCGCCCGCTTGGCCGCTGCCAGTTGGGCGCAAGGTAGGAAGGATGGTAGTGTTCGGCAAGAACACCGCCACCATCGTCCAGTTGGATGCTGAAGAAGCCGAGGCAACCGATCAACCAGAGTCCTTCCATGACTACCGCTATGCGTGCGGCCCTTGCTGGCCAATGGTGCTGGTCACAAGCGCGCTGATCCTGGTCGTCGAACTCGTGCTGCTCGCTTCCATCCGAAAACATACGCCCATCCCCCTTTTCGTCATCGGCGTCGTGCTGTGCCTTTTCGTCCTCTTCAGCTTCTTCTACACCTCCCTCACCAACCCTGGCATCGCGCCCTTCCACCTATCGCAGCCCGAAAACTGCGAAACGTGGCCGTATCACGAGCCGTCCGGCTCGTACCGTGCCCCGGGGACACAGTGGTGCTCCGAGAGTCGCGTGTTCTTCTACAAGTTTGACCACTTTTGTCCGTGGACGGGCACAGCTATCGCGGAGCGGAACATGCCCTACTTCACCGGCTTCGTCAGCTGTATGTGCTTCACCTTGTTCTACATGGTGCTTATGGTTATGTTCATTTGATCGGATGCACGCACCAACTTGCTCAAGCCTTTTGACAGACCATACATAGTTCGGACCATACGTGGTTACCACAGCTCTTGATCTACGTTCGGTACGAACAACTGGTCAGGGCTCTTGATGGACCATTCATGGCTCTTGATGAGGAAAAGCTGCCAAGATGAAGGCTCGCACACACACGTGGGACAGAGCACCGCAGTTCCCATGTGCTCCTGCTGGAGGTGCAACATGCCGGAGTAAAGCACTGCACCCTGTGGTGGTAGCAACCGCCCATCCGGTGCGCGTACGGCCACGCATCGTACTTCGTGATGGTCCCATGCAGCACCATCAAAACCAACCAAAGTCGCCATGTTCTATCGCCAACTCTTGCTTTTAAGCTTCCGTTTGATCGTTTTGAGTAGTCGTCACAAGCACCTGAGAGCGACGAGCACAGCGACAACGAGATGGCCCTACTTCAGCTTGCCCACGCTGTTATGGCTACAAGTCATCCTCCACCACCCGGCACTGCAGTTGCAGAGCCACGCAGCTATTTTGCATCCGATCTCTGAATACCAATCAAAGAATGCCGTTCCAGGCACTGAGCGACTATCGCCGAACACACAGAAAGTCGGAAGGCCAGCTGAGCCGGTCCAAGTGTTGATAGACTGCTGATCGCCTGTGCCAGCCTGAGGTAGTGGAGTGCAGAATGCAAAGAATGCATGGCAATAATCTGCATTAGCCACTAGGACCCCCTGTGATAGACTGTGGTATGTTGGGGTTAAAAAACAAATAATTTATGGCGATCCGCATCGACTGTGGTAGGCTGCTGATTGACTGTGAGCAGCAGGGCGATTCGATGCACTTCCAGGAAATAGGGGTGGACTGGCTCAAGGCCAGCTGGCCTTCTCAACATCACCCCACCGTGCGCGCCTAGTCGCCGTGCACGCCGCCGATGCTCACGCCGGTTCCACAACTACCCGAGTCGCCCCAGCGTTCTGATTGGACCACAGGATGCACAGGTCACATTTTGGCGCTCTGGTAGTTGGCAGCCCTGCAGATGCATGGGGCGGGGGGCGGCCTGTCCTGCGCTCTCTACTTCTGCAACCCGGCACGCGCAGTTTCGGACCCCCCTGCTGCTTTTGCGGGAAACGACACGGCTTTGGATGAATGCTCAGGAACGGCATGGGGGCAACGCACAAATACACACTGGGGCCGTGAAGTGCGAACTGGCTTGGGGAAGCGAACAGCCTGTGCTCACACGGTGAGTTGACCTTCTCCCCCCACCCAAACCCAATTCGTTTTGGGTGGACGCAGCGACATTCCACCTTGACACACAAACGAAAGGTCGAACGACACCTCGACACACACGGGGGCCGTCGGACACACCCAAAAGAACACCAACCATGCGGAGGCTGTTTGCGATCATCAGCACCCTGCCCAGCCGCGGCCCGGGCGAACCCATCAACAGAAGGAGATTCACAAAGGCAAAAGGAAGCAACATGGCGGCCAGCGACGCCCAAGCGTTCACGACCACCGCCGAAGAACGCGCCGAGGCCGCGAAAATGCGCGAGGGGGGAGCTTCGAGCGGCGCGGGCGGGATCGAAGGCATGCCGGCGGTCGAACTCGGGCACGGGGTGCAGAAGTACGTCCTGATCAAGGCCGGGGGCCAGCATTTGGTGAGGGGCAACCCGATGGCTGATTACCACAAGGATGCGGCCGCCGGCGCCGTTTACGAGCTCCGGAAGCGGGGCGTCTCGTTCGAGGTGCTCGGGGGCGGGCGCATCGAGTACGTGCCGGGCCAGACGGCGAAGATTTACGGCTTCAGTTACGGGTTCCCGTGGAAGGACGGCCAGTTCCGGCACGACGTCACCGCGGAAGTCATCGCGAAGCATCTGCCCGGCGTGCGGACGACAGTCAGCAATGACGGCTACTGATCCAAACTGCAGGCTTGCCGGGCCGTCTCTCCACCTCAAGCAGCGGCAGGACGGTCGGCATTTTGTGAGGGGTAACACGATGGCCGTTTGCCACAAGGATGCTGCCGCCGGCGCTGTTTACGAGCGCCGGAAGCGGGGCGTCTCGTTCGAAGTGCTCGGGCGTATACGTGCCGGGCAAGACGGCGAAGATTTACGGCGTTCATCGACTACTGCTGCGGCGAGAAGGTGGAATGACTCCGCCTGGGTTCCCATGTCATTGAGAATGTTTTTGCGCAATTCAAGTCACCTGCTCTGTAGGAAATCCTTGAGAGTTGCAAAATTTCACAGGAGGTAAAAGTGCTGCAGCCTACACGAAACACAGCTACATAAGCTGGGTTTAGCGGGCGTAAGCGTTCAACTAGCAATACTAACGGCAGCCATCTTCCTATGCTTCACACGTGTTGGGCGCGACGGCGGAGATGGCTTTCGCTCCGATCCTCGATTTCGCGTGGAAGGGTCCACAGCGAAAGTCCTCCGCCCAAACTCCGATGGCTACAAAAGGCTTGCCAACACGCGATCCTAGATTTGAAAGCGTAGCCTTTTAGTCATTTGATCTCGTCATGTTCAAGGATGGAGCCGGAGATGCCATACTGATCGAACAGACCCGGAGACTATGAAATCCCGGAGTCCCAAGCGATTGTTCACTGAAAGAAGAAGATTGGCGTGAACGGAGAAAGCGAAAAAGAGGATGCATCTGCGGCTACATGGGGATCCGAAAAATGCTGCATCGTGGATTCGCAAAACATAGTCCACGTTCCCTATACTGTTTACAAAGTAGTGTACAAGGCAATACGCTGCGCAAGGCTCTCCATGAGAAAGTAATCCCATAGCCAAGTTCCCCCTCTGCCCCCTAGCAGGGACCCCTCTTCCTGTGCCAACTAGCCCCGTTGTCCCATCTTCCGACGGTGCCTATCATGTGAGGTTTGAACGGGCTCAACACCTTCGTGTGCTCCAATCCGCCCTTTTTTAGCGCTGCACAGCTACTACTCGCCGTAGTCGCCCTACAGCAGCGACACGAGCATCAACGGCAGCAGCAGTCGCAGCATCAGCGCCGCGGTGTGCAAGCGAACGGTTGGACTGAGTACGGCGCTCACGCTGCCGATGCTAGCCTTGATCATTTCCTCTGTGGGGGAAGGATACCTGGCAGTTGTGAGACCGGACAGGCGTGCGGCCGTACCACCTTCCAACGAGTTCTCACGTGTCAACCCGCGTCTGATGCAGCCTTTTTCTGCAAAGGTAGTTGCTGCAGGGCAGCTCTGACCTCGACTCTGCAGCGGCAAACTGATTTTCGGGTTGGGAGGTTAAGGTGGGCACTGCATCATTGCGGTGATCCTGTGTGAGAAGCCGAGAACGCCCTACATTCATCGTCAAGTCGTGGAGATCTGCGCGCGACGCCGTTCGTTTACTGACATGTCAACTGTCCAGTACAAAATGTCTCGCCTTCTGTTCAACGCAGTTACGACACGAGGCTGCCTGCTACGGTGCGTAGACACGGCTGTCATCACCCAGTCGCTTTAGTAGTTGCCATCTGATGCTTGGAATGTCCGGTTCGTTCTTTTTTTGAGGTGCTCTTTTTTTCTCGCAAAATAATTCAGAGATCGCTTTCCTCGCGAACGCGAACTCGGTGTCGGTCACAAGAACCATGGATTTGGCAAAGCACATAGGAAAAAAGAGCGCGCGCTAAAGTAAGTCGAATAGTCGGCAGTAGGAAGCAAGGATATACACACAAACATACAATACCTTAAAGGAACCGTTATGACTACGGTCACTATAAACCCCGGATCCCTAAGCGAACTTGCACTCTAAAATAATTCACGGGGACGCGGTGCTGTTCGAGAAGTCCCGGATGTCAAAACCAGGGCAAACACACATCACCCTTGCACAGGCTTGCGGGAGGGGTAAGAGGGAGGTGGCTGGTAGATGCAGTTGGCACTTTCAGCTCCAGAAGCCGGAATCTACGAGTTTATTGATGTGGCTGAGTACGACACGGTCGGCTCCATCGCCGAGAAGGCAGCGCTGGTGGTAGGAAGCCTCCAAGACGGGGTGGAGTTCGAGTGCGATGGGGAAGAATGGGACTTGAAGGACACGACGAAGTCGGTGTCTGACCTTGCTCTGCTTTCGACGTCTGTGCTGACGGTAAGGCTTGACATCAAGATGCGATGTGCTCTGCCTCGTATGCAATACTTACGATCCTGCGGTATTGCAGGGGGACGGGCCACGCATATTAAGGACATGTGCAGGGCTGTGCGAGCGAACAACATCGATGTCGTCAAAGCGTTGCTCAGTGTTGGAACACCGATTGTAGTCGAGCATGCGGCGGAGGGTGAAGATCCGTTGCACGCTGCGTGCCGCGATGGGAACAGCCAGATGGTGCAGGTGCTGCTGGCGCACGCGCAGGGGGACGAGGCGCCCGCGTTCGACCAGATCAACGTCAAGAACTTCGCCGGGCTGACCGCGTTTTCGTGCCTGGCGCAGGCGCCCTGCAGCGAGGAAATCATCCACATCGCCAAGCTCCTCGTGGCCCACGGCGCCAGCGGCGTGATCGATGATGGCCTCGGCGCCAACGACGTGATTGAACAGGCAGTGCGGCACCGTCGGTACACACTTGCCCGCTTCTTGGCCAACGGACTTGCCGGGCACGACGTCGCAATTGCGCCGAGGCAATGCGGGACGACGCCGCTGCTGAAACTCTGCCAGAGTCCGTTCTCGCAGGAGCTGATGGGGCGAAAAGTGTTCCGACACCTCGTCCGGCAGTGCCGAAAGCATCACGTGAACCCGATGGCGCCGCACTGCAAGACACAGTCGACCCCTCTGCACCTGGCGGCGGCGTGGAAGACCGGCTCGCTGTTCGTGAAGCTGGTGCTCCAAAAGGGGGCGAAGCTCGACAGCCGAGACAGTCTGGGAAGAACTCCGCTGTTCGTAGCGTGTCAGCACGCCAGCCTGAAAACCGTTTCCACCTTGTTGTCGCGTGGTGCCGACCCCAACGCTATCGATCACCAAAGCATAACCCCGTTTCAGGCTGTGGCGCAAGCTGATCCAGAATGCAGCGACGACACGCGCAGAGCGCTCCACCGAAAGTTGCTAAGCGCGGGGGGCCGTCGGTACTTTGACTCGTCAAACGTCTCGACAGCAGCGCTGCGCCTGCGATACTTCTTCGGTTGCTGATGGTCCGTTGGCGAACCGACGCCCAACGTCAGCTCTTCAACCGGTCTCGGTTCTCGTGCCATCACCAGAGGCTCTGCCGATGATCCGTTGCCATTCGTCGTGCAACACACGACTCGGCCCCTTGCTGCTGACGCTTCCATGTTCGTGCAGTCAAGCTACCCATACGACCAGCACGCAGCCGGCGCGGCTCACCGTAAATGAATACCGTTTCAGGCTGCCCGCAGCTTCGCGCTGGGGGGCGGTCGGTCGCGCAACCTCCTGCAATCTGACTCACCTCAACACTCAGCCCTCGGAACCCTGCTGGCTGTTTCGATCTCTTTCAAAAATTGTATTCTTTAATATTATTATGCTTTCACCTCTGCAAGCAAACTCCAGCCATCCATATTCATGCAACTGAACATGGCTCAGACCAGCCCCAAGACGCGGAGGACCGTGCCAAGTTGCTGTTCTCGCTGCTTTCTGTTCCCCACCCCCCTCCCCTGCCAAACAAGTTATACAAGTTTGTGTCAAGGAGCCGAATGCAGTAACGAATGGTGTTCCAGAAGAACGAACAGCAAGGCCCCCCCCCACGTTGAATGGGATTGCAAAGGCACCGCTGTCACTGACACCGATACTCTTTTCTTTTTGTAACACTGTCCTCGATATGCTGAAGCGTGTCCTTGGCATGAACAGTCATGGTCAAATCCGGTTTTTGGATGGCGGACAGGAAGGGCCTAGGACGCCGTGACGTGGTGAAGGCCAACAGGTGAGGGTAGAGCGGTTGCCGCGAATCTCGCGAAAAGGCATCAAAAACGCGTGGGATCGGTTCGGGATCGGAAGACCGCGGAAACGGCAGGCCGCGCGGCACTCGCGGAAGGTGAACGCGCTGAAGTGCATCGACCAAATTTATCTGCGCAGCGCCGACGTGCCCCGTCTGAGCTTGCTCCGACTACTGCATATACGTCGGAATTCTGCTTACTGGTCTGTCTGCGCCTTTTGTGTTCGCTGACGTAAAGTCTGCGGGATACTTCTTGGTGAAATGACTGCAAGAAAGAACGAAGAGGAATCAAACCATCCAGGGTAAACCTATCACCTACATTGCGTAGTGGCAAGATGAAATACCCGTCCAGGGGACTTCCCGTCCAACGAAACCCAAGAAACATTTTCCCCCCAACCACCTGGTTCTTGGGTGGCTTGACGACTGCGCAGCAGCATTCCCGCAGTGAGACTGTAAGACTTTGAGTGTGTGAGCCCCTCCGAAGGAAGGCCCATCTCAACTCAAGTTTTTTATTTTTTGTATAAGCACCTGCTTTATAGGAAATGCTTGAGGAGACTGCCAGTTGCGATAGATCAAAGGAGGTAAATGTGCTGCAGCCCACACGAAACACTGGTAAATCTGGGTTTAGTGGCGGGCGTAAGCGTTCAACAAAAACAATGGACCGGTACGGTGTACAGGGCAACTCCTGCTCAACTTGTAAGACGTGGGGAGCACAAGAGCACTCACCTATCCTGGCGAGAACTTGGTGTCGGTCACAAATTGTCTCGAACCTGACTCGCCTAAGCGAGCAAGTAAAGTGTACACGAAAGAAGCCATGCATGCCCCCCCAAACCCACCCAGTACGTATTAGCTTTAAAAGAACCCATCCGACGAAGGTCACCCGGAGACTCTAAAATCCCGGGTTCAAGCGAACTATAACTCTAAAAAAGACCCACTTTGTAGTTGTATTGTTTTCTCCCCCTCTAGCCTCCTTCGAAATGAGCACAAGGCAGTCCCTCGAGTATTTCTGTTTTAGCACAGCGTTTATGCAGCGTATTTTGGTGGTTGATCAGAATTCCTACCTGAAAATGACACAGGGTGAATACAAGTGGGAAAACGATCAACCGGCACGCACAAACAAAACGAAGCACCTGTCTTTTGAAGGGGCGCGATTTCCTTACAGATTCTTTTAGTAATGGGGCGACCGGATACTCCTCGGAGAGATGGTCCCTGCACTCTAACTTACCTGTACAACCTTCCTCGACTAAATGAAGTTGCAATGACCAAGTAGAATCATCAAGCTAATACACACGTTTCTTCTCACACCCTCCCCCAAACTAAGATCTTCCCCACATGCATGAGGCAGTGTCCTGCCTAAACAGTAACTAACATTCCCCCCTCACGGTTTCATACCCCACCTACGTAGTTCAACTCCCTTTCCCTTTCCCCTTTTCCCACTTGTGTTTTTCTGTTAACATGTTCTTCGAAGAAGACTTGATGCTAGCATCAAACATGCATGAGAGGCAGGCAGCACCGCCTCAACCTTTGAGTAAGATTTTCCCCTATACATGAGAGGCAAGATTCTGCCTTAGCACTAAACTAAAGTTTTTTCCCAAGTTGTACTACTAGTAGTACTACTTGGGGCAGCAGGACACCTTGTCCAGGTGGGTAGCGTCACCTCCCCGATGCGAGCTGATTGCCGGATGGATGCGCGCAACTGCACCTTTGTACCCCCGACATCCTCTGGGTGCTTCCAGGTTACGCGCAATCGGGGGTTTGAAGCATGATGCTTAATATCAAAAGCCCGCACCCACGCGGCGTTGACTGTGGCTGGTCTTTGTAAGGGCTGCCTTGATGTTACTTTGATCAAACTCACACTAAGCTGAAACTAGTAGTACTACTACTTAGACGAAATCCCAAAGGATGAGGGGCAGTGCTCGTTCTGTCCAAACCTTGCAGCGTTCAAAGGATATTCCTAATGCCCAAAGTCAGGAGCCCGGAAAATCTGAAACCCCTGAGTTTACAACGAACTTTCACTTCAAAATGCTCGCCCTCCAATACCCTCCCCTGCCACAACACGGCGCAGACGGGACCAGTGCGGTGTTGAGCACATAAGCCATTCCAAGCACGTTCTTGCGATCCCCCAGCACAACGGTCAACCGGGGACTCGAAAATACCGGCTTCTTATAACTCGGAACAGTCTAAAACATAAGCACCCGCTCAGAAGTGCACAAGTTTCAAGATGCACAATAAGCGCTTGGAAGCGTTGCCTGGTGCCTCCGACGGAGGGGCGAGAAACAATACGATTCCAACAGTCTTTCGTTGAGAGCTGCCCGGCGCTACACCCAGACTTACTCGTGTATCGGCGGCGGCGGTCAAGAAAAAAGACCCATGATTGGTAGATGTATTGTCCACTAGTGTAGTACTCAGATGGACTGCTCCGAGTTTCGTGTCACGGCAAGTTTTGGCAGCCGCTGCTTAACAAAATTTGACGTGGGCGGCTTTGGATTTACATCTGAATGACACCTCAATACAAAAAAAGTTGTCGACAACTAACAAGTAAAAGAATAAAACAAAACTACACATGTGTAGCACTCGGATGGACTGCTCCGAGTTTTTTTTATACATAAGCGCCAGCTCGAAAGGAAATGCTCGACGATGCTGCCCGACAAAGAACAGAAGGGATCCAAAGTGCGGTAACTACCGAACCACGTGTTGAACGGACGTGAGGTCATGCGGGTCTACCCGGACACGACAAATCACACAAACACAACAGGTCAAACGTCCTGAGTGAGAAAACAACACACGGTGGTGTAAGCGAAGAACAAATCAGATTGTGTTTGTATTGTATTTGCCCCTTACCTCTATATTTCCCCCCTTCCATTCGGAGTCGAACAGCTACGTCGAGTATTTCTACCGGCAACGTTTTTAGGCGCGCGAATATGGCACAGAAGTAGCCTTGTCGACGTTTTCCATGCCTGAGCTCGAAGCGACGGCATACCCGACGGGTACTCGGATAAAGAAAGAGGATGGCATCATCTAGCTGATTGTATCAGCGCGCACCAACTTCGGGCCCAGCAGTTCGCTTGCACCTGCAATTGCGGGTGTCCACCAGATTTCACACTGGATTTGCGGGTGCGACACTGAATTTACGGGTGACCCACACGACATTGTGGTCGCAGTTACCCGTGCTGGAGCACACCGTGCAGAAATGCACTGACCCCCCAACATTCCGAAAAGGGGTCACATAAACGGAATCCATCCCTAACCTGGTGAGATCTTGGTGTCGGAAATTGTTACGAATCTGGCTTGCCAAAACAAGCAAGTAACGTGTACACGAAAGAAGCCATGCATGCCCCCCCCCCCAACCCCCTAATACGTATTAACTTTAAAAGAACCTATTTGACGAAGGTCATCCGGAGACTTTAAAATCCCGGATTCTCAAGTGAACTTTAATTCTAAATAACTCTGGGGGGGGGGAGGTGGAACTGATTGTCGAAAATACCAAGAAGAGAGACCAGTAACTCTCACTCTGGGGGGGGGGGGGCCGGGGGTCAAAAGCTGTCAAAATAGGTCATTTTTTTGGGAACCACATAGGGGCTCCTAGAAGGCAATAAAATTTGGTAAACCGCCCCAGAACCGTATAGAAATGCCTAAAACATGCTTTTTGGCTGCTGAAGTGCCCCGAAAAGGCCTTTTTACGAGTGCCCAATTTTTGGACTCAGGGTGGACACCGTTTGGTACCGGTGTTCTTCTTTTTAGGTGACAACCCCAAAAATAGTGACAGCATGAACCGAAGAAGGAAAACAACACTGCCCAAACCTATGTATTTTTACTCAAAAGACTTTCCTGAGAGTTGGGGATGGTGGGGCTTCGTAGGAGGCATCGACAAGCGACTCAATGAGGTACGGCTTCGTAACGTGCCGCCCCCTCGAGTCCTTGACGTCAGCGCCAGCTTTCGTAGTGGCCTGTGTCGTGTAGCGTGCTACCGCAAGCTGCAGATACCCTGCCCTGAGCTGCTATGTCGTGGCAGCCCTATGAATCCACCGCCGAACCTTTTCGTTCAAGTCCAGTTTTCTATTTTTGTTCAAGCTCAACGTGCGTTGGGGTTAGGTACCAGATACACCCCGGTGACCAGTATTGTCTTCCGTGCGTGTGCAATGCGACCCTTTCGGGGTGGTGTACGAAAGGCGAACTTGAATAAAAGACACTGTCGCGTGCATCCCTTCAACAAAAACGTTGGGATCTGGAAAATCCCACTACGGATGAGAGCATCTCATTGTTTTTCTCGGAAAGACATCGAACTTTGTGAATATCGCCCCAGCAGCAGTTCGGGGAAGAGCTGCTGCCTGCGGTGTCAACAACACCTCAGCTTGCGCAAGACTCAGAGAGCCTTTTGGGACGTTGTTAACCATCCAGACGAGCAACGTTCATAGCTGCCTTCCTCCTGGGTGTCGTTTGCCCTTTTGTTGCTTCCATTTGTGGCTGCCTGCACGTGATTGTAGCCTCATCTTTGCATGGTATGAACAGTGAAGCACACACACACAGGCAGCTAGCCGGTACTTTGGTCTCAAACGGTGTCCACCCTAAAACCATCAACTAATACACCCCCCCCTGGGCCATTTTCCATGAAACTTTCCCCAAAAACACGTTTCCGGGCATTTCTGAGGGTTGCATGTTTTTTTAGCCTTAAACTGCCGTTAAGTCTACAGGCTGAAAATGTCACCATTTTGACGCAAAAAAAGACCTTTTGACCCTGACGACAAGTTTCCTTCTCCCCGGGGCGGATTGCCTGAGCTTTCGCAGCATGGGTGGGCCTGGCTGTGATGAGCTACGAATAGCCGCCTGGCAAACCAGGCAAACACCGTTGTCCTCATGGTCCGCCATATGGAAGATTTCAGCTAGTCCACTTCTGACAGCTCGATAAAACGCAAAAGTTGCATCCAAATTCTCAACAGCAGGCAGTTCTCTTCGAGCCGTTGGGCTCACGAAGGACCAACCCTACCGGACGAATCGTGGCTTCGCCTTCTGCTCAATGCTCGGATACCCTGACTTTTGTTGCATTGCATGCGGGTAGCTGCACCTTGCACCCTGTATCAGACGGAGATAGTGAGGGTTTTCTTCGCGCCAAGCTGTCCAACGGCTGCCGCTGTACATACCAATGGATCCAACAATGATCCACGAGGCTAGTCCTGACACGGAAGCCAGCGGCTGATATTATGCATGTATCACTCGATGTACTGGGTTCGGCGACGATGTCACCATCCTGGAATCAAACCCGCTATTGCACTCGGCAGAGGGCGCCCGGCGCCTCTTGTGCACGGACGGGCACTAACGCCTGCCGACCAGTTTGCGAAAATGAAGAGGTCAGAGTGCACATCCACAGCAATCCGCTCACTTTGCCGTAGAGATGTCCATCTCCCCGAAGGCCGCTACCAGCTTCGAGGCACGCGTTTTCCATGCTTCTCGCCGCTGCAACCTGCACTACTTGGCTGTTTGTCTTTCTTCGCGAGGGTGCTGTCTCCCGCCGCTTGAAGGTGCCACTGCAAAGGTGTCGACGAGCGACACCTTAGACGGCGATTGACTCTCAGGCTTTGCGAGCCTGTCAATTCAACTTCAATCCGAACGAACTTGTGAATCGTTCGTATCTCTCGTTGGGGTTTGCGATCCCCCCACCAGGCGCAGCGCATACCCCAATCCTGTATGTCACTCGGAGACATTAATACTCCGGCGTTTCAGTTTCAGTCAAAGAGAAATGCAAAATTTCTAGAGTTCCAATGAGCAAAAAAAGTTCTAGAGAAAAGAAGGAAAACACGCGCGTCTCTCCAAATTCCATCGTTTAAGCAAACAAACGGCAATTCACCAAACTGCTCATCCTACGGATCGACGGTAACACACTTCTTTTCTTTCACTCTGAAAAAGAACGAAACGTAAAAATGAATGTTGATTATATATCGGTAGTGTCCCCACAGTCTGAAAGACGGTGGGGACACACACGTGCAAAAGTTATCTGCAGAAGTTAACGTGTGGTCTTGGGTGATTCCTACCACACCTTCGCACAGAACTTTGGCTCTGGTTGCACTAGCGGCCACGTTTTACCAGCCTTTCGCATGAGGGGTCACATTTGACGCGTTCTCGTCGCAGCAAACGGTGGCGGTTGCAAGGGTTGCTGACACTGTTTAGCTGGTCGCGGGAAAGATGGTGCCTTATCTGTGGCCAAACTGCTAGAAGCCAGGTGCACCGGTGTGTGTACTAAAAGTTTGAAGCAGCTACTCAGATCAAGCTCATTACTCAGTAAGAGCTTGTCACATCTTCGGGTGAGATCTGCCGCATGCGCAGAAGGCATTCAGTTGTTTGCGCACCGTGGATCCCGCTCCAACTATGCTTGGGAGGCGTCACACTCGGCAACTCAAAACTAACATGCGGAGGTTATCCACTAGACGTAGCTACTCAGATTAAGCTCATTACTCAGTAAGAGCTTGTCAAGTCTTCGGGTGAGATCTGCCGCATGCGCAAAAGGCATTCAGTTTGCGAACCGTGGATCCCGCTCCACCCATGCTTGGGAGGCGCCACACTCGGCAACTCAAAACTAACACGTGAAGGTTATCCACTAGACGTAAGTAGGCACCGCGTAACAGCGGCGCGCAGCACACACAAACAAACAACATTGCCGTCAGCCGGAAATTCCCTTTTAGACTGTTTCAGTTCTTTGTTCAGTCTCATGAATCAATCAAACAGCAAATATAGCTATTTATTACCTGTTAATAATGGCGAAAAAATCACTCGAGAATCCAAATTCTTGGCTCGAGATCCAAAGATTTGGATTCGAGAGTGATTTCTTTCGCCATTAATGGGTGATTAGGGTATTTTTTGTCACTGCACTCTCAATTAAGTCACTCCGAAAGAGTGCGAAAAAGACCAAAGTGACGAAACACGGAGTTAAACGCGTTTTCAGGGAGTTATGAAACGTGTTAGGCCAAAACCACGCCAAAACAACGTTGGGGAATCAACAGCTGCCGCATGTGTCAGTCATTGCTGCGGGAAAACTGGGACTTAGCAACCCAGAAACTTACACGAGCCACAACCTGAGGAGAAGTGCTGTCACACACCTCGCCGACAAGGGGAGGTTTCCCTCAGACCTGATGCGCTTCTTCGGCTGGCTATGGTTCCGCACCAGTCCGTACTAGGACAGGTACTCTACTTTTTACTGAACTTTTGGGCTCAAGGACAGGTACTCGGCCTTTTTTGATTCATTTGGGACAGGTACTCGACTTTTTTAGGGGTCATATATGGGTCATATGATGGTCATATAGAGGGTCGGGTCAGATAGAGGTCATATGTACGTTAATTCCATTATTGTCTCGTGTTTCGAGCCTATTTCCTTGCGTTTTGCCCTTGTTTTCGTGCCTCCTGGCCAATTTTTTTGCATAAGCGCCAGCTTGAAAGGAAATGCTCGACGATGCTGCCCGACAAAGAACAGAAGGGATCCCAAGTGCTGTAACTACCGAACCACGTGTTGAACGGACGTGAGGTCATGCGGGTCTACCCCTACACGACAAATCACACAAACACAACAGGTCAAAGTCCTGAGTGAGAAAACAACACACGGTGGTGTAAGCGAAGAACAAATCAGATTGTGTTTGTATTGTATTTGCCCCTTACCTCTATATTTCCCCCCTTTCATTCGGAGTCGAAGCAGCTACGTCGAGTATTTTGTCACTTCGTATCCGGAGTGACGAAATGGAATTCCGGTGACGAACTGGATTTCCGGAGTGACGAAATGAAGGTCTGGAGTGACGAAATGGAAATTTAAGGAGGGTGACGAAATTGAGAGTGCAGTGACAAAAATATATTTGCGCCCTCCCAGAATTGCCTCATCCAGGCCAGTTGAGAGTGCAGTCGCCGGCCGGTCAAACTGACGAAAAAGCACTGTTCCGAAGCAGGGCTTCGAATTTTGAGAGGTCACCCGTTATTGTTGTCTAACAGGCCAGCGAGCGAAACGGGATTCGAGTTTTATGCACTCCGGGAAGTGGTGACCAAAACTCAAACAACGCCGTCACAGTAAGCTGACTGAGCGACTATGTTCGAATCACAACGAGTTCCCAAGTGCGGAGGATCCTCCAGAGGTACCATTTCAACCCCGGCACGCCTGGTACAGGCTCGAAGGGTTTGAACCATAGACGTGTGCCACCAGAGCACGTGGTCACTCGAATTGGCTACTCTCGTAGCCAACAACCCGCACGGAATAGGGCACACCACAACTTACCACTTTTCGGTCGCCGTATGAAACTGTGACGGGATCAGAAAGGAGCAGCGAGCCCCTTCATGTGACTCTCCCAGGCAAGAGGTTTCTACCGTGCTGCATCGTGAAACTCGGCTATATTTTAGCATGAACCGCAACACGCTCCACATGTTTTTGTGAACCCTAAGTGCCGGGATTCAAAAGCTTTCGCGTGACTCTCGGCAATTGACCTATTTCTCATTCGCAACGCGTTGGTAATGGTGGCGGATACACACAGAGAAAGTACCTCTGTCGTCGTTCGCTTGTGGTCGGCCATCAGTCCACACCCAACAATGACCCAACAGAAAAAAGGAGCTTGTCGGTATCGTTTGATCGACACTTCTCGGCACGTTCTTCACTCTCAGTAGTCAGGCACTGCGCACCAGCGGTCCGCACACAAACAATTCACAACCCGCCGTTTGACGGGAATTCATTTTTTGTTCAGTCCTGTCGCGAAATGGCGTTCCACGTTCCCAGTTTTTGGGCAGTTTTTACTTACAAACAAGCAAAGGTCACACGACACCGAACAGATCGTCCCTCGGAACACAAGGAGGAGGGCGACCGTATGTAGGTGTATGTGGATGGCTGAAACCACCAATCACCAAAAATGGCACACACCGATACTCTAACCTCGTTTAGGCACCATCTTTACGAACACGCTGCTCCAGTCCGTAATTAATCAATTTCTAGTTCGTGAAGAACGCCAAATCCGCGAAAATAATAATTAATTTCGTCACGAAACAGTGGTGCGTTTGATTCTAGGTTATGTCCCATGGCAGTCTACCTGGCGGTTACCGGCTGTTACTGGCTGTTACTGGCAGTTACTGGCAGCGCAGAGCAGGGGTGTACGTGATTTAAACGCTGGGTGTACTTAGCAAAATTTGACCTCCACCCAGATTTTTTTTCATTTTTGTTCGGCAAGGTTTTCTCCAGGTTTCGGGTTTTCTGAGTTTGGAAGGGAGGAGGGGCAACAAATACTCTCGTTTTTTTCCCTCGTGGTAGCATCTGCCCGCGCAAAAGGCTCTTAAAAAAGCTCAACAAACGCGGGTGCGTCTGTTTGTTTTGCCGCTGCGCGGACCTGTCGGGAAATGCGTTCAACGAAAATAACTCTCTCTTCACATCATCATCATCATCATTAGTTTTGTATCAGCCGCGGTTGTGCGAGTGACGAGCTCTTATTTTTACCAAACATGAAATGTTGGAGGAAATGAGAAGCTCGTCGCCGCAAACCGTGGCGTTTTCACTTGCGTCCTGAATCCAGCTTTACGTAAAAAACGATCAGGCACTGCGTTCAACGAAAATAACTCTCTCTTCACATCATCATCATCATCATTAGTTTGTATCAGCCGCGGTTGTGCGAGTGACGAGCTCTTATTTTCAGAAATCCCACTGTACCATGGCAATCTACCCGACGGTTACTGGCAGTTACTGGCAGCACAGACCTGTCAAACGCACCAAACAGAAATTCACAAAAGTCAGCTTCATCATTTACAGGGCCCGTCCCCCGACCTTTGCGCTTGCAGGAGTCAGGCAGCAGACTCCAGCAAAAATAAATAAACAAATCCCAGAAGCGCCCGTCTGAAAAACAATAATTTCCTACATAAGTGGCAGAAAGTCTTGTGGCAATTTTTTTTTTTTTCTGAAAGTTTTTTTTTTTTTGAGACAAAACCATATCGGAAGCACTTAAGTGGGGAAAATATTTATCGGAACGTTTCCGATAAATATTTTTTTGTTTCCGATAAATATTTTTTGTTTCCGATAAATATTTTTTTTTGTTTCCGATAAATATTTTTTTTGTTTCCGATAAATATTTTTTGTTTCCGATAAATATTTTTCTGTTTCCGATAAATATTTTTTTGTTTCCGATAAATATTTTTTTGTTTCCGATAAATATTTTTTGTTTCCGATAAATATTTTTGATACGGGTTCCTGGGGACTAGTCCCCAGTGCGAAATGTGACCAAGGGGAGTCCCATTGGGCAAGCAATTTCATTGGATTTTGCGAGGACCCTAAGTAATCCGGAGCCAGTGTGATAGACCTCTGTGATGTGGGCCGCTTCACTGCTCGTCTGCATGTGGACTGCTCTGTACCTGTGCCTTCTCCGCGCTTGCAGCTTTTCAAGCCGGCCACGCCTGCTTTCCCTTTTCTGTCTTTCGACCTCGGTGATCCCTCGCGGGCGTCCTGCTGTGCCATCTGAATCTCCTCGCCTTCCTTCGTGGTTTGCTTGGCACCCTCTGCTCGCGCAGCTTGCGGCGCGGGTCTCTTCAGAGCCGGTCGTCTTCGTGTGCGCTGTTCTGTCATCGCTTGCCTTTGTTGCCGATTTCTGCAACAAAGGCAGTTTTGGCCCGTGAAATGGGCTACTCTCTTTTATTGTGTGAGTGCTTTTGTCTCCAGGATTGAAATGAGGCTGACGCGGAAAATCCTACCGTCCGACATGGCACAAGTCAAGGGAAACAAATATTTTACGGGAACTAGTATGCACGGCAGCCCCGATACTACTAAGCCCCGTTGGCATACTTACACTCCATGGCTGCCTCGATGGCACCAAATCCGTAGTCGTGGTTAGACATTTTCAGGTAGGAGGATGTTACCTGGTCAGGACCGCATGCAGTTTTGTCGTATTGGGGCCGCATAGGACCCGGATGAAGTCGTTGCGAATACACACAACAGATCAACGAAGGGTAGAACTGGGGAACATGCAGATCAGACGGAAGTAGAATGTGCAAACTTATCCTTTTCTTGACTTGCCGTTCTGAAAGCTGTTGAGGGGCCCCTACGTAGGTTCTCGCATGATTCGTTCGCCTTTGTAACACTATCCGTTTGTAGTAAGCTTTGCAGTTGTGTTCTTGCAATATCTAGCCGAATGGTGGGTGGCGGATTTCCGCGCTCGTGCGCAAGACGCAGTTTTACTGCAACTGCAGTGTAAGCCGAACCCGGTTCGTGACCTTTGTCGCGGTGAAGTGGTACAAAGTCTTCAGCTTTCAGATCCGGATACTGCTCAATGCAACCAGATAGTTAGATGTCACTTGATGGATACCCGTGTGCTGCATTCGAAAAGGTTTGCGTATCTGGTGTTGAAAATTGAACAGCCTTTGCTGGGGAGGCTTTCGACCCGAAACTAGATAGAAAAACGATCGTATTTGGCTTCGTCGCGGTCGTCCACGGGACGAAGTAGGTGAACCTACTGTCAAAGTGATCAATACTTATCGGAAACAGAAAAATATTTATTGGAAACAAAAAATATTTATCGGAAAAAAAAAATATTTATCGGAAACAGAAAAATATTTATCGGAAACAAAAAAATATTTATCGGAAACAAAAAAAAATATTTATCGGAAACAAAAAAAAATATTTATCGGAAACAGTTTCCGATAAATATTTTCCCGACTTAAGTGCTTCCCTTATGGGTTTCTCCGTTTTTTTTTTTAGCGTGCGTGCGCGTAAATTTCTGTGGGCCGACGGACATGGGCCAAAATACTCGAGGCTGCCTTGTGCTTACTTCGAAGGAGGCTAGAGGGGGAGAAACAATACGACTACAAAGTGGGTCTTTTTTGTTGAACGCTTACGCCCGCCACTAAACCCAGGTTCACCTGTGTTTCGTGTGCAGCACATCCTCCTTTGATCTTTTGCAGCCTGCAGCCTCCTCAAGTATTTCCTACAAAGCAGGCAGTGATTTATAAGGGTGGGGGTAACCCCCACGCTCCAAAAAAAAGAAAAACTGTCGGGGGGCCGCCGTGAGTGGCCAGCACCGGGGGACCAGCCACTTAAGGGGGCCGGGCCCGGGGAGCCAGCCTGGGGTGGGGGGCGGGGCGCGTGACGGGCGACTGGTAACCAGTAGGTCCATCGCAGACTCTGCTGAGGGAAGGCAAAACAAGCGAACTATCTGCAGCATTTCAAATGCTTCTCTTCTCTCGTAAAGTTGACGCGCACTTACCTGCGAAATAAACTGCTGGATGCCTCTGTACGCCGGTGCTTGTTCTTGGCGCCCAGTTTTCAGTCGAATGAGCCACTCACAGCGGACTTCGTTGACTCTTTTATGAGGGAGTACTTGGTTGTGGCGACAGATGCCACATGTCATGAGAGTGATCACGACAATGATTCTGGAGATGACACTAATGATACCGAGGAGCTTCGAACTCAGGAAGCAACAGTGACCTATGCAAATGTGCGCCCTACGCAGCTCAAGTTTGCAAGGGCTTCGTTATACAGCTGTCCGTGTAAAACGAACCCTGCTTGTTGCACATCCAGTGCCCCTTTTGAGGCTAGTATTGTTGGCCTGTAGTACCCCGTTTGCAGCTTACGTTGTTTTGACTTGAAGTTCCCTGCCGTACCCTTGACACACATCTTTTCCTATATGATCGAGACACGAACGAGACACAATTCGGCTGTGCTGGGCTGCGCTGGGCTACACTGGGCTGGAATGGAGGGGCGGTCCTTGGGTGCAGCTCCGCAACCACACTGAGAAAACACTTTCTTGGTAAAAAATTAACCACCCACAAGCATGTGGAGGAATACAGAGGACCCAGCTTTCCGTATAAACCCCTGGGAGCAGGTGCTTATGCACATATCCCTAACCATCGTTGCATCGTTGCAGGAAATCATGGGGGTTTTTCTTTTTTTTTGCATCGTTGCATCGTTGCATGATCGTTGCTCACTATGGTAGGCATAGGGCAACCATGCAACGATGCAGTGCAAACGATGTAGTGCAACGATGTAGGCGACGATGTAGTGCAGCGATGTAGTGCAACGATGTAGTGCAGCGATGTAATGTAGTGCAGCGATGTAGTGCAACGATGCGATGTCGTGCAACGATAGGAGTAACAACCCATAGGCTTGAACTGCGTATGCACCAGTAGTGCAACTATAGGACACAATGCAACGATGCAATGGTTGGTTGGTTCAGTATGTTGTTGCAACTACCTGTGATGAGCCAAGTGGATGGTGATGATGATGACGATGATGATGATGATTATGATGAGCTGGCGTGTCGGCTGATGAAGCCAGTGACAGCGACGTGAGCGACTCTTCGGTGGATGACACTTCTTCAGCGGACGACGACGATTCATATCTTGATGAGGAACCTCTTTCGCAATCGCGTGTTCCCGTGCAAGTCCGGCTTCGGGAGACAGCAGAAGTGACCCCTGCACCAGTGAATACAGAGCCAGAATCGTTGCTGACCCAGGCATCTGCACCAACCGCAAAGACAGGAAAAGTGCGATTGGCGCGCCCTTAATGTTTTCACCAGGAATTGACAACTTTTTCATCTTGGGATCATCATTTGTCCATTTTCTCGGCGATCCCAGCGCGCGTTTCGACAAATCTTTTGTTCGATGAGAAGATCGATGACGAAATCTTCCAGAAAACCTGGTGTGAACCTATTCTGGTGCCTTCCCGCACCCCCTGTCTTTCCAGAGCCACTGAAAAACAAGCTTTTTCCAGGGGATCGATCCCTGCAAGCGGCCTTTTTGGACCGGTTTGGATGTGTGCACCATGGTAATCCATGGTACCCTGCGGCAATGAAAGGCTCCGGGTCTATTTGGCACCGTTCTCTTCATCCGAAAAAAAACGAGCAAAAAGTCGTCAGAAAAGAATTGCTACGTGGACCAGCGGGAAATTGTCACCTACCTGGGGACAATTCCGGTCCTTCCCACAGTAAACCTGCCGCCCGGTGCTCTGCATCTTATGAGGAGTCACGAGCCACACACATACTTATGGGTCCCCGAGTCTATTTTGAACCGTTCTCTTCATCGGAGCTGAGGGCGAGCAAAACGTCGTTGAAAAAGATCTGCAACGTGGACCAGCGGGAAAATATCACCACAACTTTTGCCAAAACCAGATTCCCCTGTTTGTGCATTGAAAAATGGCCCGGGGCAAATTATCAATTCCGCCGAGACACTCCTTTGCCCCCGTTCATGTGACGAGGGAGCCTGAATTTCCTAGGGGCTACAGGGTGCGCCAAACGCGCCGCGCCGCGCCAAACGCGCCAGGCTTGGCGCGCTTGGCGCGCGCCGCGCCACGCCAAACGCGCCAGGCTCCAGGAGCCACACTGCTCGAGCTTTGGCTTCACGGTAGGTGACTATCCGCCAAAGACGTGTACTAGTAAATATTCGTCTTTGAGCAGCGTGCAGATATTTTTTGCATCGTTGCAAGAGGGTCCCGGCCGCCGAGAGTTAGGGAGGTGCTTATACGAAAAAAAAAAAAAAAAACCGCCTACCCTTACTTGATCAATTACGGACTGGAGTGTAACGGATATCCCCTATTTGCTGAAAGTCACCCGGCGACTCGAAACGCTCGGAATTTTTAAGTGACTCCCAGAAAAAAAGAGCCGAAACCTCTAACAGGTCACCCTCTGTTATCAACGCTTACATCTGTGTTTCGTGTTCGTGCCAGCACATTTCCTCCTTACACTGGGGGCTCTTTTATCCATACTTTAACTTTCTTTGCCAAACAAATGAACTTGAGCCAATTCACCTACCCCCTGATCGAGCGTAATCGAGTGTAATCGAGTGTAATCGAGCGTAATAGAGTGTAGTAGAGTGTAGTAGAGCGTTGTAGAGTGTGATCGAGATTGACACTAGTATTTTGGGTTCGACCACTGGTGAACCCCTGACTGGCCCATGGGCGACCATGTTGACCACTGTCTGGCCCAAGACGTGCCAAGCATAAGCATACGAGGGACGGAAACCGCAGGCAAGTGGGCGATGTGCATATGAGACCGGAAGCTCTCGAGATGAAGATGTTCTAAATCATGGCAGCGAGCACGGGGACTGCAGGCGGGTTGGTGGCGAAAAGGGACAGAAAGATCTTCGAGCGACTGTGAGCAGCCTAGCAAGACGGGATGATGAATGATGAAGAAGCGCTAAGTGATCGCAAAGGTCCTTGTCTGGCGACCGACCTTCCTTGAAAGGAAGGTCGGTAGCCAGACATTTTTGGACGGCTTTGTCAGCAAGGTGCAGGCGATGCACGGGCTCCATGATGACCTCGTCAACGGCCCCACAGGCGTACACTCACTAGCCGTCGTGAAGAGGCCTCTGTCTGTAACCACCTTTTTCATCCTTGGGAGCAGTGCATCGCCAGGGAGATCGAACCCCAAGGCAAGGAGCGACTCTTGCAGCTTCTGAAAGTAATCCAGCACGTACTGGAGATACTTGGTTGTCGTTGCTGGATCCTTCTGCCGCACAAGTGCTGCAAACACAAGCCGCATCCTCCATCTCTGCTCCATCGTGTCCAGGTACGAGAACGTCAGGCAGAGGATATCTTTGCTCCCCGGAAGCTCTCCTGCATCCCCGGCAATGACGAAGTCACCACCCCCAAGCCGGAGCAGAAACTCCATGTCACCGAGGACAAGGTGCCTACCGAGCGCTCGGCGAACACCCTATCGCCTGGAACTGGCCCGCACCGAATGCCTAAAGGCTCAAGTACTAACTGCGCTAAATTTAATATATGCGAGCTATTGCGAGATAGTGTGGTACTCATTTGCATGCAAATGACTCCCCACTGACGCAACAAGAAGACGCCGATGCTCTATCGAATCACGCGATGGATGAGGTTCAGAGACGAGCGACAGCCGAGTATCGGGACTCGGCGACCGCGAAATCGTACGCGATGAAGAGCGCGATGCGACGGCTGACGAGTATCGTGCAGACGCCGATTCACCCGGCGCTTGAGATGCAAGTCAACGTCCTGACGTCTCTCGGAGGCGGGAACATGGCCGGACTCAACAAGAGACCACAAATAGCAAACCAGCAGGCGTTTGAAGCTGTGATGCGCGCCTACGAAGCCGCCGCACGAGAGCAGACGGCGAAGTAGGCCGGCGACAAGGTGCGAGCCGTACCGCAGGCTGGGCTCCGCAAAGCTGCAACACTGAATGGCAGTTTTCGACCGCAGACGCATTACCCGTCGGGATGGGAGCGCAAGCAGGCTCGATGGAATCACGAAGTCAAGCAGGAGAGACGAACTGCGCAGACTGAGCGCAAGACGTGCACCAAGGGCAGACCAGGACGTTGGGACCGTGCGAAGTCGAAGAAGGAGTCCAAAAGCGAAGCAACAACACCAACGCGGAAACGCAACTCGAAGGCAGCCAAGCGGGCCTCCAGTGAAGTAACGAAGCTCATCCGAGTGTCCGATGAAACCCCTTGTCAATACCACCCAACGACTGCGACGCGCGTGCGAAATGTCGGACGCTAGCGTCTGTCAAGAGCATGCGTGACTCAGCCGTGTTTTAAAGGTGAGATGAGAGGCACCGGCTCACTCTGTCAAAGGACTATACTAACGCAACAAGAAGACGAGCTAATGCGAGATAGTGGTACCCGAGCCCGTACGCACTCGACAACCTGCTTCCGTGAGTCAGCCCGAGCTTCCTGGTCTCCAGCTACACTGCCTGTCGCGGTCATTTTTTCAGACTAATATTCTTGTTTTTATTCCAATTTCAATATCCTGTCATCAGCACCTTTTTAGCCCCGGAAGAAGGTGCGTTAGTGGGCCCGTTGAACCGGCCTATCAAGATTGGCTGAGTGTCACGCCTTTAATCAATTACTGCAGTACCCCCCCAATTCACCCAAATGTTGATCGAGTGTAATCGAGCGTAATCGAGCGTAATCGAGTGTAATCGAGTGTAATCGACGCGTAATCGAGCTAAAGTCACTTTCAGGGGGGCTAGGTGAATTGGCTCATGAACATTCAGCAAAATGCGGGAAAATAAGTAATTTCAGTCCTTAGCCGAAGCGATACAGTTAATTGCTCTCTACGTACGTTGCATGTACGTTGGTTTGACTCAGGAAATATATTGCGAAGGCTAACAAGTCGGAAGAATGCTTGCTGGTCTGCCTGCGCCTTGCATACAGCCCTTGTTCACTTGGTGCGGAGTGATCGGCATGCTGACGCGTACCACGCTATGCCAGTCTTTCGCTACGTGAATCCAGAAGGGCAACCCTGCGCGGTTTCCGCATTGAAACTTGGAGCAACATTGCACGTAGAAGTAGCTCTAGCCCCCGCAGCCAGTAAAGCAATGGGCCAATTGCAGGCTCGATTAACCGGGTTCGCGCCCCACGGTCTGCAGCAGGATTCTTGTGTGGAACAAGGAAGTTATTGACAATGGCCATAGCGGCTATCCTAGCAGTAGCCACGTAAAGCGAAAGCCCAGATGCAACGAATCAGAAGCCCTCGGATGAGCAGCCTAATTCTTCTGTGGAAATACAGGCGACCGCAGGAGGAGGCGTGTCTCTACCGGTAGCGTTCGACCAAGCGGCCGAGAACTACGAGGACAGGCGAAAGTGGGCATGCTCGGACCAAAATTCATGTATCTAGCCGTGGGCGAGTTGGTGCTGTGTGCCGAAGTGTGGGGTCTGAGCACCCGGGACAGCAACCTTGGCAGGTAGGGGCTACACACATCGGATCCGCGAACGGATCTTGGCAAACACTCGTAGGGTGTGCATTCTCCTCAGCGACAACGGGTTGTGATCTCGGAAGAAAACGCTGGCGCATGTTGAGGGCGAGGTTAGCCTGACGATCATATTCGCTTGCCAACAGGCTAGCTCCTTCGAGAACTCACGTCCTCATATACACATATACAGAGTTTGAATGGACACGTGACATTCCGCACGTACGATGTGCACCTTTTCCACACACCGGAGCTATTCGTATTTGTAGCAACAACGAGTTCTACTAGCTCGAACTAATGCTGGCAGCGTGTCTGGCAGGAGATTCAATCGTACACTCGCCCGGCACACGCAAACCAACACCGTTCCTATACTTTTCAACCCGCACAAGTGGGTTATTGTTTCGGTGGCTCGAGGGGGAGAACCAAGGTCTTTTTTGCGACAACCAATTTCTGCATCCCTAAGACAGTATTTGTTACAGCTAAACAGAACATGACAGCGGGTGAACCAGAACACATGTAGGTTGAATCGCACAAACAAAGCTTACGCCCGGCACTCAGCACAGATTAACCTGTGTTTCGTGAGGGTTAAGGCGTGTTCTCTTTTCTTTCTCTGAGATTTCTTAAAGCAGGTGCTCATTCAAAAAAAAGAACAAGCATCTTCTTTTCACATTATTTCTTGAGTTAACTTTCAACGTTAAATGTAGTAGTTGGGTAGCAACCTGACCGGCTGGGCTGGTCGGCAATGGCCAGTAATCTCAGGGCCAGACTTCCACTTTTAGATCCTAACAACCAGTCTTCTATGGGCCAGTTTTTCACTTCGGGACCGCTAAGGGACAGGCTTCTAAGTCCCACTTCCAGAGGCTTCCATGTGAGACTTGCCCGACATGCCATCGCGGATCGACGATCCAGTACTTGCACTCCAACAACGTTCGTGATTTGCTTAGTCAATCCCACCGGGCAGCAGGGTTGCTCTCCGGCAATAAATGTGCGCAAAAAAAGTACAAAAGTAAACAATAATTCCCCCCAGTCCGGTTTCACGACGTGAGAAAATCACCCGGCACTTTCCCTTTTCGGCTTCCCTCCCCCTGAACACGAAACTAAGATCCCCCTCCTCCTCCTCCTCCTCCTCCCCTCCTCCTCAACCGGGGGCTCTCGCATGCCGGTCTTTCAAACCTCAAAATAAAAATACTTTAAAATGTGCTGCCGATAAGTGAGAAAGCACGCTGCAAACAACACGGACTGCGTCCCTTTCTCGACCTTACTTCGGTCGAAGGCCTACCCCGCGTTGTGAGATCTGGTGCTTCTCCGTGTTGTCGATGACTCAGTATTGATGTCAAACCTCATTTCATCGCCACTTGGAGAGGCTTCTGAAGAGCGTGATGACAACGCATCATCCATGCTGCCGGGGTCTTCACGCACGTGCACACTGTACGCTTGGACAGGGTAGATAACGCAGCAGGGAATCTTCGGGAGTGGGCTGTCGGGAGGGGATCCTTTGAGAGTATGGAAATCGTGCAGAAAGTCGTTCAGCCGTGCGGCTGTCCAGGCCTTGTAACACTGGTTCAGTTTGTCGTCAACGCAGAGGTGGCACACATACCTCCGCATTTCTCCTCAGCACGACACTGGCAGGTTTCAAGGGCGGACACCTTGAGCATCTCGAACCGATAACAAGTGCCGGCTGGCATGCTATTTCGACCTGACTGCCGTGTCAGTCTGGAAAAATAGGCACCTGCATTTTTTTCGAGGGTACAAGACCCTCTTAAACGCGGAGTGTCCAGGCAAAGACCTTCAGCAGTCGAAGCAGTTTTCTCTTCAAACCGAAAGTCTAAATTCTGGAAAGAAACAAACCTTCACCCCCTTCCCCCCTTCTGTTGGGCACACATCCATTCCAAGCACGTTCTTGCAATCCCCCTCTGGGGTGTATGGATCTGAGTGTCAGAGGCTGGAGTTAAAGAAAACATCCGAATTGCGGGTGCGTTGCAACCAAGATGCGTGTTAATGTACGCCCCAAAAAGCGGGTGTGCCACACGCTTTTTCTGTCGCCGGCTTTAGCTCAAGGCCGGATCCACCGTGTGCGGACAAAGCAGGCCAACAGCAGGACAAGCAGGTCTCACTCTAAAAAGAAGAAATCGGCCTTGCCCCACCTTTTTCACTCTTGAATCCCTCATCGATCGGGCCACCATAAATTGTTTCGCCGCCGACGAGCCTGCTTGCCGTTCGCTCTCTTTCGCTTAGCGTTTATTACGAACAATCTTATATTTTCGCGCGGTGCATGATGAAGATTAGACACAGCGTGTATTTGGAGGGGAGTTGGTCAGAATTCCCGACCTGACAAAAACAGGGGGAAAACGAGTGGAGAATCGGTCAACTGGCACGCACAACCAGCACGAGGCGCCTGTCTTTTTTAGAGTTAAAGTTCGCTTGAAATTCCGGGGTTTTAGGGTCTCCGTGTGACCGTTCATGAATGGGTTCTCTTAGAGCAAGAAAGGGCTATGTGGTTACGGGTTGTATATTTAGTGCACGCTTTCGTTATGGGTTATGGCCATGTCCGGGACTGTTTGTGACCGCCACCAAGTACATTCCTTCGTGGAGTGTAGTCTTGGGCCCCCCACGTTCTACAAGTTGAGCAGGGGTTGCCTTGTAGCCCGTACCGGTCTGTTGTCCGCGTTTATATGTATTTTCTCGCAGTGTGGTGCTTGGGTTTCGCGGCACTTGCGGTGCTTCACGTGGTGCGGGTTGTTTCCGCCCTAAAATAAGGTTTTTTTGGGTAGATTTGCAGGGTAAAACTGTTCGTTGCTCGCCACAGTTGAGGCACTCTGGGCACACTGGGTACCCGTGGTTAGTGAGGTTATTCGTCTGATGAAGTCGTCGTTGCTGTGCGTCGTTTACAGTGCTTCTTTTTGCACCAGGGCTTATGGTGGCGTAGACTTTTGAAGAGTGGTTTCCCCACGGTTCGTCCGTCGCTGTGGCAGTAGGGACATCTCTCTCGTTTTCGATGGAGTGCAGCGAGTATTCAACGAAGATGCTGCACCGCATCCTGGGATCGCACGTAGTGGTGTATACCTACATCCCATGGCTTACTGTGGGAATTGTTGGTAAAAGCGCATGGCAGGATGAACACTTTCCCGAACCAACACCAGAAGAGTTTGGGATGAGGCGGGGTTGCAAGTAGACAGTCACTCCGGCATTACTGAATAGACCAACTCAGCAGGATCAAATAATGTCAGTCTCACCTTCCTCATCATTTTTTGCATTGCAAACCGAAACGGAGAAGGCTTCCGTGGCACCACTCGGCTTCGTCCTATCCAGGCATGGCCCACGGGGAAGTCATGACCGGGCTGCGCTCGCCACAGCAACCCGCTATAGTCAAAAGACTGCAGTAGGTACACACACACACACAACACCCACACACCCAAATTGCCCAGGAGCGAAAATCTGACTCCCGAAAGGTGGTAGGACGGCCCCAGCTCGCGCACGACCCAACCAATTCAACGAGTCGAGCGCCTTCGCCTCGATAGCGGGGCGCACTGCCATGTGGCTTCTCGTACGAGAGAGGCATCGGCCTAAAAAAGCACACTGCGCCAGACTTTACGTTTGCTGCAAGATAGGGCGTATAACCCGAATCAGAGTGCCGCAGATATTTACATCTTCGCGTGACTCTGTCCACTTGTACTCATAAGAAACTCTCCGATGGCCTTCAAAAGTCTGCACTCATCCGCAGTGGGGGCGAAACGCATGCCGTCCAAGAAGTCCGGGTGTAGTGTCAACAAAAACGATTTTCAACAGGCACCCATCGTCTCTTTCCGGGTGGAGGGTGTGCAATCTGGTAGTTCGACCAACACGTGCTCGAATGACCAATGTGGCCGTCCTGAGGGTTCCAGTCAGCATTTCGTCCGATGCCGGCAGAAAAGCGTTTGTCGAGGTCACGGATGACGACACGCAGCGAACTATTGTGTTGAAAGCAGCGGCGGCGCTGGAGTTGGATCCTGAGCTGATGGAGGTGGAGTGCGACGGCGTCGTTTGGGCGGGGAAGGGCGAGGACACGCCGGTAGAAGAGCTCGGGCTAACTGACTCGTCGGGGCTCCTGGTCCGACTGGAGCAAAAGAAGGCGAGAGCGGTGGCTGTGCTGCGCGAGCGGAGGATGGTGCCTACCGCGGTCTCGAGGTTCCAACTTTTGGAGGCGGTGGAGGTGGGTGACGTGGAGTTGATGGAGGCACTCTTCGACATGGGGGTTCCGTTGGTGGAGGGAATGGGCGTCAGGGAGACCACAGCGCTTCACGTCGCATGTAGAATGGGGCACGAGGGCGCCGCTGGGCTGATTCTGGACCGGATCGAGCGGGTGACCGACACCAAGCAGTTCTACCAGCAGCGGTGCGTCAACGTGCACGCCGACGACGGCGCTACCCCGCTGGGATGCCTGGCGTTTGCTCGCGACGAAAAAGCAGCCATCAGAATCGCGGACCGGTTGACGGACATGGGGGCCACGCCGCTCGCCACTGACGCAAAAGGCAACACGGCTCTGCATCTCGCCATCGACCATCAGAAGTTTGACTTTGCGGTTCATCTGCTGACAGATGATCAAGTTGGGCGTGCCTTGTGCACCGTTCCAAACTTTACTACCCGCGATACAGCATTACATAGGGCCTGCCTTCACGATGCTCTATTTGTGGTCAAAGCGATCCTTCGACATTGCAAGGCCGTTGACAGTGCTCATTCGCAGTCAGCAGTCAGCCAGGCGACGGGGAACCCCGCGAAGAAGTACAGACGGCAAGTCGACGCAGTGAACAACGGCTTGGAGACGCCGCTACACTTCGCGATCACGCGCCCGAGCCTCATCTCGCTTTTGATCAACAACGGCGCGAGCAAAGACGCCCGGGACTGCATGGGTAGAACACCGCTGTTCTTGGCATGCCGCCTGGGGCGTGTCAACAGCGTGGCCGCCTTGCTTGAACAAGGAGCGAACCCTAGCCTGGCCGACGTGGCCGGGGCGACTCCGTATCAAGCTGTGCCAAGAGTCGGCACAGCAGCAAGACTCGGCACAGGGTCTGAGGTCATCCAGCGCATGCTGGTCAAAGCTGGTGGGAAGAAGCATGGCCACGTCACGACCGGGTGTAAGACGACGCGCGTCCTCATGTGGTGCTGCGCTAACGAACCGTTCCCATTTCGCACGAGAGCCTCCCACTCGCTAGACGTCTACCACCACGTCCGCTCCTGAGAGGCTTTCATCTACACACGGCTGCTTTTTCGCATTGGCCCATCTCGATGACGTCTGGATGGAGTCGCACAGATGAGGCATAGCATACCATGTGATGGTTGTGGTCGAAAGATGGGTGAAGCATCGTCAGAGGACCGCAACACCGTGCTCCTGCATGATCCGCGAGGTGGCCTGGTTGGTACTCGCCCTTCAGGACTGGCTGTTTAAAGCAGACAGCTCCAAGCAGCCAAAGCGATCCACGGCTGAGGGCAAATAAGAATATCAAATCAAAACAAACAAGCAACATCCACATCGGCAAGGAGCCTGTTCCGTGAATGCGAAGCAGCGACCCTGACACTCGCTGCGCGTTTTAGGAAAACAGGCGAAACAGCAGCAACAAACAAGACAACTCGCCATACGTCGTTACTACACAAAGTGCGCCTCGCGAGAATACAAGAACTGTTGAGTAGCGCATCCGTTGAATTCTGAGTTACTTGCTGACCTCGCCCAGTGTTAAGTATGACAGAGAAGTGCCTCCGTTTCAGAATAATTCGTTTCCGAAGAGAGACCCTCGCACCAGCAGCCACATTTGCGAGTGCGCGCCCCCCGATTGAACGGCGTCTCGTAGTTATCCACAGCACCGTCGGTGCTGGCCGTCTGAAAACCGAGAAGAGTGCCTGTCGTAAGGTGTATCCTCCGCTCAGTCGGCAAAGTTAGCGTCGGTCCCCTTACCTCGTTCTAGCCGGACAACAGTCCACGACCCCTCTTACCCCGGTCGCTAACTCTCTCCCTCACTTACTTATGCAGGCTGACCGCGGAAAGCGCGTTCCAAACAACAGCCGCGTTCATTCCTTCCGCGTCCGCATGGAAATTCCCATTGGCATCGCGCGTTTGGTGCCTGCTCCTGCCTATGTTGACTGCACAGAACGCAAGCCAAGACACACCAGTTTATGAAAAGCATGCACCAGGGGACATTCTTATAGTGCTTATACGAAAGCACCAAAAAATAAGGGTAGCAGTGACCGTGGCGCTCGCGTGTATATGGTGCTCGCGCTCGTGAACACGAGGTCACAAGGCCCCGTTAGGTCAGCTAGAACAAGGGCAAGAGTGACGAGAGAGTCAGGTTGTGCGAGAAGGGGTACCTGCAACGCCAGCGGTCTGAACTGCTACGTGTCGGCCCTCGTCCGAGTTCTGGCACAGGTCTCTCCCGGAACAGGAGTCATGCCTCTTGAGTGCGTCTTACCTGCCGCGTTGTAGAAGAACGTTCGGATCAAGCCACGCAGATAGCGGCTCATATCTGTTTAACAGGCTCCTTCATCACCACAGGTTGGCAAACACTTGCGCACAAATACACACACGCACACCCATACACACTACGCAAACCGCAGCCATTCGACATCTGCAATCCACAACGCAGCTGGCACGTGGATCGGTTCGACAGGGGAATCGTCGTTCCATACCGTGGTTGACGCTCTTTTGTAGTTACACGGCTCGGACACCCCACCCGCCTGGCTGGCTCACCCACCGCGGCTTCTGCGGCGACTCTGCCTGAGAATCGCTCGGAACTTCGGGGGGGCCCACTGAGTTCCGCCCCGGGCACCGCTGGAACGGCGGTCGCGGCTCTTTCGATGCGACCCGTCTTGCAGCTCTGCGCCGTGGCGGCGCTGGGCGCGTCGGCGGCGCGCGGGCTGTGCATAGAGCCGGACAGCGGGCCCGACATGCGGCCGTGCTGGCAAGTCCGGCAGTGCTCGCGCAACGGCGAGACCTTCCGAGGCTGCACGCTGGGGTGCGCGACCGTCATGGCCGAGGGCTACCACTGCCCCTGCTCGTGCCCGTTCAACTACAGGACCCCGGCCCCCACACCCGCGCCTGCCACCAACCCTCCGGCCACACCGGTCCCCGCTACCAGAGCGCCCGGCACCCTTTCGCCAGGCACCGATTCGCCGGCTACTGAGGGAGCGGTGCCGCCGCAGAGCATTCACTCTTCGCAGGCGCCGGTTGCGTCGCCTGAATCGACTGGGTCGCGGGCTTCTGTGGTCGTCGAAGGGCCGGCCGTGGTGTCTGCGGCGAGCATCGAACAAGACGCGTTCGAGATCTTCCTCGTTGAGCAGTCGGGGGCCGGGTTCTCGGAGAGGCTCCGCAGCGGGCAGCTCCGGCCTTCGGAGTACCTGCTGGCCAACGCGTCGCAGCAGGACGAAGGGATCGGCAGGCAGCTCGCTTGCTGCCTCGACGCGGTCGCGCACGTCGCCGCCGTCGACGCCTCCGGCGCGACGGTGGCCCTCCGGATCGGCCCGTTCCCGTACGGCACCGCGACCTACCGCGACGAAGCCGTCGTGTTCTCCGTCGGCCCCGCCGCCGTCGGCGGCGGGGCCGCGGACGTGCTGCCGCTGGCGGTGCGTGTGACGGGACTGCAGCCGATGCTGCTCGGGCGGCGGGCGGCGACCGCCGCCGCGGAGGCGACCGCAGCGGCCTCCGCGCTCGTCGGCTCCGGCGCCGCCGCGTCGTCCCTCGGGGCGCTCGCGCTGCTGCAGAACAACTGCCTGTGGGCGGAGGACCTGTCCGTGCTCCTCCACGCCACCGGCATCACCCTCAACGGCTCGCAGTACCTGGGGTGCGTCGTGTCGAACTTCTGCATCGTGCTCTGCATCCCGTGCATGCACTTTCTCCTGGTCTTGCTGCTGGTCTTCATAGCGGACACCTTCCGGGTTGTCGTTCCAATCGCGGGGTCCCAGGGCCGGCGGGTGATCGATTTCACGTCGGCCTGCGCGGCAGTTCGGTTCCCTTCGCACTCGATCATCGCGTGCCTGCTGTTCTACCCAGGGCTCGTCTTCTGCAGCTGGCGGGTGCTCTTCACGGCCAGCTCGCCCGCGCACGTGCTGTTCGGTGTGTCCGGGTGCCTGGTGTCCCTCGTTTTCGCGGTCCTCGTCGCGTTCATCATCAAACGCGCGGCGGAGAAGCTGACGTACAAGGTGGACAGCGCCGTGACGAAGCCGATGCTCTGGCTGGTCGGCCGCGGGGAATGGGTGAACAAGGAGGAAGACTCGCTGACGCGGCAGCGCGTTGGCGTGCTGATCCACGAGTGCACCGCCGAGGCGCCGTGGTTCGCGTGCCTGACGGTGTTCCTGGTGGTGATCCTGGGGGTCGTGCGGGCTGTTCCGAAGGCGGACGCGACGCTGTGCGGGGTCGGCGACGCCGTGTCTGCGCTCACGTCGCTCGTGGTGCTCGGCATGGCGGCCCGGGCGGCGCCGAAGCACCGGAGCTGGGACCAGGTGTGCCACCTGCTCGAAAGCTGCCTGCAGGCCGCCGCGCTGCTGCTGTCCAGCTTCGGCTACTTCACGACCGCGCCGCCGGGCCACTTCTTGTTCCAGGCGTCGGCCGCCGTCCTGCACGGGCTGATGGTCATCATCCTCCTCAAGACCGTCCTCGGCACCGCGTGCGAGCTCATCGTCGTCACCAGCAGCCGCCGGGGCCGGCTCCAGCGCGAGCAGGACGCGGGCGAGTTCTCGGTGCTGATGAGCGACGACAACTGCTCGGCGCTCGAAGACACGTCGGCCGAATCCCCCGCGGACAAGGTGAGAACGCAGGACGCCCCGCGTCCTTCACTCGTTTCTCCGCTGCTTCTGCCAACCAATCAGGACAACGACCCTTCGGAATCGTCGGATCGGCCCTCGTCGGAGGATGATGAGGCGTGCGAAACGACTGTGTCGTCCATGCTGCCGACTCTGTTGAACAGCTGGTCGAGGAGCACGAAAAGCGTATTGGTCAACCCGCTGGACGCGTGCACGTCTTCGCAGCAGGGCAGCCGGCGCCTGTCTTTTTCCGCGCAGCGCGTCAACTTGTCGCCGCCTGCCGCCCTCACCCTCGCCCCGACGCGGAGTCGGCAGTCGCGTTCGTCGAACGCTGTTTCCGACCCTGCCCACCTGCACGCCGTGCACCCTCCGGTCACGCCCGTCTCGCCCGATTCCCCGGCTTCGCATCTCACGTCGCCTAGGCCCGTGTCTCCCAATCGACGCCGGCGCACGCTGCTGACGTCGCCGCCCGAAACGACGAGCTTCGCGCTCGGCCGCTCCCGCCTTTCGAACCCCGGCGTCGGGAAGGTCTCGCCGACGCCCAGCTCGACGATGGCCCGTCGTAGGCTGACCGCCGTGATGCTCCCGCCGCCGTCGCCCGCGCTCGCGCCAGACTTCGGCGAGATCCTCTCCTCGCTGTCGACCTCGTTCGCCGGCAGGTGACGAGCCGGGCCCAGCCAATTAGGACAACGACCCTTCGGAATCGTCGGATTTGCTGTCGTGGGAGGACGACAAGGCGTGCGAAGTGACTGTGTCGTCCATGCTGCTGACTCTGTTGAGCAGCTGGTTGCGGAGCACGAAAAGCGTGTTGGTCAACCCGTTGGACGGCTGGACGCGTGCACGTGTCGCTTTCTGCACAGCGCCCCAACTTCTCGCCGACCGCCCTCACCCTCGACCTGACGCAGAGCCGGCAGTCGCGTTCGTCGAATGCTGTCGACCCTGCCCGGTCACGCCTGTCTTGCCCGATTCCCCGGCTTCGCATCTCACGTCGCCCAGGCCCGTGTGTCTCCTCAACGGCGCCAGTCGAACCCCGGCGTCGGGAAGGTCTCGCCGACGCCCAGCTCGATGATCGCCCGTCGGAGGCTGACCGCCGTGATGCTCCCGCCGCCGTCGCCCGCGCTCGCGCCAGACTTCGGCGAGATCCTCTCCTCGCTGTCGACCTCGTTCGCCGGCAGGTGACGAGCCGGGCCCAGCCAATTAGGACAACGACCCTTCGGAATCGTCGGATTTGCTGTCGTGGGAGGACGACAAGGCGTGCGAAGCGACTGTGTCGTCCATGCTGCTGACTCTGTTGAGCAGCTGGTTGCGGAGCACGAAGAGCGTGTTGGTCAACCCGTTGGACGGCTGGACGCGTGCACGTGTCGCTTTCTGCACAGCGCGCCAACTGCTCACCGACCGCCCTCACCCTCGACCTGACGCAGAGCCGGCAGTCGCGTTCGTCGAACGCTGTCGACCCTGCCCGGTCACGCCTGTCTTGCCCGATTCCCCGGCTTCGCATCTCACGTCGCCCAGGCCGGTGTGTCTCCTCAACGGCGCCAGTCGAACCCCAGCGTCGGGAATGTCTCGCCGACGCCCAGCTCGACGATGGCCCGCCGGAGGCTGACCGCCGTGGTGCTCCCGCCGCCGTGCCCGCGCTTGCGTCGGACTTCGGCGAAATCCTCGCCCTGCTGCCGACCTCGTTCGCCGGCAGGTGACGCACCGGACCCCGCCCGGCGTATGCCAGCCAATCAGAACAACGACCCTTCGGAAGCGAAGCGTCGGATTTGCTGTCGTCGGACGACAAAACGTGCGAAACAACTGAGTCGTCCATGCCCTCTGTTGAACAGCGGTGGTCGCGGAGCGAACAAAAAGCGTGTTGGTCAACCCGTTGGACGCGTGCACGTCGTCGCAGCAGGGCAGTGATGCGCCGCAGACGCCGAAAATTTTGACTAGAACAAAATGAGCAAAGATTGTGATTGGCCAGACCGACTATGTGGAAGGGATTCTACGTATGCCAATACACTGCGCAGCAAGCGCGGAAATTTCGAACGACAACAAAAAACAGAAGGGCAGTAGTGCCTGGACTGTTCACTCGCTGTACTTCTAGGAGCATGCTTGTTGCTTCCTTTTCCTGCGCTGAGTGATGCGGTTTTGAGCGTAGACTGTCGTCCAACAGAACTTTGCCCATAAGATTCTGACCCGCAACCACCCGAGATCCCTCTCCATAGTAACTGGTTCACTATACATATGAGACGATGCCAAAAGGGGGGGGGGGGGGCAGCGCTCTTGTTAAGGATCAGCCACTTTGGCCGGATGGCCGGATAAACCAGACCCCCCCCCCCCCCCCCTCTACAGTGCAGTTGCCTTGGAGGCTGGGTGGTCAAATTCTCTAAGGTGAAATGGTCAAAATTCCCTGCCAAAAGTGGCCCAAAGTGTGGAATTTGGGGTATTTGGGGCAAAAAAAAATTTTTTTTTTCTGACCGCCCACCGTGGTGACCACCTTAGAGTGTGTCTCCCCCCTCCACAGTGAATATAGCCTGAGGGGGGGGGGGTCAGCCGGCAGGTGGATGGATGGATGGTTCTTAACAATATGCCTGGGGGGGGGGGGGCAGTGCTGATACTAAGCCTGAGACCCAAAACGAAGTTGCTAACCCTGGGTGGGGGTCCCCCCCCCCCCCCCCGGTACTTCAACCATTGGTGCTGCACACGGCAACCCCTGCTCTGCGGAGTTTACTTCGCAGATTGCCACCGTAAAAAGAAGACAAGTCAGTGCTGCCTAGCGAGTCGCAGTCACAATCAGGGCGAGTGCCCTGAGTTTTTTAACTGATTGCTCAGACACGGTTGTAGGGGCCTTCTCCCCGTGACGGATTCGCCTGTGCTCTAGTAGCACGGGTGGTCCTGGCTGTGACGAGCTACGAACAGCCGCCTGACAAACCAGACTCACACCGCGGTCCTGTCTGCAGACACTCAGGTTCCACGCTGATGATGGTCCGCCTTATGTGTCCGTGGCTTAAAGGACCGAAACACGGCGCAGACGGGACCAGTGCGGTGTTGAGCACATACCCATTCCAAGCACGTTCTTGCAAACCCCCCCCCCTCCTGGTGCAACCCACTGTGGACCTTCTGTGGGACCCACCTTAGCTAAATTCTCTAAGGTGAAATGGTGGAAAAGTGGGCCAAAATTTTTTTTCGAGTGCTTTTTTGGGAGAATTTGGGCCAAAAAAAAAAGATTTTTTTTCTTGGTCGCTGCTGAGGAAACCACCTTAGAGCGGTCACCACCCTGCTGCACACAGGCCCTGCAGGAGGGGGGTGTTTATGGGGGGGGGGGGGGGTACCCACCCACCCCTCGTTGCCGTCCGGCTGACAACGATGCCGAGTTTAGGGGCCTTAGCATCAGCACTGGGGGGGGGGGGTTTGGGCAGATGTTTTCTGGTATAGTCAGATACTGGGCATGTGGGGTATAGGACCCATACCCCCCCAGAAACCATGTTTTCGGGCCGATTTTGGGGTCCAATGCCCTCGGAGAACCTTTTTCTGAGCGCAAAACTCAGTTGTTGTGGACTTTGAGGCCCCAGGTGGGGTTACGACTGTACAATGGCTACGGCGGCAGCACCCACCCAGAACAGGAACTGAACTCTGTTCTCAGAATGCGTGACTCGTAAATGCGTTTCGTTCGAAGAATTGGCTCAAAAACTTGCAAGGCAAGACGCACACGAAGTCCGATAGGTCACAGGGCTCCATGCGGAGACACTTTAGAGCGACGAGAGCCTTTCTGATGAAAGCTGCAGGACTTGACCCGATTGCGCCCGGGGTCTCTGTACAGAGGGCGACCGACAAAGGTGACCCATGAGGCAGCAGGCATTCGACGATCTCGTGGAGGCAACCACCGACGTCGTGGGTCACGGAAAAGCTGTCGTGCACAAGACGTTCGTCGCACAAATCCTTCTAGCACAGGCTGGTGGACGAAGAAGGCCAACTAACGGCAAAGGTGTCGTACACCACGTACCGCCAGCTACGTGGTGCCCGGTTCGAACACCTGGCCGGACGTGTGCGACACCTGCAGAAGGGAACACGATTAACCATCGCCTTCGTGAGGTTACCAGCAGCAAACTCACTTCTTTCGATCCGACAAGCCGATTTCTGCCAATAAAAGTTGCCAATACTGCCAGAAGAACCTGGGGTCAGCTTTTTTAACAACCAGGGGCCTCGCCTCCTTGATGATTGATTTGCGTTGGACGACAGGTGACTCGATCCAACTTGGGGAACTGTTTTAGCTGGTGTACAGTGGGTTTCACACTGGATTTGCGGGTGTCACACTGGATTCCGCACTGGATTTTTGGGTGTCAGTGGATTTCACGCTGGATTTGCGGGTGTGGCACACTGGATCTAGCAGGTGTGCCCACGCCCGACACTTTGGCCGCACAGTTAACACCCCCACACGATGCTGGAGTGCACCGTGCGGGGCCTCGAAACCCACAGAAACAGAGTTTTGCGCTCAGAAGAAGGCTCTCCGAGGGCATTTGGCCCCAAAACCGGCCCGAAAAAATGGTTTCTGGGGGGATATGGGTCCCATACCCCACATGCCCAGTATCTTACTATGCCATAAAACATCTGCCCAAACCCCCCCCCAGGCATCTTGTTAAGAACCATCCATCCATCCATCAGCCGGCTGACCCCCCCCCCCCCCCCCCTCCCCCCCCTTTTGGCATCGTACCATATTATACAGTGCGTACAGACACAGTTATCCGAGGCACGTTTTTATGTTTCTTGTGCAATCTTGTTGCGCAATATAGCCCCCCATACAAACACTCTGTCCGTCAAAAATGACGAAGTGTCCCTCTCCTTTGCGATATTCATCGTGTTGTCATACGTGTGCGAGACCGTTTGCAGGATCGCTTGCACCAAAGATAGAGTTCCGCCAGGCAAAGCGAATGTTCGAATGCTTGGAGGCATTGCAACCTCGAGCTATTCTCAAGCTTTTAAACTCGGCGTGAGCTCGGGGGTTGCTTCACTGAGCTCTGACGGAGAATTGTGATTCTAAGTGGGGCATGGGCCACTTCTGGTAAGTGTCCACGTGATCGCTCATCTGGTCCCACAAACCAAAGGGTGTCAGATCACGAACACCCTCAGCAGCGCAGTACGGCGGCACGAGTTGCGGTGTTGTTAGCCGTGCGACAATCTTGGACAATCTTGCGTGGGTGGAACAGTGTTTTTTGCGAAGGCTTCGTGTGCGTATCCAGCAGCATGGGTGTGAATAAGTATCCCCAGCCTGAATCGACCAGGCAAGAGGAGGGAAGTCCGCCCAACACGCTCAAGAGTGAAGAAACGAAGCGCCTTGCCGTCTTTTTCGTTACTACCCGCACAAATGGCACTGTCTCTGCGACCTTCTCTGCCGGTCGTCTTCCGTTTCTCATTACTCTCCCCCAACACAACAGGGGATTTACGACTGGAAGAACAGGTGTTCTTCGCACATCCAACTCACTTTGCCCCGAGAAGCGTGCGCTGGACAACACGCTGGCGCGTAAGCTGCAGTTCGGATCATAGCTTCATGCTATCTATCATCTCCCCGACCATCTGCATGATGGTTTCCCACCCTTCTTCGGCTCATGGGGTCTCTCTTTACAGGGAGACCCTGCAGCGCCAACGCGCCAACCATGATGATACAATGGCGCCTCTCTTTCTCTCTCTTTCGCTATCCCGCCCTTTTTTTCGACCGCCGTTCGTCCTTTTCTGCTCACCAAAACTACGGATTTCTTTCCATATCCATCCGTCGATTCGGAAACAAAGGCAATCTGTCGTTTGCCCATTCCCCTTCTAATCTCTGCTGCTGTCGGTGCAATCATCATCTTTGACAGGACCGCGGGTCGCACCGCGCCTACGACGTAACGACTACGCCCGAAATACTCGACGTAGCTGCTTTGACTTCCGAATGGAAGGGAGGAAATATAGAGGTAGAGGGGCAGATACAATACAAAACGCCGTAGTACTACGGGACAGTAGTGGGGCGACCGGATACTCCCCGGAGAGATGGTCCCTGCACTCTAACTCGTCTCTCTCTCTCTGTTGTTGTGTGGTGCCCTTGGCTCGGCAAAGGTCAGAGCGCTAACGGTGCCTGTGAGAGCACATGCATGTAGGAGAGGCTTTGGACTGCTGAAACGTGACAACTTCGCTCCCAGAGGCGCGCCGACGGTGGGGCCTGCGCAGCAGGAGCGGTGGCTAGGCGAACACGATGCACTGGGTGCGGAGGATTGGCTCTGAGGACACATGCGGGATGTCAGTGCGGATTTAGGTCCGGGCGTAGATTGAAGGTGCTGTGCGTGGCGCTCTTGTCATAATTAACCAGCATTTCGGTTCATCACAGCGGAATGCGACTTCTGGGTGGAGGCCCGCACCTTTGACTTGTTTCGCTCTCTCTCTCTCTCTCCGAAGTCGAAAGCTGATGCGTGTTTAACAAACTTGGCTAGCCATAGTTAAATGGTGTAATGATGTGTGCATCCCTTTCACTACCCGACTCCCAGCCTCAATGGTCAACCGCTCCAAACCACAATAAGCATGCACCAGCTTTCGATTCGAGAGTTTAATCACGTATGCAGGCCGGCTACATTGCACTACGGCTGGGGGGTGGATCAGCTCATTGATTCATCCGAACAACATGGGCGCGGTAACGTGGCACGCTTGCCTGCTGCTTTCGCTGTCTCTGGTGTGCTTCTGCGACGGGCAAATCCCACCGAAGGTGAGACCGATGTTTGTGGGCAATATGACGGCCACCGCCGCTTCTTCGGATTCTTCGAAAGTTGCCGCAGCACGCGCCGGGAAGCGTCCCGGGGCGGCCTCGTTCTTCTTGCAAAAGTCTTGCGGGGGATCCTTCTGCAACAACCGGTGCACGATGCAGCCGTACAACTTCAGCACCTGCTATCCCAGCGATTCAGGAACCTCGGTCGTGGCCACTACTTGCAACCCAGCGGGGCTGCTGCTCTACGTTTTCATGGATTCGGAACGTTGCATTGGAACCTCGGTGCCTATTCAACAGGAGGTTGGCATGTGCGAGCTGGGCCAATCCGGTACTTCGTTCATCAACTATTGTGAATGAAACCTGCACCGTTGATAGTCGATACCAAACCACTATCCTATCCATAAGTGGGTCTTCTAGCCTTCAAGAACAGCTAACTCTTGGCCCAGGTTCGAGCCCATGCCATCTTCGCTCTATACCCGTCATCGGAAGAACATTGTCCAATCAAAGCCCAATCCCGACGTCGGGAAAATAAAAGCGCTGTGTTTGTTGCATGTGCCGGGGGAGGATTAGCCTTCTAGTAAGTGAGCATGACCGTTTAGACCACTCTCCTCCCGAACACGCTGCCAGCATTCTCTTTCGAGTTTACAATTCCTTCACGTGTTATTACGAAAAAGAACAGTCTAAAACAGGCGTGGTGTTTGCCGGGGGAGAATTAGTTTTGTCGTGAGTGAACCGTGATCCTTAGTTGTAGTCTCCTCCGAAACACGCCGACGCGCACCATTTTCTTTCGAGTGCAACTCCGCATTCAATGAACTTGCCTTGTGAGCCTGCGGCAACCGCCTCGGTTTTGATCTGCATCTTGCAAAACTCGCTCTCACCCTTGCGTTTATTCCGCGGGACAGGCAACCTACCGTCTGGGCACGTGCAGAAACAGCTGCTCAAGCGACTGCCCGATAGATCTATAGAGATGTGGTCGGTATCCAGGTGTACAAGCTCAAGAAGTCGCAATCTCGACGTTTGTATGCGACGGTTCAGTGTCATCACACATCACGTCCACGCCGCTCCTGGTCTGCTTTCTGTGTGACAGTTCTGCCACGCGTGGGAGGCGAGGTACGTGACATCCCATATCCTACCCACCACAACTCAGAAGGAAAAAAAACAAGAAGGAAAACAAATCTGCACGTCCCCCGCCCCTTCCGGATCGTCAGATAACCGCAACAAAAAGAAAAAAAAGAAGGCGAAAGAAACCCCCCCCTTTCCGGTTGAAGAAACAAAAAAAGATGGCGAGATTCGGCGCAGTATGGGCGGGCGCGGGTTTGCTGGCGGCAGTTCTCGTGCTCGCGCTGGCCGGCGGCGCCGGCGCGGTGGAGGCGGGCGCGGGGGCCCGAGGGGGGGACGCCAGCAAAGTGGGTCTACAGGTTGTGCGGAGTATGGTGAACAGTTCGGTCGTCAGCCGTGCAGGCCGCCCGGAGAACGTGGCCAACTACTTTATGCAGTCCACGTGCCCTAACTCGACGTGCAGCGGAGATTGCGTGATGGAGGCGTACGCGTTCAACGTTTGCCAACAGATGAGCGGCGGCGGTTCGTTCATCGCCTTCTCTTGCGACAACGAATGCGGCGTCACCATGGCCGCCTACCTCGGGTCCTCTAACTGCCTGGGCTCCTTCTCCATTGGCCAGCAGCCCGTAAACGTTTGCCACGCCGAGGCCGCCGGGTACTTTTTGAACTCATGCGTCGACTCCAAACGCCAGGCCAACAGCAGCAACCAAACGTAGAGTTCTCCGTTCCCACCCGCGCACCGCTGCGTGCCTACACAGATCCCATCCGAACGGACACCCTGGCGGCGTCCGCGTTCCGAAGAACCAATCCAATGCATCAACGAAAGAAGGAAGTCCGCGCCCAAGAAAATCCGTCGTCAACGAAAAGGAGGAAAATATTTAAAAAGAAACACAAAACAACTGGCGCAAAGCAAGAAAATATGAGGACGTGCGGGATTGTACACGGGGTTACCCACCCACGGTGATTACAGAAGTGGAGCACGGGGTGTCGCTTTTTAGAGTGAAAGTTTGAAGTTATTTAGAGTTATATTTCGCTTGAGAATCCGGAACTTTAGAGTCTCCGGGTGACCTTCGTCGAATGGGTTCTTTTAAAGCTAATATGTACTGGGTGGGTTTGGGGGGGCATGCATGGCTTCTTTCGTGTACACTTTACTTGCTTGGTTTGGCAAGTCATGTTCGAAATTTGTGACCGACACCTTTTTAGTCGTATGCCGTGCGTTCAAAGTGTGATAGGACGTCGGTGGCGAGTGGCATGGCTGTAAAGAGAGGAATTGGCAGCTAGCTTCTGGCGTCATCGCACCCGGTCTCGGCTCGGGTCATCGAGTTCATTCTTCATCAGAAAGGGAAGGAAGGAGAGAAGTCTGAGAAGTCTGACAGAAGCCTGATAACTTGCTTACTAGCTAATGGGATAGAGTGTGCCTGTTGACCATGTCAATGGGCCAACCAGGCGAGATCACATTGGGGGCAAGGGAGGGCGGGAAGAAAAATTCAGTCTCAGAAGACCCACCTCAGCCCACACGAATTCTCCTGTTGTAGGCTCGGGTGGTGAGCTCATCCTGCCATGCGCTTTGCTCCAGTTTCTACCCTATACCGTATACTAAAGTAATGTGGAACCAGAATCTGCCCCCCTGCAACATAAGCGGGGGCGCAGAAGAAAATATTGACACGAGTTTTACACGTGGGATAGTGGGTAACCCCAATGCACTTTCGGCATTTCTTCTTGAACAGGCGCGATACCTCTCAGTAGTATTCAGAGGCGGAGGCTCCAAACCCAACCACTGCACACAGTGGTCTAGTTTTGGACAGGACCGCGCCTTTCACTGATCATCAGCTCTTGACTAAATGCAGGGGAGAACGTTCGTAGCACCTCTCGACCGAAAATAATAAAAAAAAAAAAACACAACCGTATGACCGTGGTGGGCATCTTCACTCTGAAAAGAAATGTAGCTTCAGGATCGTCCCCTGTGATTGATTGTATAAGCACCTGCTTTGTAGGAAATACTTGAGGAGGCTGCCAGCTGCAAAAGATCAGGACGGCTCGCGCCGTGCCTCCGACGTCACGACTTACGCCCGCCGTGGTAGTACGGGACAGTCGTGGAGCGAGACTTTCGTTTCAGGGGCACATGAGACATGCCAGGTGACCCCCAATCTTCGATGAGCAAACCCTTCTTAATCGAAACCGAGTGAAGCAAAACGAGGAACGCAGTAGTTGGTTTGTGGGGAGCGACGCGCCGAAGGGTCCGAGTGGGAAAGAGGATCCCTGTTTGAGTTTGATCTCTAGTCTCCGACTCCGTGCGGACACGAGAGATGTATCGTGAAGAGGGGACAGCGCGCAGTAGCACTGTTGTCCTTTTACTTCTCAAATGTTCGGAAGAGGTCCGGGTCTCGGATCCGAAGGCAACCCGGAGGAGTGCGTGCCGAAAGTGGGCTTGTAAGAAACGGCTACCACTGAACGCGAGAAACAGTCTGGTGTGAATGGTGGGCGACGCCTATTATCATCTGGCCTATGAACGCTGTCCGCGCTTCGTATACTAAGTTGGAGACATGAAATGTGTCCAAGAATGTATGCTTATTCGGTTTTCGTTGTTCGCTTTTGTTTGCTCATGGCGACACCTGGCATTCGCCTTTATGCAAAGCAAATGAGGGCAACGACTGCGAGGGAAAAGCAAATGGCGAAAGTACCCTGCAGCGCAAGGTTACGTCTTGTAGGCTGGTGATCTGCATAGCGAACAGGAAAGCGCTCACCTGCGCAGTCTCGCTTTCGACTGTTTTCGCTGCCTCTGGAAGGGGGCTGTGCTGTGTTGCCTTGACGCGGCAGTCATTTGTGCCCGCGTGCGGCAGTCGCAATAACTTTTTCGGGTCGTTGAAAACCAAACGGAGAACCTGCGATTTTAGAGCCCACGGCAGCCGTTTGCTCAGCGAGAAGTGTCCTCTTAGCCGAGACCGCCCTTCGCGCTGAACCCCACGAGCCTTGCTCCGTTCCACACAAGTAACGAAGAGTGTTTCGATCCATGCGCTCCCGCATTTATTCAATCAAACAGAATGACCCTTTTTCAAAGAAAATGAGCCGGTCCATCCAGACCGTGATAGACCGAAGAATACAGCACCGGGCAATTCGATGCAGCCCTAGGGACTAGGGATGGACCTGATAGACCGTGGTGGACCGTGATTCACTGTGGTAAACATCGGCAGGCACTTCGATGCAGTTTCAAGAGATAGGGACGGACCGGCTCAGAAAAGGTCCTTCAATTTCGTCGTATCATGTTTCCCTCCCTCCCACTGCCCAGCCAAACAGAGTAAAAGAGTGAAAGAGTACGTACAGTAGGGTAGTCGAAGGCCTGGCAATCAGACTAATGCAACAAATTTACATACAGTAGTGAGTGGAGAAGAGAACGAGAGTAAAAGAACGGAGGTAGCACAAACTACCAGACCAGCGGAGGCCACCGCAAAAAGATGTCTTTTTACCCCTCAAAACCAGCACCAATAACAACGACCTCCCACTGCCCCAGTCGGCGGACCCGTCGTAAAAGTAAAGAACGAACACGATTTGGCGTATGAAGTTTTGTTTCGAAAAAAACGCGCTCAATGCAGACGGCGCAAAAAGAGAAAAAAATCTTGTATCTTTTTGCCGCTTGTTGTCGCTGTCTGTCCAAACCGATTACCCCAATGAGGTCTTCAGGGATTTTTTTTTTTAATAGTACATCTGTACTTGCATTCCGGATGCATCCAATGGCCTCGTTTTTGGCGGTTTTTTATTTCCTCGGGACTGATGAGAAAGCGAAAGAACAGAAACCAGTCCAGACCAAAATAAAAAAGATAAAGGTCAATTATTCTCCTCGGGACTGATGAGAAATTGAAAGAACAGAAAGCAGTCTGGACACAAAAAAGACTAGATAAACAAGAGGAAGAAGAACGCAACAAACCCTTTAAACCCGGGTCGTGTCATTCAGAGTCGTTCTGATCGTCGCGCTCCATAGAATATGTTTTCTTTCTTAGTACCGCATTTGTGCTGAAGGTAGCTTGAGCCGGTCCATCCCCTCTTGATAGACCGTGATAGACCGAAGAATACAGCACCGGGCAATTCGATGCAGCTCTAGGGACTAGGGATAGACCTGATAGACCGTGGTGGACCGTGATTCACTGTGATAAACAGCGGCAGGCACTTCGATGCAGTTTCAAGAGATAGGGACGGATTGGCTCAGAACTTCCAAAACGACGGATTGCACACGAAAGGTTAAACGAAACAACTTTAGCTCTGAAGAAAGTGTCCTCTAAACCACAATAAACGCTAGAAAGTGGTAGTGACAGGGGAAACCCCCCGCCTGGGTCTGCGGAGCACGAGAGTTTTTCTACTTTATCTTTAGCCATACTTCAACTTTCTTTGTATACGCACCTGCTTTGTAGGAAATGCTTGAGGAGACTGCCAGTTGCGATAGATCAAAGGAGGTAAATGTGCTGTAGCTCACACGAAACACAGGTAAATCTGGGTTTAGTGGCGGGCGTAAGCGTTCAACAACAACAAGACCCACTTTGTAGTTGTATTGTTTTCTCCCCCTCTAGCCTCCTTCGAAATGAGCACAAGGCAGTCCCTCGAGTATTTTTTTGCCTCGTCATTTTCGTAATAACAATTGTAAGCACGAAAAAGAACGCTGGCAGCGTGTTTGGGAGAAGATTAGCCGACCGATCCTATTCACGCACTACCACTCACCCACTAGCAGGCTAATCCTCCCCCGGCACGTACAAAATGCTTACAAAACCCGACAAATAATCAGTTGATGCTGATCGTCCCGTCACTTCGCTTATGAGTGCAAGCCCACCCTCGGAAATGCTCTCTCAGTTCCTGTTTCGATGCGAATGCGTGAAAGCGCCGGAAGCACGACTCGGAACGCGGTACGAGGTTCACCTGAGCGGAGAGTGCAGGCCGAGGCGCCACAGGCTATCAGGTCCATCCCCATCCTCTGTGCTGCATAGAATCGTCTGGAGCTGTCGTGTCGCAGTACGGCGCGGTCTATCAGGAGGGGACGGACCGGCTGGTAGATACAGTTGGCAGCTGCATATTACAGCGTCGATGGTTTAGATTACAGGGGGCCAGTGCCGTCATACCCTACTCAGGAAGTACTACATTCCCATTTCCCATTTTTGCATTTCTTTTCCATACAACATTTTCTTGGGAGAAGACTTGATGCTTGCATCAATCATGCATGACAGTGGCAGTGTTCTGTCTTTACCGCATTGGACTAAGTTTTTCTCTCCTCTGGGCCTCAGGCCCGGCACAATCAGTTCGTTTCGGCCCCATCGTTTTTTAGTAGTACTGAAGGGAACACTTCCGGACACGTCTGCACATGAGTACTGAGCAAACGAAACAAACGAACTAGTGCTACAGGAAATGCGCCCCCTTCCTGAGTTTCACACCCTGTGCACGCGACGAACAAGAACCCCTTCCTTTACGTCTTGAATCAGCATCATTTGATCACTTGCTGCTGATCTGCTGTTGTTGCTCATTGCGAGACCTACCCCCGGGAGTGTTCCCAACTGGGCCCAAAAAGGCACCTTCCCCCCAGCGTAGGTTGCCACGAATTGAACCGTTTGCAGAACCCGTTTATGAATCCATTTACGTGCTGGTTTTGATGTCGGCCGCGGCGTTGCCTGTGGCTGGTCTTTGACGACCCCAACGCTCGCTATAAAACCAAGGGGAGAGGGTTCAAGCAACAACTAACTACCGTACCTGTGTCATCCAGGCTCCTGATTCGATGGGACCAACAATTGGCGGGTGAACTTGCCTAGCAGCCGTGGTACGTCGAGACATATGTTCTGGCGAAAAGCGTGACAAACGCGCCCCGTTGCCATGCAGCTGAAAAGGCTGGACTTCCACCCCGAAAGAAATGAGAAAAAAGGCTGGACTTTCACTCTAAAAAAGAAAGGAAAGGAAGCTGCATTTCCAAGCTCTCACGGTGAACGTTGGCGGGTGTGTGCCCCTGCGCCATGCTCTGCTCCTCCGCTGTAGCGTCCGGTCGCCGTCTCCACCATTTCGGCTGCGAAGCAGGCCAGCAGCCGTGGTCGGATCGAAGGGAAACGTAACAAGCGAGCTGCTCGCGAATCCTCGTTTGGAGGCACGAGTCAGGTGGGGACTTGGGCGTTTGGCTGGGGCGGCACATCTGTTACAAATCAACGCAGGCTGTGCAGTGCGGGTGCCCCAAGGCAAAGCTCAGTGGGAACAAAAAATCTCGCGTAGAGCATACGGGTAGAAGCTTGCTGGAAAATACTCGACGTTGCTGCTTCGACTCCGAGTGGAAGGGAGGAAATATAGAGGTAAGGGGCAAATACAATACAAACACAATCTGATTTGTTCTTCGCTTACACCACCGTGTGTTGCTTTCTCACTCAGGACTTTGACCTGTTGTGTTTGTGTGATTTGTCGTGTCGGGGTAGTCCCGCATGACCTAACGTCCGTTCAACACGTGGTTCGGTAGTTACAGCACTTGGGTTCCCTTCTGTTCTTTGTCGGGCAGCATCGTCGAGCATTTCCTTTCAAGCTGGCGCTTATGTAAAACACAATCAGTAGCCCTTCAGTACTGGAAGCTCCACGGAGGGGTAGTCTCGGCACTCCAACTCATCTTTCTTCTCGTAATATCCGTAGTCTTTCCCTCCTCCGATGCTCGGGATTCATCGATTTCCTTCATACCCCCGTGTCTCTTCCTCTGTTTCCAGCTATCGAGCCGCGTGCTGTGAACTGCGAGTGCACGCGCTCTTTATGTTTACTCGGCCTCCGTTACCCTGTCTGCCTGAAAATGTGCTCCAATTCTTTTCTTTTGCTCGGCTCGGAGAAAGAAAAAAACAACAAACGGACACTTTTACAGGGCTCGTGAGGAGGCGTACCTTTCAACACAAGTCCGGCATCGGGGGTAAAGCGGGTGGATGCCACCGGCCGTTCGTATTCGCGTTTTTTTTCTATTTTTTTAGGTGGTGTGCACGTCTATCAAACTACGGAGATGGTAAGTGAAAAGCTTCGAATTGCAGTGACACACCGTGACGCGCCGTGTACTGTACAGTACAGGGGGCCACTTGAAATCATAATTCGAAATCATAATTCAAAAGCCGAAGGTGTCATGGGGGGGCCTTCACGTGGCGACGCTGTTGACCGCACCTTAATTGAGTCGCGGTCGCCGATCCCCCAACCGCCAGCATCGTGTACTTGATGCGACGCGGAACAAGTGCTGACAGCACCGCTCGGCGAATAGAGCCGCAAAATTGGCAAATCGACCGGTCGGGGGGTGCTTAGCAGCCAATGGCCTGATGGCTGAGTGCACACCTAAGCAGGACTGCATCCTCGTGTTGTAGCCGTGTTGTGTATAAGGCTTCTTGGGGGCCTGGTCAACCACCTCATCACAATAGGCGCAAACTTTCTCGACAGTGATTGGACAGGGATGCCGGGGGCGGGTCTCCAAAAGTAAAGCAAAACCTGCCCCCTGCGCCTGCTGTCTCCGGCTGCTTTTTTCGGCAGACGATACATACTACTACTACTACTACTACTACTACTACTACTACTACTACTACTACTACTACTACTACTACTACTACTACTACTACTACTACTACTACTACTACTACTACTACTACTACTACTACTACTACTACTACTACTACTACTACTACTACTACTACTACTACTACTACTACTACTACTACTACTACTACTACTACTACTACTACTACTACTACTACTACTACTACTACTACTACTACTACTACTACTACTACTACTACTACTACTACTACTACTACTACTACTACTACTACTACTACTACTACTACTACTACTACTACTACTACTACTACTACTACTACTACTACTACTACTACTACTACTACTACTACTACTACTACTACTACTACTACTACTACTACTACTACTACTACTACTACTACTACTACTACTACTACTACTACTACTACTACTACTACTACTACTACTACTACTACTACTACTACTACTACTACTACTACTACTACTACTACTACTACTACTACTACTACTACTACTACTACTACTACTACTACTACTACTACTACTACTACTACTACTACTACTACTACTGAAAAACCGAAACCAGAAAAACCCGGTTTCTGAAACCGGGAAACCGGGTTTCCAAAATCCCCTGGTACTAGCAATCTTGCGGGTTGCCCTTCAATGTATTGTGCCGGCTAAAAAGACGTAGACAGCGTGTTTCAGCTGGCTGGTCAGAATTCCTCACCTGAAAATGCCACACGGTAAATACAAGTGGGAAACGATCCGGCACGCACGCACAAAACGGAGCGCCTGTCTTTCTTGGCGTTCTCAATGTCTCGATGTCATGAGGGTTCGAGACCCAGGCAGGGCAACTGCGTGGCAGTTGCGGTGAATGCGCACGCAGGCCCCAGAGGCAAGCCTCTGCGCACACAGGCCCCAGAGGCAAGCCTCTGCGCACGCAGGCCCCAGAGGCAAGCCTCTGCGCACGCAGGCTCCAGAGGCAAGCCTCTGGAGAGGTTTCGGGTTGACCTAGCTTGGCGGGAGTCATATACCGCAGTTGTGCACTGAGCCGGTGGGCACAAATTCGATACCTGCTCGGATAACCGAACGCAAAGCGCAGCAAATAAAGCACAACGACCCGCGGCCCGCCCCCGCTCTGGATTGCATCTTTTCTTCATTTCTCCGTTTTTTGAAAAAAGAAAAAGAACCCACTCGCCAAAGAGGCCACCCGGCGGTAGACTTTTAAAAATACCGGGGGCTTTCGAGCGAACTACTGGTCCCCTGACTCTGCGCCGGTCGAACACACCCCCTCATCCACACCGACAACCACCACCCGGAGACACCTGTATTAAGCCGGTCCACCCTGTCCCTGAAATCGCGTTACCGGCTGCTGCTTTATCGCCGTATATGACGCTGCGCCACGGTCTATCAGGTCCATCCCTACCTCGTGGAGCTGCATAGAATCGTCTGGTGTCGCGTTTCCCGGTAGTGAGGTACCCTGTTTATCGGAAGGCGATGGACCGGCTTCATGTACCCGGTGTCTCACGCTAGCATCCACTTCTAAAAAGGCGAGCCCCGTCCCTTTTCCTTGCCGACTCTCGCCGCCTGATCCTTCTTCTTCGCTCAATCACAGAATGCAAGCAAGCTAGCATATCAAAATATTGCTTGGCATGTGGCACCTCCATTTAAATGACGAATCTGCACTGGTCGAGTGTTTTCTACAGAGCAAACAAGACCAGCAGCACATACCCAAGAGTCTACTCGAATATTCCGTGCAGTAGTACATGATTATGCTTGCATTCTCTTTCGGTGATTCTGAGAACGATCGTGCTGTCGAGCCCCCCCCTCCTGCCTAACATTAAACTAAGATTTTCCCCCCCGCTCTGGTTTCTCGCTCTTCTAGTGACCTAATCTCTCAATCTGTGTGCGCGTGTGTGGTCTGCTCTTGCAGACAGAGTCGTTGGCGGCATGCTGTTCGTGACCCTCAACTCATTGTCGGGCAGAGCGACCTCAGGAAGCGTTTGGTAGTCATAAGCCAACTCGTCCCGGGGTGACTTGTGCGTTGACAAGGGTTTCCGGCGTCTACACTGGTTCTTTTTAAAGCCTGGACAACGGCTTGGTTCTCAGTTGCCGGGCTCGTTGGGTTCACACTTCGAAGGCATGGGTTGACTTACTCCTTCCGTTGTGCCACCTGGGTTTGTAGGAAATACAATACCCGGCATCAAACACTGCCCAAGAAGTAGTGTTCTACCCATGATACACTGAGGGTTTCCCCCTCCTGGTGCAGCATCAAACAGGTCTGAGGGACGGTGTCCTGCCCGAACGCCAAGCTACGATTATTCCTGCACTTTCCGGAGTGTGGGCAAAGGGGGCACAGGCATCGTCTTGTTCCAACTATCTTCTGTAACTTCAGCTGTGCGCTGCCAGGTGTGCCCCGTGATCTGCAGAGTCTTCAAGCGCCGGTCGGTGTGTGCTTGTGGGTCGCATCAAAACGTACGCTCGCCTTGTATTACGGGGTAGTGCCGCGATTAGAAACCACTTGGAGAGTCTCTGCACTTTAAGTCGTCTTTCTCTATCTAACTCCCAGAAAATGTTGGGGTGAAGCCGCTTTCAGAGTGAAGACTCGACTCTCGGGATCGATCAGCGCAGTAGCGATGCTTCTGTGAACACGCGCAGGTGGGTGGGGAGAGGCCCTGGGACTGCTGAGGCATGCCCCCCTGTCCCTCCAGGGTGCCACCCCGGATCTAGCTTGGCCTTTGACGGTGGGGGTCCACCTGACGGTGGATGCCCGCACCCATTGACTTGTTTTGATGTGTTCTCTCTATCTCTATCTCTCACTCTCTAGCAAACTTGTTTGGGCACTTTCGTATGTCTCGGGGTCAATGCAGAGAGACACAATATGTTTCAGATTATGCTGGGCGACTAGCCCTGAGTGTTTCGAGTCCACTTGCTCTTGAGCAAGGGTTGGAAGGGGACAATTCGGAAACAAACCTTTCTGGCCAAACAGAAGCCAAGTTGGAGGTTTCCCTTTCCCCCCCACCCCCCCCGCTGTTTATTCCCCGTAAAAAGAAGACAAGTCAGTGCTGCCTAGCGAGTCGCAGTCACAATCAGGGCGAGTGCCCTGAGTTTTTTAACTGATTGCTCAGACACGGTTGTAGGGCCTTCTCCCCGTGACGGATTCGCCTGTGCTCTAGTAGCACGGGTGGTCCTGGCTGTGACGAGCTACGAACAGCCGCCTGACAAACCAGACTCACATCGCAGTCCTGTCTGCAGACACTCAGGTTCCGCGCTGATGATGGTCCGCCTTGTGTGTCTGTGGCTTAAAGGACCGAAACACGGCGCAAACGGGACCAGTGCGGCGTTGAGCACATACCCATTCCAAGCACGTTCTTGCAATCCCCCCGTTGTTTATTCGTGCAAAGAACCTTAACTCCGGAAATGTTCTTCTTCTTTTTTGCACGCCTGGTATTGTTGGCAAGGCGCCCGTACTGACAACCAAATGGTGGCAGGTTGATCAGGGGACCCATGAGCTCGAGCGGAAACCCCGCGGAGGCGGCGTAGGGCAAGGCTAACGGTAGTTGGCCGTGTCGAAAGTACTGCTACCCTCTCCCCACCCTGCCCCGGCGCAGTCACGAGTGGGAGCACATAATCATTTCAAGCACCGTTTCTTCGCTCTGTTCCCGCACAGCACACAAGGCCGCACCGAGGCTCCGCTAGATCCGTTCCGGCGGGCGAATTTGAACGAGCGTGTGCTCGAAAAAAAGGTGCCCGAGGCGGTGAGGCGCCCGTACGCACTCGCCGGCCAACCATACAACTAGTCAGCCGCGGACGAGTTTTGAAGGCGGATCACGCTCGCCTGCAGACCGTCGAAGCTTGAGTGCGCAAGGTCCTCAAGCGGGGGGCATATCACACGCTACTGACTGGGGATCACTTCTTTGTTTTTCTAACACAAGCTAGCAGTGCTCAGAGTTGCTTCGAATTGTTTGTCTTTTCCGTTTTCTGTAGGCGCGGCCTGTGTGCCTGGCGACAATCAACGCGGCGACCTTGGGTTGGCTTCTTGCTGAGCTCAAGCCAGCGAGGCGGTTGGCCGGCAGACAGAATAACGAAGTTGGAATTGTGTCGTGCTGGTTCCGACAAGCAACCTTGCATGCGGTAATCAACGCGGCGACCTTGGGTTGGCTTTTTGCTGAGCTCAAGCCAGCGAGGCGGTTAGCCGGCAGACAGAATAACGAAGTTGGAATTGTGTCGTGCTGGTTCCGACAAGCAACCTTGCATGCGGTAATCAACGCGGCGACCTTGGGTTGGCTTTTTGCTGAGCTCAAGCCAGCGAGGCGGTTAGCCGGCAGACAGAATAACGAAGTTGGAATTGTGTCGTGCTGGTTCCGACAAGCAACCTTGCATGCGGTAATCAACGCGGCGACCTTGGGTTGGCTTTTTGCTGAGCTCAAGCCAGCGAGGCGGTTAGCCGGCAGACAGAATAACGAAGTTGGAATTGTGTCGTGCTGGTTCCGACAAGCAACCTTGCCTGCAGTGGTATCGAAGCAAGCTATCTTCCTCGACTCCGAGGATTGTGTGCTTGATCCAAAGCGATCGCACACACAACGAAAGCGATGTGTCAGAATTGACAGAACGAAGGAGATACTTGTGACAGAAGAAGCGCCGCACTGCAACCGAAAAACCGGAGGCGCTTGTGCCTCAGGCGCAATATTTAGGCTGTTTCAATTTCGAACCCAACCACGGGTGCAAAGAGCGTTTGAGGAGACCTGATGCATCGAGCACGCGCATGTCCATCCGGGCACCACCGCCCTAGTCAGCTGACGCATCGAACGCCGCAATAGCTTGCTCTGACGTTCCCAGAAAGGCCAAGCTGGCGTCATGCTTTTGATTCTACCGTCATGTATCTCTGGAAGGAAAATCAAGAAGCAGACACGCAGGGGAGATCCGAAAGAAAAAGAATTTCTTTTTCGACTATTTAACAGCAATCGAAAGAACGCCGTCACAGGGGCAACCGACTGTGCGATTCTCGCCGGAAACACAAAAAATACTCGAGGGGCTGCCTTGTGCTTACTTCGAAGGAGGCTAGAGGGGGAGAAACAATACAACTACAAAATGGGTCTTTTTGTTGAACGCTTACGCCCGCCACTAAACCCAGATTTACCTGTGTTTCGTGTGGGCTACAGCACATTTACCTCCTTTGATCTTTTTCAACTGGCAGCCTCCTCAAGTATTTCCTACAAAGCAGGTGCTTATACAAAAAAAAAAAAAAAAAAAAAAAAAAAAAAAAAAACCATGCGGAAACAAGTCATTGCCAACGTGACCAGCGACATCCTCTGTCCCTGGTGCTGGGTGGGGAAACGGTCTCTCGAGGCGGCCGCTGCGCAGGTGGTCGACACGGTGGCGCTGGAGGTGCGATGGCACCCAGCATTCCTCAACAAAGACGTCCCCGCCGAGGGCGTCGACAAGCTGCAGCACTACACCGCACGCTTCGGCAAGCAGCGAGCGAAGGTGCTCCTGACGGACAAAAGCTCGCAAGTTCAGGTCGCCGGCAGCGCGTTCGGCATCGAGTTCAACTGGAAGCCCGGGACCATCCTCTCCCAATCCATGGACGGCCACAGGCTGCTCTGGCACGTGCTGGATACACGGGGCGCCGCTGTGCAGAACGAGCTGATGGAGCGCTTGTTTCACATGTACTTCACCGAGAACCGGGATGTCGGCAATGCAGACGTGTTGGTCGCAGCGACGGAGGGACTTGGCCTCGACGAGGCGGCGGTGCGCCTGTTTTTGAAGAGCGGCGAGTACGTCGACGCAGTGAACGCGAAGCACCAGGAGAACCAGACCAAGGTCAAGTCCGTTCCGCACTTTGCGTTTTCCCTGGCAGACGCGGACGCTCCGGCAGCGGCGACGACTGGGGGGCAGGATGTTCCGACCTTCAAGTCCGTCTTGCTGAGCTTGTGAAGTACCTCTCGTCACGCGTGTCGTCGGAACGTCTTGTTACCTCCGAGCAACCATCTGTACATCCGGCGTACGATTCGACTCGACGTGCCTTGAGTTCAATGTCTTGCTCAGCTTATGAAGTATTTCGGTGTATCACGCATGTCGTAGGTAGGTCTTGTTACCACTGCACAACCTTCCTCACATCCGGCGTACAGTGTCTTGCTTAGCTTATGAAGTACCTCGGTACATCACTGTATCCGTTCCGGACGAAGGTTCTGGCTTCATGTTTCATGTCGGAACACCGGAAACCGACCCAGACCCAATACTCCTTCTGATTTCGCCCCAGTTGGAGGGACACCTTCAAAGCTGACGTTACGATTTCTCGTGCGTACAACGCCAACCACACCCCGGACGGGAGATCGGGCTCCTCCGTTCACCCGTGGCATCGCCATGCATGCACGAATTTGGCTTCGGCGTAGCTTGGTGCCGCGTGGCCATAGTCATACGCCGCGCATACATTCGCGTCCGTGCATAAAAGCCGCCTTCTCCCCACTAGCACTCTGAAGGCCTTTCCCGCCGAGGTACGTACTGCTGTCCTCTGGGGCACCAGGCGATCACGGCAATTTTGCGATACTACGGGTTTCTCCGACGAAAGTGCATCCGCGCAATTAGTCCGACAAGCGACCGTTCGTTTCATCGATCGGCAGCCCCGCGCTGTCACATCTCATGGCTCATTTCCGTCTTTTCTCCATTTCGACGATGGTCGGTAGAAAATCGGCGCAGGTGATGCTTGACCCAGAGAGGTGCAAAAGGTTTCCGCCCGGCGGAATTCCTCCGACGAGTCAAGAAATACTGCTCGCACTGCGCGTGCACCGCGCGAGCAAAACCCAACTATTCCTACCTACCTTAGAAGGAACCAGCCACCCCTAGGCATAGGTGACGGGCGACTTCGGCTTCACCACTCGCCCTCCACTCGGACGTCTGCACAGGTGAAACAACCCCGTCCGGAGGTTTGGGGGTTGCTTCAGCACCATGCCAAAGCGCAAACAGGAGGAATTGACGAGTCAAATGGCGAGTCAAAGGGCTCGAGGGTCGAGGCCTCTTTTGATGGATGCTGGAGAGGGAACCAACCCAACTACAAAGTAGGTCTTTGTCATTGAACGCTTAAGCCCACCACAAACCCAGATTTACTTGTGTTTCGTGTGGGTAGTTTCTTTTGAAAGCCCGCAACCCAATTCCCACAAACCCAGATTTACTTTGAGCCCGCAACCCAAAACAGGCCCTGTGGCCGGGTGAGCCCCCCCCCCCCCCGGACACCTTCTCAAGTAACAACACACGATGTCCGCGGGGAAGGTATCGAGGAATTTTGCCCTGCTCCGGATCCGCCTGTTCGAGCGCCTCGGCATCGAGATCGGCGAAGCCGAAACGAATGTGCTCCTCGACCACGTGCAAGGGCTGGGGGCGGGCCTGTTCACGGGCTCCGCGTTCGACCTTCCCGACTCGCCGGTGGCGGAGCAGGTCCTGTCCGTGAATGTGGGGAGCGACGAGCCGTACGCGCTGGCGCGGCCGGCCAACGTGAATCCTTCGATCGCCGTCGACCAAATCTTCGACGACTTCTTTTGCGAGCTGACCGAGCGGTTGGACGGCAAAACAGGCCCCGTGAAGAAGCCGCCGCGCGAGGCGATCGTCGACTTCTTCGAGCTTGAACGGATCGCGTCCCTCGCGGACGCGAAGGCCGTCATGAAGGAGCAAGCGGTCACCATCTCGAGCCTCCGTGCCAAGCTGCTCAGCCTCTCCCAAACGGCGCGCGAGAGGCTCACCTTGTTCTTGAAGGAGCTCTGCATCCTGAAGGAGCAGCTCTACCGCTCTTACCGGGACAAGACATACGTCGGGAGACCGACGGATATGGTCGAAGTCTTCTTGGACGACGCGGATGGGAACCCTCTGTCGACGACCTTGGACGACTTGTTGGCGTACCGAAGCACCGTTTTGGCGAGCCAGTGCAACAAGTCGCAGGCGGAGAAGATGCTCGAAGAGGCGCACGAACGGCTGGCCAAAGGGCACGAAGTCCTCGAGAAGAGGACGAAGCGGCTGGTCGAGCTTGAAGACCTGCAGCTGCGGCACAAGGACGAGACGGCGGCGCTGCAGGCGCAGCTCGAGCGGTTCAGGGACCAGCTCCACGCGGCGGAGGTGGAGGCGCTCGAGTTGAAGCAGGAGTGCGAGGGGGAGAAGGTGAAGTCCAGCATTGAGCGCCGGGAACGAGCCTTCCAAGACACGCTCGTCGGCCAGCTCAAATCAGACGCGGACGCCCGGAAGCGGGCGAGGAAAGAGCGCCGCACGGAGCGCAAGCGGCTCGCCCGGGAGCAAACGGCGGACCGAGAACTCGACGAGCTCGCCCTCCTCCTCGAAGACTCGTCTACCGACTCCGACTGGTCCACCGAAGAAGACGAACCCGCCGGGCCGCCGGCCGCGCCGCCGCCGCCGGAAGGAGACCAGCCGGCGGCGCCCGCCTCGAAGCCCGCGAAGCCCCGGCGGCGGGGCAAACCCGTGAGGGCGCGGCCCGCCGCCGCCGACAAGGCGACCAGCGTCACCGGCGCGCCGCCGCCGCCCGATCCAACGGTTGTGTCGGACAAGCCGGCGCTGCTCCCGGACCCGAGCTCGGTCGCCGCGTCCGGGAAGCCGGAATCGACCAGGCAGCCATGCCCTCGGTGCAACCGCAGGGCTTCCTCGGCGGTGTCAGGACGTGGGGTTGGGGTCGAAGTGGCAGATGCAGGGCCGGGCGCGGTTTGCGAGGTCGGGGTCCAGACGACGACGACCCGCGCGACGATCTCCGCGATGGTGCGGAAGAGGCCGGAGGACGTGCTCGGGGTCCGGGTCATCCGCGAGATGCGTGAGCACCGGCAGCAGTGGCGGTCGCGGGCCGCGCTGAAGGCCGCGCAGAAGCTGCGGGCCCGGCTCCAGAAGCAGGCCGGCGGGCCGCCGGAGCCGCCGGCCGCCGCCGCGGACGACGACAACCCCGCTGCGCAACCCAGCCCGGGGACCGACGAATCCGGCGAGCTCGAAGCGTCGTCTGCCGGAGCAACTGGATCCCGTGCGCAAGCCGAACCGGCTGCTGGCGGCGGCGGGAATCCGACCGCGGACGATGACAACCCCGCTGCGCAACCCAGCCCGGGGACCGACGAATCCGGCGAGCTCGAAGCGTCGTCTGCTGGAGCAACTGGATCCCGTGCGCAAGCCGAACCGGCTGCTGGCGGCGGCGGGAATCCAACCGCGGTCGACCCCCCCGCGGTCGACGAATCTGGCGGTGCCGAACTCCAGGCATCGTCTGCTGGAGCAACTGGGTTCCGAGTGCAAGCTGCTGGTGGTGGCGAAAGCCCGACTGATGGGGTCCCCGCACAGGCCAGCGCGCGTGCCGGCGAATGCGACGGCGCTGGACACCGTGCGTCATCTGTTACAACAGGGCTCCGAGCACAAGCCGCACAGGACACTGCATCGCAGCCCGAAGGTGGAGGAGCCTTGCAGGCTAGCCTCAGTCGCCCTGCCGCGCATCGGTCGGCTAGTGATCTCCGCACCCCTCAACTCCACGATGGACCAATTGCCCCGTTCAACAAGCAAGCAGCCACCCCTTCTGCAGAACTGTCTCAGCAGGGACACCACGCTGCTGCTACGGATGACGTCGGCGTGGCGCCTGATGTGCTGGGAACTAAACAACCCCCCGCCATGATGCACACAGCAACGGAACCCAGCTCCGCCCTTCACGAGTCCGGAGCGCAGCCCGACCCCGAAGGAGGCACGGAAACAAGCACCGGTGAGGAATCGAAGGTCTTGACTCATCTGCACCGTGCAAGATCCGCAAGTTCCGCCCCAGTCACGAGCGACTTGGCTGGTGGTAGTTTTGTTGGGGATCCGTTGACAACTATACGGCAGCGCAGGAAGACGATGCCGTGCCTTGCCGTCGACGTTGCGGGCGAGATGGACGGCCGCGGCCTGATTAACGCCGAACAGGCCGACCGTGCGCATCATCGCAAGCAAGACACGGAGAACGCCCAGAAACAGCAGCGCGGGTGGAAGCCGTCACCGGCGATGCCGTGCCCCGCCGCCGCTGTTGCAGGTGAGGCGGACCACGTTGAGCAGCACCGCAAGCAAAACCTGCTGGAGGACCAGGTGCAACACCGCCGGAAGACGGCACCGGCAATGCCTGCCGCCGCCACCGTGGCCGGCGAAGCGATACATGCTGAAGACCAGGGCGAGGGTGAACATCGCAAGCAAAAGCTGCTGGGGGACGAAGGACACCATCGTCGGAAGACGGCGCCAGCACCGGCGGTGCCACGCCTTGTTGCCGCTGTCGTGGGCGAGACCATTCATGCCGAGCAGGCGGGGGAGAGTGGGAAGTGGAGGCAGAAGATGGAGGCCGCCCAGGAAGAGGCGAGCCTGCGAGCGAAGCAGATCGAGGAGCTCCTCTCCCTCAACGACGAGCTGAACGAGACTCTGCAGACCCGCGAGGAGGAGGTGTCGGGCCTGACGGTGTGGCTGACGAAGGCGGAGATCCTGAAGGAGAATTTGGACGACGCCCGAGACGCCGTCGAGGACTTGTCGAAGGAAAACGCCGAACTCGAAGAACGCGTGTTCTCCCTGGAGCGCAGCAACGCAAAGCTGATCGAGGCCAGCGTCTCGAACACGGGGCAGCTCTCCGTCAAGCTCGCTGAGTCCCTCACCCAGGTCCAGCTCCTGTTCCGCAAGAACGAGGCTCTCGAGGCTGCGTTCGTCCACCACAAGCGGAAAATCCGGTCGTTGAAGGTCACCGAGGGGCTCGAGCAGTACAAGACGTCCGTCCGCGAAAAGGAGCGCTCGCACTTCGAGCGCGAGCTCGCTCTGCACAAAGAGTTCGCCGACACCGAATCGAAGCGGCTGCAGGCGACCCTCCGCAGGGTAGACACCGACCATCGGCAGCTGAAGGAGCACACGTCGATGCTCCTGCACGACAAGAACGGTCGTCTCCGCGACGCGCTGGACCGGCTGTGCGAGAAGGAGGCGAACCTGGCGGAGCAGGTCAAAAGCCACGCGCGGCTGCTGGAAGACCTGTCCATCATCCGCGGAGAGCTGCGGCACGTCCTCACCGAGAACGCCGACCTGCGGGAAGCCGCTGACGCGGCAGCCGCCCTCGGCGAGGGGGACCTGGGCAACGACTACGACGTCGGCTTCGGGAGCCGCCGAGCGTCGCGGCTGGTAGCGGCGCACGCGGAGAGCCCGAAAAAAAGGCGGGGCGACAGCGTCGTCCCGTTCCCTGACTCGCCGCCCGACAACTCGTCGTCCGCGAGCGAGCCGGAGTTCGAGGAGCCGCGGGCGTTGGCCGTCGTAGAGAGCGAACAGCCGCCGCCCGGGCTGCCGGCTGAACCCGCTGTGCAGATGCAGACCGACCCGGCGTCGCCGAAGAAGGGGGCCGCTGGTAGTGTGCCGGGGGACGCCGGCGGCAAACGGCGGTCGTCTTCCCAGCAGCGCGTGCTCACCTTCCCCACGTTCCCCGCGCACCCCGCGGCGAAGCCGCAGAGCCCGCCCCCAGCCGCTGCCGCAGCTGCGGGCACGGCTGCTGCAGCTGCCGCTGCCGCTGTGCAGGCCCCCGCGGCGCCCCGCCCCGCGAAGCCCGCCGTGGACCTGCCGCCGGCCCCCAACAGCAACAGCGACGCCCCCCGCGCCAAGCCCCCGCCGCTGCCGGCGGAAACGGCGGCGGCGGCGGCGGCGGCGGACCCCGCTTCCAGCTTCCTCCCAGCGAAGCAGCAGCGAAAGCCGGTCGCTCGGTGCAGGACTAAAAGGGACGACGCGGACGCCGCGAAGCAGGCGGCGAAGCCCGCTCCCGCGCTGACGTCGCTGGTCCTTCCGAAGGAGCTGCCGCTCGACTCGGACAAGGCGCAGGTGGTCTGCGGCGCGTTTTTGCTGAACAAGCAGTTCCTGCAGTTCAACAGGGCCCTCGAGCAGTACATGCGCGAAGCCTCGCTTTTGGACGCGAGCATCCAAGGCGCGCAACGCACCCTGACAGGCTCGACCGCGGGCCGCGGCAGGAAGTACTCGCAAGACATCATGAACGACGTCATCAAGCAGAACGCGATCCTCTCCGCTCAGGCGGAAACCGACATCCGCACGCAGCAGTGCGTGCAGGTCCTCACCCTCGCGTCGCTGAAGAAGATGTCGCTGTTTTACGAGGTCGAGAGCCAGACGGCGAGCCTCCTGTGCTTCGTCCGGCACGTCGTCGCCGGGATCAAAACGACGACCCTCCACCTCTCCGACGTCCTCACCCGTGAGCTGCCCCACGCGATCGTCGGCGACCGCCACATTGTCCCCGCGGCGACCGTCCCCCGAAGCGGCGTTGCGAACGAAGTGGTGGCTGCGTTCCCGGGGACCCCGTTGGGGTCGTTGACGGAGCTGGCGGACATGCTCGAAGTGCTGAAGGCGTCGCTCGATGACGAGATCGCGACGGGCGGAGGCAAGCGGGCGGCGGCGGGGGGGCTGCGGCGGGCCGAGAAGCCGGTGCACAAGTTCAACGTGGTGTCCCTGGTGCAGAGCGCGCAGCCCGGGCAAGCCGGCGACGAGGAGCTCTTCCAGCGGTCGATCGGGGAAGGGACGTGCCTCGAAGCGGTCGGCCTCAACGGCAAGGCCGCCCCGCCCGCGGCCCGCGCGGCGGGGCCCCGGCGGCTGTCGGGCAGAACGGCCGCCGGCAAGCCCGCCTGCCTCCAGCAGCCGGCGTGCTCGGACCTGCCGCCGCTGGCGGTCGTCCCGTTCGCCTCCGAAGCCGACGCTCGGAGGCCGTCTACGCAGCAAGGCTTCCGGCAGCCGCCGCAAGTGTTTCCCTTCTCGTCGGTCCGCCTCCGGCGGACTGCAGACGACCCGGTCGCTCCCCTCACCGACACCGAGCCCACTGAAGTCCTTCCACAAGCGAGCCGCCGGGCTGGGGTCCCTCGCGCTGGGCGCAAGTTGAAACTCTTTGTGTAAGTAGAATGGCGCGTCAGGGTACACACGGGAGTCTGCTGCCGGTAGCACACCCTCCCTGTTCCGGCTGATGCTTGCAGAATTTGCGAAAGCGTCGCTTGACGACGAGATCGCAACGGACGGCATTTAAAAAGGTGGCGGTGGTGGGGCTACGGCGTGCCTAGAAGCCTGTGTACAAGTTCATCGAGGTGCCCGAGTGCGCCGCAGGAGCAAGCCGGCGTCGACGCAGAGCCCTTTCAGCGGTTGATCGGGGTCGCTCCTCTCACAGACGCCGTCGTGTGTGAACCTACGCAGTTCTTACGCAGGCAAGCCGCAGGACGGTCCCTCGCGCTGGGCAGAAATTGAAATTCTTGTGTTATTAGTCCGTCTCCGGAAATCTGCTGTCAGGGGTTGCCTATACGTACCTGCCGGGGACCGGGCAATACCTGATTGCCATGCCGTTTCGGGCAAACTAGTGCGCAGGTTTTATGATGGCGTCCCAGCCGGACGCCTGGAGACCAAGGCTTCCGGCAGCCTCCTCCAATCCAATGTGTCGATCTGCTTCCCGGCAGATTGCAGACCCGATAGCATCGCTCAGCGATTCCGTAGGTCTATCCTACTGAGTGGAAGCTCAAGGTCTTTGTGCATCCGGCAACACAGCCGTGCCTGCCACTAACGGGCAGTAACCCGGGTGTGTGCCATTTTTGGCCCGTGTAGTTCCGTCTGGTTGCCCTCGCTGCATTTCTTTTTCTGTAGTAGTACTGTTGCACTGAGGGGAACATTTCCGGAAGAACGGCTGCACACGAGGACATTGCACACAACCAACAAACACCCCAGAGAGGATATTAGCCTGTCCACTCGTGACCGGTATTTCGACGATGACCGTGCAAGACCCGATACCGGAACCGGAAATGTTCCCCGCCCCGGAAACGTTTGGTCTAACTTCCGTTAGCACCCCGCGTGTCTCCGCCTCTTTTTGTCTTTTGTCCCCTGCTTTGCGCGCGTCCTTGCCAGCCACCGGCAGGCGGCGTGTGCCTGCCCTCTTGAACTTCAGTTCTAAAGCTAAGAAAATAACTCAAGCCCTTTCTTCAGCCGCACCACACAAAGCCGTGCCGGACCACAAGACCCGTGCAGAGTTTGATGGCTCCAGACAACGCATCCTGTCACTGGGTGTGCTCTCGGATGATCAACGGTCGCCAAAGCGGTAAACGAAGGGCATTGGGTAGCGGAAACCGTATCTGAAAGCGGTAGTGGCCAGCAAAGCCACGCGAAGGCCCAAACATACGGCCCTCGACCGAATTACGTACCGGAATTTCCAGACAACGCTTGTTTGAACACCGAAGGCGTTACCCGTGCAAGCAGCAGAACAAGCTCTGTTGCACACGGTTTTCACCACAGGGCCGGTCGCTGCTGCCGCAGACCAAGGCGCCTGGTCGCTGGATGCAGACAGAGACAATAGGTAATGTGATCCGAGGGCCACGCGAAGTTTCCAGTTCTGCAAGGGGGCCGTGCACATGTGCGCAAGTCAATGGTCGAACCCAAACCACCACGCATGTCAGTCAAAGAGGAAACCGGGGCGGGGATCCACATAGTGGCCAGCGCGCAAACCAGCTCCGCGGCTGGCAAGGCTGCCGCCACATCATGGACGATGAGTCATTACGCTTAGCGGAGCAGCTGGAAACGGAAGCGCTGAAGCTCCCCACAAGTGATGGCTTCGGAGTTCTGATGCCCGTCCCGACACTGGGCGCTCAGGCGAGCAAACTGGACAGTCTAGAACGGCTCGCGGGTATGTTCCTCTCTGTCGTGTTCAGACGGTACACTGGCTCCGCCGGCGAAGGACTTAGGTCACGGAGACACAGCCGCAGACTATCATTCGTGTACATCCTTAGTAAAGCCTTCCACGGCACGCCTTACGAGTCATAGCAACACACAGGCATGCGCCCAGGGTCGGTTCCTGCCCGCGTTGATCCACGGCACAAACGGAGCGAAGAGGCAGCCGTGCGAAGCATGCAAGCATTGGAACGAGACCAGCAGGAGCTGCTAAACTCGTACATGGTGCTTCACGAGCAGCTCACGTCCCCGGACGCGGACGAGGACGAAGGCCTCGGGTTGCCTCTCGATGCCACGGTTGATACAATTGCGATGTATCGGCATTCCCTCCTCCTCAACAGCAGCCTCGACAAGGCGACGCTGGGGAGCGCGGAAGCAAGCAAACGGCTGCACTGGTATCACGATCACGTCGACTTAACCGTGGCGACATCGCGGCTCTCGGAGGTGAGCAAGCTGCGGAATGAGATGCGGTACCAGCACAGGGGCCTCCAGCTGACTTCGGGTGCTTTGGGGAACGGTCCGCAATCGCACTGGGGTAACGAGACGAGGCTGGGCACCGACAGCGTGGCGAAGGTGGAGTGGCGGGCCGAGGACTTCTGCAAGTGCGTCCTCGCGTGGCGCAGCGGCGTCGCCACGTGGGCGGAGGCGATCGACAACTTCAAGAGCGCGTCCGTTAACGGGCCGCACGGGCCGAGGGACGACTGCGCCCCGATCCTGTCGTTGTGGGACGCTCTCATCCCCGTGCTGGAAGGCGCCACCAAAATGCGAGCCGAGGGCGTGACGCGGTATGCGCCTCATCCCTCCCTTGCGTGACACTTGCAATTTACAGAACTCAAGCTTTTTCGCGTACACCACCGTGTGTTGTTTTCTCAGGACTTTGACCTGTTGTGTTTGTGTGTCGTATCGTGTAGAGATAGACCCCTCCTAAACTGAGCCGGTCCACCGCCTGATAGACAGCAGCAGGCAATTCGATGCGGTTCTAGAGGATAGAGGTGGACCGGCTCATAGTATTTGAACATGCCTGTGCCGCCCGAAGGCACTTTCTCTCTCTTCTACTTTCGTGTTCAGCTTTCCGGTGCACTTGGCAGTCGAAGTTTGCCGTTTGCACTGACATCCCTCACGTCCGTTCAACACGTGGTTCGGTCAGTTACAGCACTTGGGATCCCTTCGATTCTTTGCCTGGCAGCTTTTGTCGAGCATTTCCTTCCAAGCTGGTGCTTGTGTAAAAATTTGACGTGGGTGGCTTTAGACTTACATCCGAATGACACCTCAACACAAAGCAAGTTGTCGACAACTAAGAACGGCAGTGTCGTGCCTAAAAATTAAGCTAAGACTTTCCCCCGTGGACTTGTCTGCGTTCACGAGCGAAGTCGAGACGAAGAACGAAGTGCGCACACCGCGGTGAAAAAGACCTGTAGTGATGGTCTAAAGTCTTGTACTGAACGCGAGAACTAAGCTGGCACCCATCACACAGATCGCAAGCTATGGCAGACTGCACGCGACTGTACCTCGAAAAAGAGTATAGAGAGTCGCTCGAAGAGGAGGCGATGGCAGACGGGATGTCGGACAAGGCAAAGCGAAACGACGATTTAGACGGCCGGGACACGGTCGGTGCTGTCGATGTGATTGCTGCATCGGCAAACAACATGCAACACCGCGATCCGAACCGAATGGGTCACCACGAGCGGCCGGTGTGGGTTCATGCCTACCTTTGCTTGCGCGCCGGGTTGATCGAAGAGTGCGCCGAGCACATGGTGCAAGTCGGCCGGTCCATATTGGGACCATGGGCCAACCACCCGGAGTCCCTCGCGTCCCAGCTAATGGGCCTAGGGCGTGAGCTGCCTGACGTTTGGCCTCCGTACACCTTCGAGCTCACCACCAAACGCTTGGTTGAGCGCACGGGCGCATCGCCCACCGCCCAGAAGCTTGCGTCCGAGCTCACTGACGTCGACTTCGAGCAGAACCCGTTTCGGTGCGCGGTCATTCTCATCCTCTCCCGCAGGACCACGTGCAGAGATCAAGCGAAGCTGTTGGAGCAGATCGGTATTTATTTCCGCCCCTAGTCTCCGTTTGCCAGTCTTCGATTTCATTTCATGCGCGGTTGACCGTCATCAGGAGAGGTAGTGATCCTTCCGTCCTCCTGGAGCGCTGAGGCTTCCACCCTTTCCTATATTGGGCATGACTCCTTTTCCCGAACTGGGGTCGGCGACGCGCACGCGTCACCCCCCTTTCTACTGGTTGATCGCTTTCCCATTCGGATTCCCTCTGTTGCATTAGCAGGTTACCAACGACGCCGCCCACGTCATTTTAGCCTGCACAGTACGTGCACAATGTTGGCAACCCACAAGACTGTTTAGGAATGAAAGAAGCAGTGTGCGGACAGTCAGCTTTTCATAGTATTATCGGCTGGGTGTGGAGAGAGCTGGTATTCATACGCACAAAACGAAGCGCTTGTCTTTCGTACGTGATCCTAACTTCCTGTTTTACGAACCCCAGGTCGGCGCTACGTGTTTCAGTACGGGCAAGACAAGATCTGGCTGCATCTGGCGCTCGCTGTGTCCGACTCGCACACCGGGAACGAGGCCTATCGGCTCGCGGTCTACCAGAAAATGGTGCAAAACGCGCCGGTTTCGACTTTTTCGGACGTGTTCCTCTACTGCAAAGCGATGCTCTGGTCCGTCGCTCCGCAGCGGGCGGTCACCGCGCTGGTGCCGCCGACCATCATGGAGTCCCTGTCCCCGTATGCTCTGGAGGGCATGCACATGGCGCTGCTGCTCGTCTTCAACAAGTGCATCGAAGACCCGGCCATCCAGCAGAGGGTCTACCGTGTCCTGCACGAATACTTGTACAAGCTGTTGCCGTACCAACCAGACGTTGTCGTGATCTACCTCGGAATCCTGCCGTTCACCGACTCGGTATGCGCTACCTTCATCCCCATACCATCGTCGAACGAACCCTATAGCCTATAGCCTATAGCCTATAGCCTATAGCCTATGGCCTATGGCCTATAGCCTATAGCCCATAGCCTATAGCCTATAGCCTATAGCCTACAGCCCCTCGTCGGTTGGATCCAATGAAAAGGACGTGAGGAGGCCATCCTCGCCCTACATGATGGCAAGTAAACGCGGTTCTATCCGGGCTTTTCAAAACGGAAATGGAAACGTCTCCGTAGTCCCGCACCCACAGTCCAGGTGCACCCTGGCCGTTCCCTTGGAAGTATCACAAACGCGATAGGGCGTGCAGAATCAGAGCGGTGCTTCTTCATCGTGCTCCATACTTTGATGATGATGACGTTGTTGTTGGCTTTGCGATTCGACCCTGTTTGCGTTCAGCGTAAACCGCTGCTCGAAGCGTCACCTTTTTTTTTGCTGTAAGGAGGCTCCTGGTTATCGCAAAAAAAAAAAAAACTCACAGGTAGTAATTGCCTTGGCTGACAAGGAGGACTCTTGCCATGCTTTGCTCGGGCGCATCGGCCCAGCTGGTGAGGTATGCGTGTTCTATGTGTTTCAAACGCACATCTCCCCGTGCCTGTGGCATTTGTAGCCATTTACGACCGACACCTTATGTCCCAAACTTGGACAGTCAGTAAGTGTGGAACCGGTCCACCAAAGAAACAACATCCCAACCCCCACATTACTCAGTTGCCTCACACAAACCCGAGTTGACGAAGGCCACCCTGACTCTGAATATGCGGGAATCGCAAGCCGTCGCGCTCAAATCAATCGAGCCCCTTGTCTTGTTTCCTTCAACAACACGCGCACCCCCCAGGTTTTCGAAGGTCCGATCACGCAGCTGTACCCGGCGGCCAGCGAGAGAAGCGGGGTGTACGCCGCGGTGGCAGCGTCGCTGAAGGCGCGCGGCAGCGTGCTGCTGGTGACCGAGATGATGCTGCTCGCCGTCCACACGGCGAGCGACCCGATCCGCGTCGTCCGGAACCTGGCGAAGTACCTGTCCGCGCGGCTGACTGCGCTCGTCCACGAGCTCGACGTCAGCGTCGCCCCCAACGTGCCGAAGCACGAAACGCTGCAAGCCTCGTCGGCCGCTTGGCCCCATCTCGAGAGGTTTACCGGCTCGGTCGCAGACGTGATTGCCTTCAAGCAGCTGCACGTGATGGCCCTCCTGAGCTGGAGCCTGAAGCGGTCGCGCGGGTACGAGGTCCCCGGGCTTGTGGTCGACCTGCAGAAGATGGGCCTCTTCCCCGCGTGCGAGGAGGAGGTGCCCCGGTGCGCGGCGACCGCGAACACGACGGCCGACGCCGCCACCATCCGCCGCGTCCTGCCCATCGCCGCCTCCTTCGCCGTCGCGCACCTCGCTGAGCTGGTCCGGGGGCCCGCCACGTTCTCGGGGCCGTGGGTGACCACCGCAAACTCGCTCGTCCTGTACGTCTCCCAGCTGGAGGCCCCGCAGTCCGCGGAAACGTCCGGGCGCATCGCCGACGCCCGCGCGCTGCTCTCGCAGCTGGCTCGGTAGACCGCCTTTCAGTCTCCCGGGCATTCAGCCGCCTCCTGTGGCGGCTGCTGCGAGGTTGCTCCATGCTGCGGCGATTCGCGCCGTCCGGAACCTGGCGAAGTATCTGTCTGCAAGGCTGACTGCGCTCGTCCACCCAATGCGCGAACGAAGCATGAAACGCTGCAAGCCTCGTCGGCCGCTTGGCCCCATCTCGAGAGGTTTACCGGCTCGGTCGCAGACGTGATTGCCTTCAAGCAGCTGCACGTGATGGCCCTCTTGAGCTGGCGTACGAGGTCCCCGGGCAGAGATGGGCCTCTTCCCCGTGTGCGAGGAGGTGCGACCGCGAACACGACGGCCGCCGCGTCCTGCCCATCGCCGCCTCCTTCGCCCTCGCTGAGCTGGTCCGGGGGGTCGGCCACGTTCTCGGGGCCGTGGGTGACCACCGCAAACTCGCTCGTCCTGTATGTCTCCCAGCTGGAGGCCCCGCAGTCCGCGGAAACGTCCGGGCGCATCGCCGACGCCCGCGCGCTGTTTTCGCAGCTGGCTCGGTAAACCGCCTTTCAGTCTCCCGGCATTCCGCCGCCTCCTGTGGCGGCTGCTGCGAGTTTGCTCCATGCTGCGGCGATTCGGTTGTTACCATCACGCTCAAAACTCGACGAAACCCCACACCTGTGATACTCATCTCAGCTGGGATTACCTAGAGCGACATGCGACCCGTCCTCTCCGAAACTTCTGGATTGCTCACTGAGAAATGATACACAGGAGCAGTTCTGACTTTGGTTGGGACGAACGTCGTTTTTCTTTGTACAATCCGCTATGTAGGAAAACTGCTGAGTGCGCGAAATCTCAAAGAAAGTAACTGTGCTGAAGCGCAACATCCACGAGGGGGAGGTAGCGTCGTGCGCCTAGCTATCGAGTACCGCCGCTCCTTCCTCAAGCACGCGGTCCGGATGTCGATTGTTTTGGCGGACAAGATTCCGCACCTTTTCGCCTGGAAGTTTGCAGATGAAAACGGCACGTGTACCGTGCCGGCTCAGCACCCACGAAAGACTGGGCAATGATGGGGGTGCAACGAGCTGCGCACTCCGTGCGCATCAAGATTGCGAAACAGGCAAGTGGATACCGCTTGCGCGCTTCGGCCGTTTCGCCGGTGTGTACGCAACGTCTAGCATACATAGAGAACCCGATCCCCCATCGCTGCGCCCCATCGCAGACATCAATTCCGGGGAGGGGGGAGGACAAGTAGAAGAACATAAAGAACTCCAACCGCTCGATCGCCGCGACCGAAGAACGCGACTCTCTCCTCCTCACCCACACACACCCTCTCGTCTTTTTTGTGCTTTCCCAGCAGCAGCGGTGATCTGCCGCGCGAGAAGACCAGTGTTGTGGCTATTTTTGGTGCACAGGCACCCTGAAGGCAGTGGTGTATGTTCCAGCAGCCTAGAGGTAAATTTGTTGCATTAGTGTGATTGTCAGGCCTTCGACTACCCTGAGCAACGCACTATAGCCTAGAGGTTTGCGGTCCTCAGCGACCTGATACGCCAAATGAGTTGCGTTCCCCGAAAGCAGGGACGAATATATAAACCAGCAGATCCATCACGTCCAAACTACCCCCATATACAAGACGTTGCGCCGGCAGAACCGAGCCAGATTTTGAAGACGATGCATCGACAGTCTTTTTTATGCAGTTTGTCGTTCCGAACACTGAGTAACTGAAGTCCAGCCCGGCCAATGCGGAAACACTACGCCACGAGATACAGGACCGGAGATGAACGTACTCAAAACTCGATTTGTGCAACTTCACGCTCCTGGAAACCTCCGCAATTCGCAAGAAGAGAGAGATGGCGGCACTACTGCAATACTGCTGCCCCGTGTGCTGCTTCTGCGTCACCCAATGTAGCTCGTTTCCCTCCCATTGCAGAAGTAGGAACAATGCAACGAGTTCAATACGCGCGTCCCCCCCCTGCTTCATGTTCACAATGCTCGAAACCTTCCACACATAAAACAGGGCAACAGGAGCAAAGGAAGCCCCGTTTTTGCTCCCTTGAGCTACTTTTTGCCCCCCTCTCGCACAATGGGTAAACATACCGGAGGAAAAGAAAAGCTGCACAAGACCGCGGCGCCGAAGGCCGACGATATCATCGGCCGGACGGTTAAAAATGCGAAGAAAAACCAGCGGAAGGAGATGAAGGCCCTGCTAAGTATGTCCACGGTGCACAACATCACTCTCCCACCGCAGGCAGATGACGGGGATTTCTGCACCCGAACCACGTCCACAGGCGCCGGTGGTCTAAAACGCCACTTGTCCAAATCCGACTACCGAGAGTCACTTGGAGACTTTAAAACACTCAGTTTCAAGCCGGGTTCACTCTGAGAAGAAAACTGCACCCGTTCTGAATGCGCCAGTGCATCTTCTGGTGAGCGCGCGTTTGCGGATACTGAGAGTCACCTGGAGACTTTAAAACCCCGGAGTTTCAAGCGAACTTTTGCTCTAAAACCCCCCAGTTTCAAGCCGGGTTCACTCTGAGACGAATACCGCACCAGTTCTGAATGCGCCATTGCGTGCATCTGGTGACCGTGCGTTTGCGGATACGAAAGCATAAAGGGTGCAATCGCCCGGCACGCTGTGTGTTGCCGCCATTCTGTTTCACAATTCCAAGCACCGACTGTTCCTGCAACCCCCCGTTTGCCGAAGGTTACCGGAGGCGTTCAGAATCCTGTTGTCTCACGCAAACTGTAACTCCTAACACAGAGGCGCAACCCGGGAGTAAGCACACGACCGAGAGTGGGGTGCCGGACCTTCAGAGCGTCTGGGAAACGAACGACCTTGGGCAGTTTTTGATGACCGCTGAGCAGAACGAGAAGGACTTCACCGCCGAGCGCGACGTGCGCGTCGTCGTCCAAGGGCAGACCCACGTCTTCAAGGACAACATGATGACCCCGGTTCTCGACGACGACTGGGACCGCTGGTACGAACTCAGCAAGACCCTCCCCATCCCCCAGCGACCGCCTTGGGACCGGAACATGACTAAGGAAGAGGTCGACGCGCGTGAGCACGAAGCGTTCCTGTCGTGGCGGCGGAAGGTCGCGTCCCTCGAGCAGCGCGAGAACGTCGTCATGACCCCATACGAGAAGAACCCCGAAGTCTGGCGGCAGCTGTGGCGCGTCATCGAGCGCAGCGACGTGGTCATGTACATCGTCGACGCACGGAACCCGCTGGCCTTCCGCAGCAAAGCGACCGAGGAGACGGTGCTCCGGAATAAGAAAAAGTTCGTGTTGCTCCTCAACAAGGCGGAGCTCCTCACAAAGCGGCAACGCATGGCATGGGGCAGGTATGGCGCTTTCTTTTTTGTGTCTAGTAAACAGTGTTCCCGCCTACTAGTAGGCCGATGACCCGGTCTTTTTTGTGTTAACAATGCATTGTTGGTACTAAAAATTAGTAGTTGGCAGCGTACTATAAGCAACTCACCAAATCAGGTGAAAAGCCGCTAGTGCGCACAAACAAACGGAAGCGCCATACTAATTTTTTTAGAGCTATTGCAGTTAATGCACTGCCCCCCCAAAAAAAAAAATTGGACTTAATACCCAGCCCAATTTTTTTGGCAGGTAGCCGGAAAACATTTCCCCTCCACTTTTTCCATTGCAAACAGAACTCATCGAAATCAGGGCACGAAATCCGTGTTCATGCGAACTGACTGCGGCTGGCGGGTATCAGATTGTGCGGGCAGAAAATCTCAGATTGTGCAGACGACTGCACTATCTGAGATTTCCAAACTCGAAACACAAATTTCTAGCGTTTATTGCGGATGTTCGGTGTTTTAGGGTCTCCGGTGGTCCATTGGGGCTGGGAGGCGGGTAGTGTGAGTCAAGTTTCTTCAGGGGGAAAATCCCAGATTTGACCAAAAATCTCCCCAGTTTTCGAGGAAACCGCACAATCTGAGATTTGTGCTGAGATTTTGGATGACTGCACAGCCTGAGATTTCCTGTTTGCGGAAAAGTTGGCTTTGGTGATTGCAGCTTTCGAATCAGCTTAAAATTGTATCAAGAGAGATCGCTTTCAGGTTGTTCACAGAGTGGATGTCAGTGTTTGGGATCCCAATTTCAGTGTCTTCAAATTTCGCAGCACTCAAGTTTTGTCTGCTCAAAAGTGTGGGGGCCGAAATTCAGTGCGTTCAAATATTGTAGCAACACTCAGAAGGACCGGCCTTTTTTTTGTCGGGTGTTTTTTTTGAAAATTACTTTGGTGTCATAAAAGGCCGGCTTTTCCTTAGCGGGAGCACTGCTAGTAAATGCAATTTGTCAAGAACACAAACCGATCGATGGCAGCGGACGATCCTCACTCCCGTTAGATGAACAAAACAGGTTTGAAGGAAGTGCGCACAAACAAAGGAAGCGCCAGATCCGTTTTGTTGTGTCTAACAAACGCAATTTGTCAAGAACACAAACCGATCGATGGCAGCGTAATCCTCACTCGCGTTAGATGGCAAAACAGGGTTTGAAGGAAGTGCGCACAAGCGTAAAACAAAATTTGGGAAGCCCCAAAATTGTGTTTGAGACTGACGAAGCAGTATTCAGTCTGGGCAGAACACTGACCCAAAAGTTGGTTTGTATAAGCACCTGCTTTGTAGGTACTTGAGGAGGAATAACAGACCAGCCCGCAGGATTCTGCCCGAAAACTAGACAAAAACTTCTCCCCTACCTTGGGCGCTCTACACTTTTCGCATTTTGCATTCGGAAAAGCAACCCACCATACCCACCGCAGGCACTTCGAAAAAGAAGGAACTCTCGCGTTGTTCTTCTCAGCGGCCCTCGCGAAGGAAGAGCAAGACGTGGAGGACGGCGTCGACCTAACGAAGGGCCGGCTTGGAGACGAGGTCGAAAAGGACGCCTCCGGCGAAGCCCGGCTGGAGTTCGAGCAGGCGATACTCGAAGAAGAGCGGGAAGACGAGCTGCAGGAGTGGGTTGACCGCAACGCGCCGGACGACGGCGGGCGGAAGGCCGCCGAGGACGCCGCCGCCGAAGCCGCGGCGCCGCCGCCGGCGGCGGCGGCGGGCCCCGTGAAGAAGTCGAGGCGGAACAACAAGAAGCTGAAGGGCGCGGCGCTGCCGGCCGCGACGTCCATCACCGCGGCCCAGCCCCACCCGTTCGCGGAGCGGCGGGGCGAAAGGCGGAAGAAAAAGGAGGTCGTCCCGCCGCCGCCGTTCACCGAAGAGGAGCTTGAGCGTTCAGCCCGCTACGAGCAGGTCGCGAAGCTCGGCGGGCTGCCGGCCGCCCTCGCGTTCCACAAGCGCGACTGCTCGCGAATCTACACCCCGGAGCAGCTAGTGGACTTCCTCATGCTGCACCGCTCGTCGGCCGAAATGGAGGGGAAGCCCGTCATGGCCGGGTTCATCGGGTACCCGAACGTCGGAAAGTCGTCGACCATCAACGTCATCTGGAAGTCGAAGAAAGTCAACGTCTCCGCGACGCCGGGCAAGACCAAGCACTTCCAGACGCTCATTCTGCCTCACGAGCGGAGGGTCATGCTGTGCGATTGTCCCGGGCTGGTATGCCGTCTTTACTCTTCTTTCATATGGGCCTTTGGAAGGAAGTGCTCGACATGCTAGGGTGCGCCGACCAACAACAGCACGGTCGCCCTCGAACACCCTGAAAATCTTTCGGAGTCGCTCAGCCGGCCAGAGGGCACGAGAGTATATAAATACGCAAGACGAAGGCAGAGAGAAGAAAGAATAAAACAGAGGTGGTGCGCACTACCGACAGACAGGAATCTTCGTAAACTTTCTTACCCTTCTGCCAGACGACGAAGCGAAGGGATCCCAAGTGTAACTACCGAACCATGTGTTGAATGGACGTGAGGTCATGCGGGTCTACCCCTACACGACAAGACACACACATTCGATCAAAAGTATGTCCTGAGTGAAAGAAAAACACACGGTAGTGTAAGAACAAGAGTCAAAGCAGCTTCGTAAGTACTTGAGGGGGCTGCCAGTGAAATCTCAAAGGAGGACAATGTGCTGCAGCCCACACGAACACCGGAATCTGGGTTTAGTGGCGGGCGTCTAGCCTCCGCCGAAGCACAAGGCAGTCTCTCGAGCATTTTTGCTAGTCCCATAGATGGCCGTTATATAACGTTATATAACGTTATATAACGTTATTCCCGGAGTTATTTGTTACCCCCCCCCTAAATCCAGAAAAACCGTTATTGACCGTTATAAAACCGTTATTTGCCATTTTTGGTCGAAAAATAACGTTATTTGACCGTTATAACGTTATATAACGTTATATAACGTTATAATAACGGTATAATAACGTTATATAACGTTATAATAACGTTATATAACGTTATAATAACGTTATATAACGTTATATAACGTTATATAACGTTATATAACGGTTTTTTACCAGTCCATGGGAGGTCACACTGTCCTCCAGATTTTGGTCATTTTTGGCCATTTTTGCCACATTTTCCAGATTTTGGCCAATTTTGGTTATTTTTGCCAATTTTTCCAGATTTTGGTCAATGTTGACCAGTTTTGCCGTGTTTTCCAGATTTTGGCCCATTTTGGCCGTTTTTACCGATTTGGCCAGGATTGGCCATTTTTGCCATGTTTTTCAAAAATTTGGCTATTTTTGCCGATTTTTCCAGGTTTTGGTCATTTTTGGCCAGTTTTGCCATGTTTTCCAGACTTTGCCCATTTTGGCCGTTTTTGCCGATTTTTCCAGGGTTTTGGTCATTTATGCCCTGCCCCTCACCAGAGCTATTCTTGTCTGAGTTTCTTAAACCCGCACAAGCTCGAACAGGCAGTCCGTGCGCGGAAAAAAAAAAAGGTCGAAAGACACCAATCTGTACGCCCATTCGGGATCGTCGGAAACACAAAAACACGTGTACCGCCCCACCCGCTTCGATTTCAGCCACACTAGTCTTTCCAAAGGGAATATCGACTATGCCTGCGAAAAGCTCCCCGAAGGTCCAGCCGAAGCCGAAGGCTCAACCTAAAGCTCAGCCGAAGACCCCAGGTACACAGCGCAAACGGCCTCGCGCCGAAAGTACGGATAGCAACAGCAGCAGCAGCAGCGCCTCGGTTGCAAAGGCGCGACGCGGAAGGAAGAAGGTGGCGGAAACGCTGCGCGTCGAGGCCTTGTCCCGCGACCTGGCATTGACTGGCCCCAGCGTTCTCCCTGTCACGAAACCACCAAGTAAGAGCCCGGAACAACGATTCATCGACCGGATCAAGAAAACCGACCCCGGGCTGGCTGGGTTCTACGGGAAGCGCCAGCTGTGACTGCTCGACTTTGCATGTCTCGTGCTCATCATGCACCCATATTTGGTACTGGGACCTTGTCTGACTGGCATAGTACGCAACGGTCTGCCGAGTGGACAAGCTTGGACAAGTTGGACTCCAGTGGCCGGATCATGCTGGTGACATCTGCTGCCTCACGAAGGACACTGCAAACGACCGTTACGGGCCACCGACTGAGGGACACACGCCGGAACCCCAAAACTGCAGACATCCACATCCCAAGAACAACATCGCACAGTGAAAGAGTCATGTGAATCCGGAAGGATCGCGTTTGTCGCGCTTGGGTGGAAGTCCGCAAGAAAATAAGTAAAAGAGAAAAAGCTCTGGGGAGGGGCTATACGGACCCCTGAGGACCGGTTACTACGAATTCTTTTCGGACCAGGGTTTGTTTCCGAACAGTTTTTGTGACCGGGATCCAAAAATCGGCAAAAGTCTGGAAAAATTGGCCAAAATCTGGAAAATCGGGAAATCTGGAAAATCGGAAAAAATGGCCGAAATTGACTGATCTGGATAAATCGGCCAGAGTGGCCAAAATCTCAAAATTGTCCAAAATCTTGAAAAATCGGCAAAAATGGCCGAAATCTGGAAAAACCGGCAAAGATTGCCGAAATCTGGAAAAAATCGGCAAAATGGCCAAAACCTGAAAAAATCGGCAAAAATCTGGAAAAATTGGCAAAGATTGACCAAAATCTGGCAAAAATGGCCAAAATCGGAAAAAATGGCCGAAATGGACCAAAATGAGGAAAAAATGACAAAAATCTGGAAACATGGCCAAAATCGGAAAAATTCTAAAAACCGTTATTTGCGTTATTTTTCCCGTTATTTTGCGTTTTCGACCGTTATATAACGTTATATAACGTTATATAACGTTATCACCGTTATAACGTTATATAACGTTATATAACGTTATCAACCGGCCATCTATGTAGTCCGCCAATCTTGCGGGTTGCCCTACAATGAGATGTGATCGCTAAAAAAAGACGTAGCCCAACGGCGTGTTGGTGGCCAATCAGGATTCGTGACCTGAAAAATGAAACAGGGAAAAGCAAGTTGATACAAACCAACATGTCTTTTTTAGAGTGAAAGTTTTTAGTTGTCCTAGGCTGACGGAGTTGCATCTTCACACACAATTCACAACCAGGTGTTCCCATCGTTCGCGTCGACTCGAGACCACATGATTGTGGACGGCATTCTGCCTATTTCGCAACTGAAAGGTGCGCCCTTTTCTGACACCGCCGTATTTACTTTTAGGCTGTTAGACAAAAGGACTATCAGACCGGCATCATACCGCCTCATCAGCTTCGTCACCTCCTCGGTGCATGCAGCAGATCTGGACCTGCTCTCGTCAACAGGACGCCGTCACAAGCAACTGAGCAGATTATTGCCGAATCACAGCAGTTACTGCGTCGTGCTATTAATGCATTGGAACGTACTGTCGGTATTAGAATTGAGCAGTTGGAAGCGTACTGCATGTAACTCCCTGCACTCCAACTCGTCTCTCTCTCTGTCATTTTCCAAAGCAGGCGAGGTTCGCTAGTGCGCACAAACAAACAAAGAAAGCGCCGTGCTATAAGTTTCCCCTGCTTTTAAAACTCAAAAAACGAAAAATGTGTGTGCGCGAAGGACCTTTTTTGTGTCTTTACATGGCATGGTTCCAACGCTGCCAACTTTCTTTTTTTGTGTACTGACATGTCCAGCGTGGTACGTGGTTCCAAAGAAATACAAAAAAATACCGCAGACGCGATAATGCCGATGAGGGTCGTAGAGTCGCGGATCAAGAAGGAGATCTTCGAGATGGCGTACACGCTTGACTTGGACTGGAAGAACGACAAGGATGATTCGCCGTCTGCCTGCCACCATCTCTGCAACGTGTACGCACGGACGCGGGGCTTGATGACCGACCACGACAAGCCGAACACCAACCGGGCGGCGCGCAGCATGCTGACCGACTACGTCGCCGGCAAGTTGGTGTACGTGCGCCCGCCGCCGAACCTGACGTTGGAGGACCTGAAGCTGATGGAGGACGGCGACGGGAAGAAGGCGGGCGGAAAGGAGGCGAACAAGGCGCCCGCCGCGACCAGCTCCAATAAAGCGGCGGCTGCGAAAGAGGAGGAAAGCGACGACGACGACGAAGAGGAGGAGGAGGAGGAGGAGGAGGAAGAGTGCGAGGAGTGGGAAGAGCTCGAGGAGGTCGAAGAACTTGAAGAAAGCGACGGCGAAGGCGTCGGCCCAGTGAACTGGGACCACGTGCTGCCGGACCGCGTCGAAAAGGTCAAAAAGGTGACCCTCGAAGAACAGTTCAACGAAGACAACACAGCCATGGACCCACTATACGCCCGGATGCTCAAGCCGAAGACTAAACGAGAACGCAAAGCCAGGCATGACTTAGAACCCGACGCCACACGAGAACTCGACGACGAAGGCCAAGTCGTGGTCGAGCTATCCGACGACGACGGCATCGAAACCATCGAAGGCCCGATCATCCCCATCTCCGAACTCCCCGAGAAGCCGATGACGAAGAGGCAGATGCGCATGGCTGCAAAAAACCAGCTGCGCGACCGTGTCGGCACGCACCGGAAGATTACCGTCCCGGCGAACAGGGGCAAAGTGCCCGCCGGGTACACGCCGGTCTTCCAGTGATCCCGGCGAACAGGGGCAAAGTGCCCGCCGGGTACGCCGGTCTTCCAGTGATCCCGGCCGCCCTCCCTTCTCTCTCCGAAGGCCCGCCTCGAACTGCCGGCACCGCACTTCGTTCGGGCAACGCGGCGCTCGCAGCCTTCAAGAACGAGAACTAGAAGCGGCGGCTCGCTCGATCAGGAAAGTCCACGATGAGGTCCAGCCTCAGAAGCTGGAGTTAAAGAGGGTGTGCCCGAAGTCACACCCGAAGAGCGGTGGGACACCCGCTGTTTTAACTCCAGCTTTTCTAAATCCAGCTTCTGCGGCTGTATTCCACCGTGACCTTTGGGTTTCGTGACTCCATTTTGATGCGATTTGACACGGCGCCTGTAATATTTACAAGAACTAGAATCTGCAGGTACCACCGTCCCCTCCTCATTGCTTCTGCCTGAATGAAGAAAGAGCTGTTGTTCGGGTTTTGGTTGGGTTGTCGCTCTTAGCGATTGCGCAGACAGTTGTTGCGTTCGCTTCTCGCGCTCCCTCCCCCCCTAAGGATCCCCCCTCCACCGTTTCAAGTGCTCTGTTTAAGTGTTTGAAAACGCTAAAAAACCCAAGCGCGCGAATGTGCGGCCTGGAGCGTCTTTTTGGCACATCTAACCAAACAGCACTTGAGACTGTAGCAGACTCCCCGCAGGCTGTCCACAATGAACCTGGCGATCAAACGAAGCCGAAGCACTCCGGTCGACCAGCGCTTTTCAAGCCAATCCCCGTGGGTCTTAACTTTTGGTTTTTTTTCCCTCCGTCTTTTTTGTTCCCCTTCCCTTCTTTCCTTTTCGCGGAAAGTGCGCAAATCCTGCAAAGACGTCCTTCCACAAGACTGCCTTCTTCTCCGCCCTGCAGACCACCAGGGCCAGTCGTCCCGGCACTTCTAGGCCAGTCTTCGAAAAGGTTAGACTTGCACTAGTATGAAGGAGTCATTGGCGACGTCGTGGGCGGTTGGGCAGCGCCTGTTCCTACTTCGCTGTCCTATTCGCCGATCTTCGTTTGGGTTCCCAACCGTTCCCCCTTTTTCCTGCTTGCCGAATCCGGTCGCTCGTCTAGCCCAGCCACCATCGATTGGCATTCACCATCCAACCCTACATTCAAGACAATCAAGGCGATCAGTACCCACGGCTCCGAGGAGACACCCGGGTTGTTTTGTCTGTCTTTTCCTTTTTACTCCCCCCCAGCAAAAAATAGCCGTTTCATTTTTACGCTCAACTTCCTTCCGTCTCGCCTGCTTCCCCTTCTCATCAGTCGTTCCCTTGCCCACGCCTTCAGTATCAAATACATGAAGCCACTTATGATCAAATCACAAAATCTGTTGTCCTACATGCTCCCTTTTGTTCTTGTCCTTGGGATAAGCCGTACTTACGCGACCTTGTCGTAACCAAGGGGAGCGGTTGACCGCAGCATGCGAAGCTCGAGAGAACCGCATGCCACGGCTCTGCGTTGCTCTTGTTGCTGGGAACGAGGGGAGGAATTCCAGTTTTAGCCACATGCAAATGTGTGAGGAAACTGAGCCGCCCAAGTAGGACTTTCTGATCCTGATCGCTTGCTAATTTTCCGCCTGAGACCACGTCCAGGATTTGGGTCCAGGGTAGTGCGGTCAACGAAAATTCGCATTCTTCTACCTTGATCATGTGCAACCGACCCGTCCGGAAATGTTTTATTCCGTGCAACCTTGGTCTCAAGAAGGGACTTCCAGTTTCCCTCACGCATTGCTAACTGAGAAAAGGTGTCGTTACTCACAACATTTGCTCGATAAAGTCACGGTTTGCGAATAGTCTACTTCCCTTTCACTACCCGAGCCTCAGCCGTCAACCGGAAAACTCAGGAACACCGAACCTCCTCATAAAACGCCAAAAGAAGAATTGGCAGGGAAAGAGAAGCACCGGAGGGGGGTAATCGGGAGGGCGGAGGGGGAATAGACTCGCGTGCTACAATAAGGCAGCTATTCCGAACCAGCGGCCGAGGGCGCCGGGAGGCCTTCGCTGAGGCAGATTGAGGAAGACGGCTTCAGCAAGGCGGGCCACAGGTGGCGGGCGAGTCGCGATTCGCCCTGACTCGTCTTCACAGCAGGGTCAAATACTTGTGCCTTTTCCGACCCACTCAGGTGCGGGGGTTTAACCACCAAATCAGGGCAAATACCCCGCCGCCAATGAAAAATCCCATTTTTGGTGGAGAAACACGTGTTGGGGGGGAAAGGCAGCAGAGAGCCGCACCGCTGAGCATGACGAGGGTCGACGGGTGCCCCGGTGACGCCGCCGCATGGTTCTGCCTGACGTGTCGAATGCGATCGCCGGGTTCCACGGGGGGCTGTCGGTGAGGAGCAGTCCGCATTCAGGAACTTTGGGATGAGGTTCTATTTCCCTCACGCATTGCCAGCTGACCTTTGCTCGCCTGTGCAAATAGTCTACTTCCCTTTCACTACCCGAGCCTAACGGTAAACCGAAAATCTCAGGAACACCGAACCTCCTCAAAAAACGCCAAAAGAAGAATTGGCAGGGAAAGAATCGGGGGCGGAGGGTGGATAGACTCGCGTGCTACAATAAAGCAGCTATTCCGAACTAGCGGCCGAGGGCATGACGAGGGTCGACGGGTGCCCCGGTGACGCCGCCGCATGGTTCTGCCTGACGTGTCGAATGCGATCGCCGGGTTCTGTCGGTGAGGAGCAGCCCGCATTCAGGGACTTTGGGATGAGGTTCTATTTCCCTCACGCATTGCCAGCTGAGAAAAGGTGTCGTTAGTCACAACCTTTGCTCGCCAAAGTCACGGTGTGCGAATAGGCTACTTCCCTTTCACTACCCGAGCCTAACGGTCAACCGGAAAACTCCACACCGAACCTCCTCATAAAACGCCAAAAAAGAAGAATTGGCAGGGAAATAATCGGGGCGGAGGGTGGATAGACTCGCGTGCTACAATAAAGCAGCTATTCCGAACTAGCGGCCGAGGGCGCGGGAGGCGTTCGCTGAGGCAGATCGAGGAAGACGGCGGGGGGGGGAAAGACCTGCCCCGGTGACGCCGCCGCATGGTTCTGCCTGAGGTGTCGAATGCGATCGCCGGGTTCCACGGGGGGCTGTCGGTGAGGAGCAGTCCGCATTCAGGATTTTTGGGATGAGGTTCTATTTCCCTCACGCATTGCCAGCTGACCTTTGCTCGCCTGTGCAAATAGTCTACTTCCCTTTCACTACCCGAGCCTAACGGTAAACCGAAAACCTCAGGAACACCGAACCTCCTCAAAAAACGCCAAAAGAAGAATTGGCAGGGAAAGAATCGGGGGCGGAGGGTGGATAGACTCGCGTGCTACAATAAAGCAGCTATTCCGAACTAGCGGCCGAGGGCGCCGGGAGGCGTTCGCTGAGGCAGATTGAGGAAGACGGCTTCCGCAAGGCGGGGGTGCCCCGGTGACGCCGCCGCATGGTTCTGCCTGAGGTGTCGAATGCGATCGCCGGGTTCCACGGGGGGCTGTCGGTGAGGAGCAGCCCGCATGGCAGCGCGTCCGGTGTGTTCATGAACGCCGCCAGCACCGCCCGCGGCGGCTCTTCCCCGGGCTTCGGCCTGGCGGGGGTCAACTACGCGGTCCCGAACGGGCAAGCATTCGTGCCGATTCCCCAAACGGCGCAGGTATTCCACCCAGACGAGATCCGATGGCTCATGAGCGAGCCGCCGTACCGCAACTCACCCGACGATGTCGTCGAAGATATCTGGGCTTACGTCATGCGGTCAAACACACCGAACACCACAAACTCGCAACGAGCAGCTTCAGCTGTCGATACGTCGCAAGCTGGCTGCACACCTCCGCCGGCCCGTGCTAGTTCGGCCACATCGAATTGGTCGCATCAGCCGTACCCAGAAGTCCACGCAGATGCAGCGACATTGCGGTCATCCCCTGCGATCCCCGAGACTCCGATGGTCATCACCCCGAGCTCGCTCCTGCGGTCGCCGACGCCCCAAACCATCCGGCCGGAGTCCTCGGCCACGAACCCGCCGGGGCGGCGCCTGTCGCCGATCCAAGAAACGACCCCGCGGCAGCCCCTTTCGCACCATCCGCAGCCGTCGATGCCCGGGCTGCTGCAGGCCGGCTTGCGGCGGCTGCCGGTCACCCTGCCCACGCCGCAGCCCCACCAGCCCCAGAACGAGTTTCCGGACTTCGTGCTGCCCGAGTGCCTGCAGAGCAGGCTGCATGCCGTGCCCGCGGACAACGACGAGAAGAAGAAGCTGGACGTCAAGGAGGTCGTCCGCCGCATGAAGGACGGCAAGACGTACGCTTCCGTCAAAGACGATGTCCTCAACCACATGCGCAACGAAGAGGTACGCTCAGTCTGGTTCCGTAGTTTTCCACCCACCCTCCGCGGCAGCGCGCGGTGCTATCAGCTCGCGTCCCGAGAATGAATTGCCGAAGGCAAACCATCAAGGCTTTTCCGCAGTGTCGATAGCAGTGTTAATGCAGCAGAAGGGCGGTCGACGTTTCTTTAGTGCGGTGGGCTCCAATCAGATCCAACCAGATACCCGACCAGGTACTAGTAGTCCGCTCCAGGGTCAGAGCTTGTACCCTGTACCATGTACCATGTACCATGTACCATGTACCATTGTACCATGTACCATGTACCATGTACTATGTACGAAGGAGAGCAAAAACATCTCTGACAGGGAACATCCCACAAGGAACATCCGTCACATTCCCTGTCGTCTTATGTGTTCTAGGTCTTCTGCAGCAGCCACACACTCTCGTAGCAACAGGCCGAGTACGTTGTCGATCACACTCTCGTCAATTTCGCTTGAAGACGCCTCACGCCGGAGGTCTGTCCTTCCCACACAGCCATTGGCAAGTCAGACCAAGCAACCCAACACAGATCTGTCAAAGTTCGTGGTGGCGACTCTGCTTGGAACTGGCCGAGCTGAGCAAGAAGGAGAACCCCATGGAGGCCATCTCGTGGCTTTGCGTCGTGATCGGACTCGCCCCGGCCCGTGCCATCGGCTGGATCGAGCTCGCGAAGATGCAGGAAGACCTCGACAACGTGGACACCGCCCTCGCTCTGTTCAAGGCCGGCTTCATCACCTGCCAAGGCAACGAAAAGTGCCAACTGACGCTCCGCGCGCTGCGTCTGCTCGAAATGCACGTCCTCCCGAAGAACCAAAAATCGGCGACGAAGCTGTGCAGAGGGCTCCTCGGATGCGCCACCTCTGCCGTTCTGAAGACGATGGAGATCGAGAAGAGCTGGAAGGTCTTGCTAGAAGGCGCGCTGTTTGAGAGCCGGCAAGGCAACGACGACAAGGCGCAGGCTGTACTGATGCACCTCGCCACAATCGTGCCGAAGCAAGGAACAGTGTTCTTGGAGGCGGCCCGCATAGAAGAAAAAACTGGCAACTTCATAAAAGCGATCGACATCGTGAAGCAGGGCCTCCGGCTCAACCCGAAGTTCGGCCCCCTCGTCTTCATGCACATCCGCTTGTTGGAGAAGGCTGCGTGGGCGGAGTACGAGGCTGCGCGGGTGCAGATGGGGACCGATGAAAAACAGACGTTCGCGATGTTCCACAGGCAGCCACGCTCACAGCCGCAGCTCAGCGAATGGTTGCTCGGGCTTTCCGAAATGCAGGAGCAGGAGAGGAGGGTTGTGAACCTGGCGCAGATCCACGAGTTCGTGCAAGAGGCCAAGCGCTGCATCACGACCGAACTCGTCTGGAAGCTTTACTTCGAAGTGGCCCAGGCCGAGGAGCGGGCGGGGAACTACCGGGCGTCCTGCAGCTGCTACTCGTCGGCTTTCCTCCACTGCCTGCCGAATCTGCAGTGGAAAGTTCTCGTCGGCGGCGCGCGCATGGAATTGCACCGCGGCAACTTCGCCGTCGCCTTCAACTCCCTCAAAGCGGCGTTCAGCAAGTGCCAAGCGGCCGAGGGCAATCAGAGCCGCACGCTTGTATGCCCCCTCCCCGTTGTGAGAAAAAGAGTGGAAGAGTACGTAACAGTAGTGAGAAGAGAAGAGAACGAGTGTAAAAGAAGTTTGGCGGTAACACATACTACCTGGCCAGCGGAGACCACTGCAAAAAGATTTCTTACGTTTCCTTATCCCTCAAAACCAGCACCAATAACAACGACTCCCCGTTGTGAGAAAAAGAGTGAAAGAGTACGTACAGTAGTGAGAAGAGAAGAGAACGAGTGTAAAAGAAGTTGGCGGTAGCACAAACTACCGGGCCAGCGGAGACCACCGCAAAAAGATTTCTTACGTTTCCTTATCCCTCAAAACCAGAGCCAAAAACACGACTCCCCGTTGTGAGAAAAAGAGTGAAAGAGTACGTACAGTAGTGAGAAGAGAAGAGAACGAGTGTAAAAGAAGTTGGCGGTAGCACAAACTACCGGGCCAGCGGAGACCACCGCAAAAAGATTTCTTACGTTTCCTTATCCCTCAAAACCAGCACCAATAACAACGACTCCCCGTTGTGAGAAAAAGAGTGAAAGAGTACGTACAGTAGTGAGAAGAGAAGAGGACGAGTGTAAAAGAAGTTGGCGGTAGCACAAACTACCGGGCCAGCGGAGACCACCGCAAAAAGATTTCTTACGTTTCCTTATCCCTCAAAACCAGCACCAATAACAACGACTCCCCGTTGTGAGGAAAAAGAGTGAAAGAGTACGTACAGTAGTGAGAAGAGAAGAGGACGAGTGTAAAAGAAGTTGGCGGTAGCACAAACTACCGGGCCAGCGGAGACCACCGCAAAAAGATTTCTTACGTTTCCTTATCCCTCAAAACCAGCACCAATAACAACGACTCCCCGTTGTGAGGAAAAAGAGTGAAAGAGTACGTACAGTAGTGAGAAGAGAAGAGGACGAGTGTAAAAGAAGTTGGCGGTAGCACAAACTACCGGGCCAGCGGAGACCACCGCAAAAAGATTTCTTACGTTTCCTTATCCCTCAAAATCAGCACCAATAACAACGACTCCCCGTTGTGAGGAAAAAGAGTGAAAGAGTACGTACAGTAGTGAGAAGAGAAGAGGACGAGTGTAAAAGAAGTTGGCGGTAGCACAAACTACCGGGCCAGCGGAGACCACCGCAAAAAGATTTCTTACGTTTCCTTATCCCTCAAAACCAGCACCAATAACAACGACTCCCCGATGTGAGAAAAAGAGTGAAAGAGTACGTACAGTAGTGAGAAGAGAAGAGGACGAGTGTAAAAGAAGTTGGCGGTAGCACAAACTACCGGGCCAGCGGAGATCACCGCAAAAAGATTTTTTTACGTTTCCTTATCCCTCAAAACCAGCACCAATAACAACGACTCCCCGTTGTGAGAAAAAAGAGTGAAAGAGTACGTACAGTAGTGAGAAGAGAAGAGAACGAGTGTAAAAGAAGTTGGCGGTAGCACAAACTACCGGGCCAGCGGAGACCACCGCAAAAAGATTTCTTACGTTTCCTTATCCCTCAAAACCAGCACCAAAAACACGACTCCCCGTTGTGCCCGCTGCGTGCAGCCACAATTGCCGTAGAACCATTTGCCCGACTATATCTAGGAAATTGGTGCCGTAGGCCCGTGGTTCTACAGTACCGGATACGCTACTTACGTCCGAGACCGGTGCCCTAAGAGAGAGAGAAGTATACGTGGCAGCCCCCTTTTGTTCTCCGGTTGGCGCAGATCTAACGTACAACCGCGAAACAAACCACTCAGGCCGTAGTCAAGATAGAGCTCGCGCGCTACTATGAGCATGTAGACCAGCTGAGCAATGCAAGATCCACTCTCGAGGAAGCGCAGGTGTGTACAGTCGTTCAGTCCCAATGTTTCCAGCGTCGGACCTATTCTGCAGTTCCATGTCTCTCGCATAGCGATTCGCACGTTTTGTGCTGCGGTGTCCAAGGCTGCTCGCACTGCAGTGTTACAAAAGAACTCGCCATCGAAGGCAACTGGAACCTTCGTTGGGTATACATTGAACTGTACCCACGGCGCCGTCACCCGACCGTGCCAAAGCGACTGCTACACGCCACCGTAGAAGTTGAGAAAGTGAGATGGTCCCTGCACTCAGTCGTCTTTCTCTCAAGCTTGTGCTGAGTGGTCAGCTCTTGTTCGGCATCGCGAGTGCTGCAGTGCGTTTTGTTCCGGGTTCCAGCACACAGCTCCAACGGGACATGCGAAAACCGCCTCAATCCTCAGAAAAACGACTGGCGGGCGGCCCTTGAGCTGATCAACCTGGAACTGCGGTCGGGCGATGGCGCGACGGCGGCGGAGAGGGTCGCGAAGGAGAGCTTGGACAAGCACGAAGGCGTCGGGCGGCTGTGGGCGATGCTGACGCAGCTGCACAGCGAGCTCGGGAAGACCGAAGCCGGCGACAACAGGCAGGCCCTCGCGACGTTCGAGAAGGCGAAAGGACACAGCGGGAAGGCCGGGGAAGTCTGGCTCGAAGGCGCTCGCCTGCACATGGACCCCCTCCAACCGAAGCTGTTCGACCTGGCCAAAGCCGAGGAATACCTGCGGCTCGCGATGAAGTACACGCCGCAGTACGGCGACTCGTTCATCGAAATGATCAAACTCGGGCTCCTGCAGCACGGCAAGCAAGGCACGTGGCTGGACACGCTCAGCAAGCAGTTGATGTCCGCCGACCCGAATTACGGCCCTCTGTGGCAGTACTGCAAGCAGTCCCCGTTGATGACCTGCCGCGAAGTCTTCGTCACCGCCTACGAGATCGTGTCCCTCGAGCTGCGGGCCTTCGCGCCGTTCTTCGCGAGGGTGCTGCGGGGAACCCCGCCGGAGGCCAACCCGCTGGCCAAGAAGGTGCCGTGGCTGTTCATCTCCGCCATCCCCTCGCTGTCGTTCCGGCAGAGGAACCTGCGGCACCTGCCGCTTTCCTTCAAGCGGCGCTTGATCTTCGGATGCGAGCCGATCGTCCCTTGAGACAAGCTGCCATGCGCGCGACAGCATGACACCCATTACGCCCGCCGTAGTAGTACGGGATAGTAGTGGGGCGACCGGATACTCCTCGGAGAGATGGTCCCTGCACTCTAACTCGTCTCTCTCTCTCTCTCTCTCTCTCTCTCCCATGTCTGTGTGTCCAGTGTCTTTATACCCAGGCTGATAGACTGCTACTGTGACAATTTGGGTTAGTTTGAGTTAGCATGCAAAGAATCTGTGGCGATAATCTGCGTCGCCTGGGCTGTGATAGAGCAGCAGCAGACAGTTCTATGCACTTCCAGGAAATAGGGGTGGACTGGCTCATGTATACGGGTCGGGGCGTGATCCGCATGGAGGACTGGAAGGGAAGGCATGCTTAAGGCGGGCCCTCTTTCGGAAAATGGCCCCCATCTCTTCCCTTGGGTCTTTTTTTAGTACTAACAATCTTACGGGTTGCCCTTCAATGTATTGCGCAGGCTAAAACCCCCGGAATTTCAAGCGAACTTTAACTCTAAAAAGACGTGGGCAGCGTGTTTTGGTGGTTGGTCAGAATTCCATACCTGAAAATGACACAGGGGTAAATACAAGTGGGAAAACGATCAACCGGCACGCACAAAATCGAATCGAGAATGTTCCCCTCAATCCAACCCTGCGGTTGACCAAGGGTTGCTGGTCGCACTTGTCGGCGGATGTCTTGGGTCCACGTGATGAAGACCGCGATCAGACGCGATATTCACTGCGAAGCGTTGAAGCATGAACCTCATCGGACTGGAGTCATTCCCGCATTCTAGCGTCGCTATTGCCGACCAGCAGGTCGGTTCGACGAAAGACTGCGGCGGTTCTCTGGTCACTACCGATGCAGTTCGACGAAAGACTGCGGCGGTTCTAAGATCCCCGGCTGATGAAAACGGATGGGGAACCAATGAGATCTGTAGTGGGGGACCCGACACTCCCCGTCTCTCTCTCTGGATCTTTGCACGAGGGCGATTGATGGGAGGGAAAAAGGGAGGATTAGTCCAGAACGAACAAGCTTGAATGAACTGTTGTCCTCACCAAGCCCGAGTAGCTGTTATTTCCCCCCTCCGCCACCACCACTTATCGACAGTCACCGCGAGATGGCGTACGTCGTCGGTTCCTTTTATGAGAAAAGTTTCTGTAGTTTTAGAAAAAAAATTCAAGCCAAAAAAAAAGGCAGGGGGGGGTCTTGGGAGGGGGGGCGGGGGGGGATCTTTTGTTCAGTCCCAATTGTGTTCTGCTCACGAGCAGACCAGTTGGCACACTTTCTAGTTATGATTTGAATCCGCACTCTTTGTGGGAAGCTCGTGGAGGTCGCCAGTTGCAAGATCTCAAGCGAGGAAATGTGCTGCAGCCCCACACGAAAACACAGGGTAAACTTGTATTTAGTGCCGGTGTGCAGACCATTTTCCTTCTGCCCGGTCTGCGTGGGGCTGGCTTCTTTACACTGCTCGGGAGCTTAAAGGCTCACCCACACTGAGTGAAGCTGCGTTTTTGCCGTAGAACGAGCGTTTGCACGTACTTCGCCTTAGCTCTCCTCAGTGTGCGCCCACTGATGGTGTCGCCTTAGCTCTCCTCAGTGTGCGCCCATTGATGGTGCGGCTTCTTCCGAAGAGAAGGAGTGTCCGTCTCGGACAAGCGGCAGCCTCCCTGCTGGGTGGAGGCAGACAGGTTGGCGGTCAACCACGTCGTTCCGATCTTCGGGAAACGGTAAACGTTCAGAAGACTTTACCATTTTTCGAGACTGGAGGTCCTATGAACATGCAATGTGAATAGCCTCTATTCGAGCCAACCCGGCTTTTCTTCATGAAAAAAGTGTATTGTTTTTGGAAAGAGCCGGGCAAGCTTTTTTTTTTCCTCGCAGAAGATATGCGGGTGGCAGAGTGACCGGGCGCCGGCCTTCAGGCCGGTGAGTCCGGGTTCGAACCCCGCCCATGACATTTTTCCGGTCGAAGATTGTTTTCGAGGTTCGTTGCGTTTCGGGGTCAAATGTGCCCGAAAATTGCGTTTTTGGCGGAGTTTCTCAGTATCTCGCGGTATTTGGGTCACCCCGGGAAACGGAGTCGGGCGGCCGAGCTTGCCATCACAGGCCAAACTTGCTACGAGAACCGAACTTTGCTTCACCAGAACTCAGCTTCGTGCGAACTTTGCTTCGTCCGAACTCAGCTGCGCCCGTACCAGAATTTAGCATCGCCCGAACTTTGCTTCGCCAGAACTTAACTTCGCCCGAGCGTTGCTTCGCCCGAACTCAGCTGCGCCCGAACTTTGCTTCACCAGAACTTAGCTCCGCCCGAACTTAGGATCACTCGAACTCATTATCGTCCGAACTGAGCTTCACCAGAACTTAGCTCCGCCCGAACTTTTGCTTCGCCGGGGGGCGGCGGGGGGGGCGCCCACCCGGGTACCAGCGCCAAACTTTTCCCGCACTCGGTGGGTCGGGGGGGGTCCGGGGGGGGTGTCCCCCCGGGTACGAGCACCGACCTTGGCTTCACCCGGACTTTGCACCCTGACCGAACTTCGCTTCGTGCCCGAACAGTTTTTTAGTACCAGCGCAGCCTGAGCGCTTAGCAACGCCCGAACTAAGCATCACTCGAACTTAGCTTCACCAGCATTGCCCGAACTTAGCTTCGCCCGAACTTTACTGTTCCCCGAACTTTAACTGCTGCCTCCAGTCTCGCCACGCGCCGGCCTTAGCCGAGCGCACGTACTTTTTTCCGTTTCCGTTTACGTTTGCTCAATTCACCTAGTAAACTGTCGGTAGCAGCACTTCAGGTATCCGCTGCTGAAACAACACAGAAGGTTCTCGTAGGGGCCGCCCTGTGCTTTTTTCGACAGAGGCATTGGGGGAGAAACCAATGCGATCGCAAACGGGTCTTTTCGTTGAACGCTTACGCCTGCACACGGAGCGAGCCAGCAACTTTCTGAACGGGTGGGTTCCCTTTTTTGTTGACGTCTCCCACGAGAATCGTGCCCACAACCCGTGTCCGTCTCGGGTGGATGACCGTCTCGACGGGGCTTTGTGTTCAGCGCCGAGCCCCAACGCCTTTGGTGCTTTGGTTTGAGATACCGGCAGCCGCTTGACCCTGGGCCTGTGAAGTACCGCCAAGCACGCAGAGTGCTTAACTCCCGCGTACAGGCGTTTCCCGCGCAAAAAGGGAGCTGTCGTTCTCATCCTATTCCTTCGTCTTCGGGGCACGCATAGCACAGGGCCGCTCTGCGCAAGTTGGAGCCGTAATACTGCACCTTTGCAGCTCTTCCGCCCACCTTCGCCAGGGCCGACTGCAGGGAAAGTGGTCGCCACAAAGGAAGTTCCCCGAAATTCACCGATTTTGGCCTGGACCAGGTGGTTTGTCTCCTGGGGTTTCTGATCTTGCTACCCTGCCAGGTTTCGTCCTATAGTGGTTGTGCGACACGGCCGAGTCCACGATGGCAATAGGTGGCCTTATACTCACGTTCACTAGCGCTCCTTGGAGGTGAGAACGCAGTGGCGTGTCACAATTTGACGACAAAATGTAGCTCCCCGATGTGGAATACAGCAACTCTCGTCTCTTGCCCCCACCCGGCGTTGCGCACATATCCATTCCAAGCCTGTTCTTGCAAACCACCTCCCCCTTCTGAAATAAACAACACCCCCCCCCCTTGACTTGGTTAAAAAACCTGGCCTCAGTGGTGCAAGCACCACGCGCTCTTCAAACCCAAGAAACATTTTCCCCCCTTGACTTGATGCTAGACATGCATGAGAGGCAGTGTCCTGCCTGAACATTAAACAAATAGTCCCCCCCCTCGTACCGATTCGTTTCTAATTGTCGGCCGCTGCTGTTGTACAGGAAGACGGCTTTCCCTTCATTTTGCTGCGTTTCTTGGCGAACCGCAGCGTAACTTACCCATCCCCCCTTCTGCCCAATTTCAAACCACAAACCCGATTACCATCCAAAAAGACCTCGTTGACGACCTCAAACCCTGGTCGCGAGGAAAACAAAACGCACCGTTGACCGGCCAGGAAGAGAGTGACTGGTCAATCCCCGGTGCACCGTTGTACGCCTTCCCCCCCAAACTGGTCCTGAGACCATGGTTCCCATGGTAGACGACAATTCTACCGAGCTCCGTGGAATGGGGATGGACCTGATAGACCTTGGTGCACCGTGGTCCACCGAGATAGTTTGAGGTTAGAATGGAGAATCCCCACCTGTAGCGATGGCCTGTATTCGTTAGGCCTCTTCGATGTACCGTGTCGTGCTTCAGGCGCTTGCACTCATTTTGGAGTCATCGTCTGCCGTGATAGGCAGCGGCAGGCAACTCGATGCAGTTCCAAAGGATAGGGGTGGACCGGCTTCTCCCCAACAACAGAGAGAACGCTTCCCGTTAGAGATACTGCCTTCGGGTCTCGCTGATGCGAGCACCAAGTCTTTATTTGTTTTTGTTAGCAAGTTTTCTTCACCGTCGATCATGCCGTCGTGCACTTTGGTTGCGATGACCATGACCAGTACGATTCAGCGTCTCATCGTCCGGTAAAGAACTGACTGGATACCGCTTAGTGCCTCTCAGTGCACAAAGCAAGATCACACACCTTGTTGATGCTTGCGTGACATCGAATCTTCTATCGCCAACCGCTCTGGAAGGTCGTTATTTTTAGCTCTTAGCGCAAAGGGACCTTTTGGCCGCGACCACGACCTTCAACGGTCTTTTTAGGAGCGAAAAGTGGCATTTTTAGTCACATGCAATGTGTCAGGAAACTGAACTGCTCGAGTAGGACCTTCTAATCATGATCATTTTTGACAATTCACCCCTGAAACCACGTTCAGGTTCAGGGTAGTGCGGGCAACGTAAAGCTCTGCTCTCCCTTTCTACTTTCTCCTACTTCAGCGGTGTACGGTATTTGCCTCCTGACGTCGCCTCCTACGACTTCTTTGGCTACACGGTAGGTTCAAGCCTCACGCCTCAAGCCTCAAGCCGCTGGATTTTGAAGATGGTGTGCCCAACTCGAACCCAATGGCGGCGTGTATTTGCACATCGAAAAGGAGGGCGTGCAACCCACTTTTTTATGGTAACAACCGCGGTTGTCATTATTAAAAAGTGACAGGTGATAGCACGTACGCACAAACAAAAAGGGGGAAGCTACATTCCAAGGACCGGCTGTGCGTAAATAATAAGAGCCACGTCACTTTTTAGCTCCAGCTTCAGCTCAAGCCTCTGAGGCTTGACTCCACCGTGTATACACCACTCCCCCAGCCCCCCTTGTTCAGCATCTCGAAATGCATGGATTGAGTTTTACACGGAATGCCTCTGCTTGTTCCACACGTCCTTCGAACGCACGACGCGCTTGTGTAAAGCGCATTGAGCGACGGCAGCAGTTTGCTCGTGAGCTTCTTGGAGGAGTTTGACGCAAAATGATGCGAACCCCCCCCCCCCCAGGCATCTTGTTAAGAACCATCCATCCATCCATCAGCCGGCTGACCCCCCCCCCCTCAGGCTATTTTCACTGTGGAGGGGGGAGACGCTACCTGTCACACTCTAAGGTGGTCACCACGGTGGGCGGTCAGAAAAAAAAAATTTTTTTTTTGCCCCAAATACCCCAAATACCACACTTTGGAAAATTTTTGTGGGCCCACTTTTGGCAGGGAATTTTGACCATTTCACCTTAGAGAATTTGACCACCCAGTCTCCAAGGCAACTGCACTGTAGAGGGGGGGGGGGGTCTGGTTTATCCGGCCATCCGGCCAAAGTGGCTGATCCTTAGCAAGAGCGCTGAGCGCGGGGGGACAAAAAGGGGGAAGCTACATTCCAAGGACCGGCTGTGCGTAAATAATAAGAGCCACGTCACTTTTTAGCTCCAGCTTCAGCTCAAGCCTCTGAGGCTTGACTCCACCGTGTATACACCACTCCCCCAGCCCCCCTTGTTCAGCATCTCGAAATGCATGGATTGAGTTTTACACGGAATGCCTCTGCTTGTTCCACACGTCCTTCGAACGCACGACGCGCTTGTGTAAAGCGCATTGAGCGACGGCAGCAGTTTGCTCGTGAGCTTCTTGGAGGAGTTTGACGCAAATGATGCGAACCCCCCCCCCCGCGCTTCTTATTTTTGTTTGTTCGTCTCCAAACCACTTAATACACATCACGCTCTCTCTCTTTTTTTTGTTGTGATCCGATGACAGTAGACTAGACCCTAGACCTTGAGCGCTGGTGAACTGTCGTTGAACGAATCCGAGGCAAGGTTGCCCTCTCCTAGAAGATTTGCCGCAAGATGCTAGCATCAACCGTGCACGGACGTACCATTTTCCTTGAAACAAGACTTGATGCTAGCTATCAACACACATGCACGGAAGGCACGTCTGTCGAAAGATCAAACTGGGCTTTCCCCTCCGAAGAATGCTCGACGCCAGTGCGTAAAGAAGAATCGAAGCAAAGGGAAGAGGCCGTAAGCAGAAAAATACCGCAGAAAACGAAGCGAAAATAGTGAGGAAAACGGGTGTGACTCCCGCTTTTTTTTCGGGTCCAGATGCGCGGTATTTGTCGCGTGCTCCACCATCTTTTGACAAGCGGCACACTGCACACACGCTCCTTGTTTGCCGAAAAGTGGCTCGAAGCTTCTGATGCCAGACGCGTACGTTGTTATTCGGAGTGGTAGTCAGAACTTCCAGGCGAGGAGCTGCTCGAAACGTGCCAGTTTCGAGCTGCCGTTCGAAACGAGAAGCCCAAAGTGCGACGAGACCAAGGGCTTGTCTGTATAGCAACAAGTATCTTTCTCTGTCTTTTGCTTTCTCTCTCACTCTCTCTCTCTCTCTTTATCGCTAGAACACGAATAATTCTTTCCCGTTTTAACATTTCTCAGCCCCCACCTTCTCCCCCACTCCGTCCCCCTTCTCCGGTTAAACATTTTGCTTCTTTTGTTACTCATGGATTGGTCTTTCTCTCCGAGCATAGTGCAGGTCACCTTTTGGTGGCACTGGCGATAGACAAGAGGTTGTTGCGGCCTCGGTCCTTCTGAAGACCGGGCTTTCAAACCAAGCCGTAGGGCGTGGGCTCTGCACCAAGCCGGCCCATCCCTTTCCCCTGAAGCTGCATCGAATTGCCTGCCGCTGTATACACGGTGAAACAGGCTTATCTCTATCCCCCGGAGATGCAGTTGACGGTCGTAGAGGGATGGACCTAGCTTATCCAGAAGCCGTCTGGTTCATGTCTTGACACCGAACAAAAAAATTTGGAATAAAAAGGAGGGAAAAAACAAAGAAGGAAAACGCAACAGAAAAGAAAACGCTAACAAAAAAGAAACAAAAAACTCAAAAGAAAAGGAAAATAATAGACAAGGAGATGGAGAACGAGGAGGAGTACCGGCAGTGCTCGCACGTGCTTGCACTCAAATGACTACAGGCCTCTTTTGACGGGACGGTGCGAACAAACCAGCGCAGCCACATGATTGATCAGGATACATGATGTTGCATGTGGTGGTTGGCCGATAGTGCGAGCACTGAGTAGGGGGGAAGGAGAGGAGGGGTTGGCAATGAAAAGAGAGATAAGAGAGAGGGGAGAAAAGGGGGGGGGAAATGCTACAAGGTTTCGACCCTTTGTGCTTGACCCAGACGTTTTCCGCTTTCGAACCGTTTCTCTCGCATAGGCGATCGACATGCCTGCAGGTAGCAGGTTGCGTAAAAATAGTCGAGTGTTGTGGTCACACTGCCCCTCGTCTCCTCCCCTGTAACGGGTAACGGGGAATTAGGGTTCGATTCCGGAGAGGGAGCCTGAAAAACGGCTACCACATCTAACGATGGCAGCAGGTACGCAAATTGCCCAATAGCAACACTGCTGAGGCAGCGAAGAGAAATAGCCTCGACACGTCCTGAGTACGTTAGAAGCAATGGATGATATCTAAACCTGTCAATGAACACAATTGGTGGACAAGTCTGGTGCCAGCACCCGCGGTAATTCCAGCACCACTATGTCCTGGAAGCTCTAGAGCTCCAGGAGGACGGAAGGATCACTACCTCTCCTGTTGGTAATATGATGGTCAACCACGCATGAAATGAAAATCAAAGACTGGCAAATGAAAGAGACTGGTATTCATAAGGCAAGAACGCTAATCACTAGAGTGAGTCAATCACATTCTGAATCGGAGCAGCACTCCGCTCTAGTGTAGCTGCTGAATGAATAGCTGAGCCCGTGTTACCACCGACGTCATAGCCGAGGAGGTGGTGTCTTTGTACCACTCGGCCAACGTTCTCAATGTCTCTTGACGCAGCCCCTGGACAGCCTCTGGGCTGATCAGGTAGTCGGCTTCTCGGGCCGGCCTCTACTCCGCCTCTGCGGTTGGAGAGGACTTGGCGCGGGAGGAAGTTCAATGCAGAATTCCTCCGAGGACCACCCACACGATTCCCGGCGATCAGTGCGCAGGCCATCGAGTGCGGCGCGCGGCGTATTGGTACGATGTCCGCTACCAGCACCAGGAACGGCCATGCCCGGTGTCCGCTATTTGCTGCCGCCGTGTAGTCCACGGCGGCGATCGTGATAAACCCATGATCGCCATCAGAGACGAGAGCACGACGCTCCTAACCCAAGCTGCACACTGTTGTGATTCCCGTGGCCGCGTTTTTACGCTCTCAATCGAATTTCAAAACCAGCCTCTTTCATTCGTCTTTGTTTGTGTTTGCTTTGTCCGTAGAGGCATAAGGCATAACGTTGGCTTCATTGCCCCACCCACCTGACTAATAATTAGTAGAGACCTGTCACCCGGGCCGAGATCTTGCTGAATCACCCCGACGAAGCAAACCCTCACTGAAGAAAGCGACTGTAATGCCGCCAGCTCCAATCGCGGCCCTGTATAACCTTCTCCGGCCCATCGCATCACTGCAGGACGTATGTGATATCGTCGATCACGCAGGCGATGCAGATCTCGCTCCATAGGGTTGCCTCCGGTCTTTCTCCACCGTGTCCTTCTTCAGCGGCGCCCTCAGTCAGTCAGTAGTCGCAGTCCTGCACCTGTTGATGCTGTTCCTTCGGCTTCACTGTCTGGGCCCCCTGCCTGATAACGAGAAGTCGATTCCGCTGCTTGCCAACACGTCCTGGTAGGCACGTTTTTTTCTGAGTGCAGTTGTGCACCGCTAGAGCAACCTGCCGGCTTTCAACGCAAGATGAAATCAGAAGTCTTGAGCCGAATAGAGAAGCTGACAACCTCCCACGCCGACAACGTCCGCTGACGGATCCCCACCCGCTCCTCGGAGAGGCCCAAAACCAGCGTCTTGGAAACTCAAAACTGACTGAAGTGGGCTAAACTTCGCCTCAGACGTTCTCCACCTAGCCACGAACTTCAAAAACACACAGTCAGGGCGGGGCGGGCATTTGTCTACACACAATGAACGTCGCGGCTTCGTTTGCCATTGGGCTCTGTTTGTTGGCCCCCGTGTCGGCTGCCGGTGGTGCGAAGAAGGTATGCAGTCCCCCGGTCAATCTAGAAAGCACAGGCAGCGCAAAGAGCACGCAAGGGCAGACTTGAACTGAGCAGGAACTGCACCTGCCGATAAACAGACCGGCCCATACACACACTTAATCTGAAAACACAGCTTTCGTGGGCCGGGTCTGTCTCGGTAGCGGACCGGCATTCTTTTCACGTTTCGTTATGCGAGGCCCCCGCACACCAGCGCAATCACGGTGATGTGTCATCATCTATTGCTCGACCTGCCTTGCTCAGCCGGGAGCGCCGCTAGGCACCTGCCCCGCTCAAGCGGGGCTCCATCTGGAAAGAGACAAGGCTAGCGAGCCGAACAGGCCTGCTAGATTTCCAGGCCAGCGGCTTACCCGGGCCGTCGACTTTCCCAACGCGTAGGCAGCTAGCGTCGAGCGAATAGTGCGACACCACGGCAACTGCCTCTTCTGTCAGAGGGAGTTGAGAGAAAATATACAGCCCACAACCATATAGCCCTTTCTTGCTCTAAGAGAACCCATTCATCAACGGTCACACGGAGACCCTAACCCCCGGAATTTCAAGCGAACTCCAACTCTAAAGTTAATCTGAAAACACAGCTTTCGTGGGCCGAGACGGTGTCCGAATGCGGGCGGGACGGCATCGAGGACTACGCGACGCCCAGCGGGAGCTGCTACTCGCGGTTTGTGGCGCTAGTCGACAACAAGACGGCGGGCGGAGGAAATCCGTTCGCTGCGTGCGAGGAGGAGTACTGCATCGGCACGCAGGGGACGTGGACCAACGGCTCGTGCGCTGAGAACAAGGAGTTCTGCGGCCTTGGCTGCGGGTGCTTGGAGTCGTCATACGCACGGTTCATGGCGTGTAGCTTCGAAGTGATCGTGTCGTTTCTGGACTACGAAGATTGCAGGCAAAGCGAGATTCGGGAGTGTGTCATGGACTCGCGCGACGAATACGTCGATGACTGCAAGCGCGGCGTCGAGAACGGCCGCGTCCCGTGGATGAGCCGGCCGATGCCAGAGGACTGCGACGAGGACCTGATATGCGCCTCTTCGTCGCTCTCTCCGATCGGGCTGCTCTCCGTCATCGCCACCATCATCATCGTGATGTTCAGCTGACCTTTCGGTGACCCTCGCACCACCGCCAGCTGATCGTGGCCGTCGGCCGTTGCGTGCGCCGTGCCCACAATAATTCCCGCTAGCTAGCCTTGTCCTTCTGAAACAATGGTTGTTCGTGTAAGGAAAACGAGAGCGTGACAACACGCAGGATGCCCCCGCAAACCCTCGCACCCATTGTGATCATCATTGGTCAGTTGGCGCCGATCTTCCGATACTTCGTTTACCGATGGAAGCCCCACCTCTTGAAATGTTCCTATTTGAGAGTGCGGAAGTTGGTACGGGCAGGTCACGTTTGGCGAGCCGGTCCAAGCTCGCCGCTGTCTATCACAGTGTTCCCAGCGTACACGACGGTCTATCAGGTCCTCCCTATAAATCGGAGCTTGCTAGAATTGTTTGGAGCTGTGGTGTGAGCACTGCCCCGTGCAGTTTCCAAGGCACCTGCAACAGGCTGCAGGTACGGAAGGCCCGCTGTTTCACCTTTCGTCGCGTCTCGACTAATATATAGCAGGCGGCCGGTCTTTCATGATGGATGGGACCATTTAAGTGGCACTGTTTTCAGGAGTGCGCCTTTTCGGACCAGTCAGTTATCGATGGAACCCACAGATAGTACATCCCCGAGAAGTCGAATGTCTGTTGTCCTACTACCAGTCCGAGTGTCGTTGTTGAGTTCCGCATCCTTGAGCGCTCGCTACAGGACGTGGCGGGGTTGGGGAGCACATCCCCGCACCTTCTCAGGTGGTGCCTGGCGGTACGGCTCGCGGTACGGGCGCAAGGAAGGTCAACAAGCGCAGAATGCGACGACGTGTGCAGGCCATCGCTACAGATATTCTGCATTCTAACGTGTGGGCTACAGCACATTTACCTCCTTTGATCTATCGCAACTGGCAGTCCCTCAAGCATTTTCTACAAAGCAGGTGCTTATACAAAGTAAAAAAAGTGAAGCAAGACCTGCTCCCCCTCCCCTGCGCCCCTGCTGTCTCCGGCCGCTTTTTCGGAAGTTCAACGCGTACATACTATCCCTTCTCTTATTCCGGCTCCGGTTCTCAGTCCAATCTCTCTTTTTTTATTCTTTTTCTCGCGGTCAGGCGGTCGATGCCGAGCGGCAGTTTTGAGGAAGCCAGCGGCAAGGATCGCGAACAGTGTGTTGATTCGTGCGAGAGACTTCGTGTTTTTTTCCTTGCGCTGCTGAGGGGGGAAAATCTTAGTTTAATGTTTAGGCAGAGCACTGCCTCAACATCCGAGGGGGGTCGAATAATAACAGTTATTTGACACACGTCTGGGTCTAAAAACACTGCCACTATTTGGTCCTGCTACTGTTTGGCTACCCGGAACTTTTTTTAGTATTCGACACCACGATTGTGGGCGTTGGGAGAGCCTAACGTATCCAAAAGCAGACGACCCTTTCGTGAGAAAAAAGCGAAGCTTTCCTCCTTGTGATTATGTCAACGAATTCGTGGTCCAAAATCTAGTAAATTGTGTGAGAATAGTTGAGTCGTATTCGACACCACGATTGTGGGCGTTGGGAGAACCTAACGTATCCAAAAGCAGACGACCCTTTCGTGAGAAAAAAGCGAAGCTGCGACCCAACTATTCTCACACAATTTACTAGATTTTGGACCACAAATTCGTTGACATAATCACAAGGAGGAAAGCTTCGCTTTTTTCTCACGAAAGGGTCGTCTGCTTTTGGATACGTTAGGTTCTCCCAACGCCCACAATCGTGGTGTCGAATACGACTCAACTATTCTCACACAATTTACTAGATTTTGGACCACAAATTCGTTGACATAATCACAAGGAGGAAAAGAGCCCGTTTGCCGAAGGCGACCCAGAGACTTTGAAATCCCGGGGTTCTAAGCGAGCTTTCGCTCTGCGAAGACAGATCGTCATCTACTACGGTGAGGAGGGTCTGCCGTCTTGCTGTACCGATGCTCTTAGTGTATCCACACCTGCTCCGTATAAAAAACGATTTCTTGGGCTGAAGTTCACTCTGAAAAGAAGCCAAGTGTACACAGATATCAGTATCGGGATCGAATGCCTCAGTTCGCGATAGTAGCTGACACTTTTCGGTGACGACTGAATAGGTACGGCGATGCTTGCCGCTGACGTGCACGCGAAAGACGCAATCCATCGCTCTGAAACCCCCTGAATTTCAAACGAGTGTTCACTCCATAATCAAATAATCGCTAAAATCACGTGGCCGCCGTGTTGAAGGCAAAGTTCAGAAGCGAGCGCTGCTGTGTGCGTATGGAAGTATGTGGTAGAGATGGGAGGCTTTGGGCAGAATTATTACGTTGTTGCTACGATTGCGTCAGGCCTCCGAGGAGCGGAGCTGGAGCTGGAGAAAAAAGGTAACATCGGGCGTCACACCCACTTTTCAGGCACGACTCGGGCACAACCGCTTCCACTCCAGCTTTTACCTTTTTGCTGAGGCCGGCCAATTTCCGCTGCCACCGCGCGAATGATTTGCATGCAAACACCGCTCCGTTTTGCTTCCGTGGGGGAGACGACAACTGTGCAGTCTACTGTCACAGATTTTTGCTGGCTATCGAGTCCAAACTTACTACTACTACCGGATGGGCTCCCTCGTGCGCGCACCTTTTTTGTGCGGCATAATGAAGTGCCCTCTGTTTGGGGGAGAAGGTGCATCCATATGCGGCCTGCATCTGTCAAGCGTTTCCATTCTTCCTGACCGCACCGTTTGTCCTTGCTCCCGTCACATCGTTGTCTTTCAACCCGTTTTCACATTTCTAATAAGCGCCTGCTTTTGTATGAAATACTCGCGCTGGCGAAACACAGGTAAACATGGGTTTGGTAAAGATTCTTCGCTCGCCAGGGCATGATGCTGTGTGGCGAGCCTCACTTCTGTCCGATTGGTAACCGGAACGAAACACACTACAATGTTCCTTCTTTCAGTGGAAGCTGAAGTTTCCCATCAAGGTGCCGCCGTAGGCCGTGCAATTGCCAAGAAGAAGAGAGCCCGGGACGCGTCAAGACGGTGCTCCCCCGCGAAACGCGCCCGCCAGCCAGATCGGCCCCGGTTGTGTCAACGCCGACGTCGTCACCCTCAGTGACGGGGCAGCGGCCCACACCGCGCCTCCGACGGAACGACCTACGCCCACCATAGAAGTACGGGTTTGAAGTGAGGCGACCGGAAACTCCTCGGAGAGATGGTCCCTACACTCCAACTCGTCTCTCTCTCTCAAGCGTCGAATGTCTGTTGGCTTGAGGTTTGGGGCGTGAGGCTTGAATCTACCCTGTAGCTAAAGAAGTCGTAGGAGGCGACGTTAGGAGGAAAATACCGTACACCGCTGAAGTAGGAGAAAGTAGAAAGGGAGAGCAGAGCTTTACGTTGCCCGCACTACCCTGGACCTGGACGTGGTTTCAGGGGCAAGTTCGCCGCGAGGACACGCCCTTCCGAGTGTCGTTGTTGAGTTCCGCATCCTTGAGGTCGCTCGCTACAGGACATGGCGGGGTTGGAGTGCACATCCCCGCACCTTCTCAGGCGGTGCCTGGCGGTACCGCTCGCGGTACGGGCGCAATGACACCAGGGCAGCAAGAGGAAGGTCAACAAGCGCAGAATGCGACGACGTCGGGAGTTTCTGCTCTTCGTATTGTCTGACGAGAACTGCCTAGAAGAAAGGGAAAAGTAAGAACACGTCTTTGTAAACGATAGCACTAGCGCAAGGGAATGTTGAGTGACTGCCTTAGCCCGGGGAAGCGAAGTGAAGTTCTCTAATCGACTTTTCGTGGTGCATCAACTCCCTCAGTGAAACTGTGAAAGCCCGTGTCCTCGCGGCGAAATCCGCCGCCGCCAGTGCCGCGGCGAATCGCCAAGCGAGGAGCCGGACAGAGGGGTGGCAGGGGGTGCTCACCTCTCAGTCAAAACAGACGGTCACCCTGCTCTTCGTGTCATTCTGCTTGACCATTTGTCACTTTCACCAATCGGCTTCGAGTGTCGTTACACTGGCGGCACGTCACACCCGAGGATGTGGTAAGCTCTCTCTGTGCAATGAGCTTGGCCTGGCTAGCTGTTCCAAACTCCTGGTACAAGCACCCGTCTTGGTCGGCAGTCGCTACCTGGGCACAGTTTTGAGTCCTGTTCCGAGACTCGCTCGCACAGGGCGCGCATCACTTGCCGGCTACACTTCGATTCAGCCGTTATCAACTTAAAGCCCTGAACTGAAGCACGCACCTTCCAGAGTGCCGTCAGAGAAGAACGCGTACACACACCCGCACACAAAAATAAACTCTAAAAAAAAAGAAGGAAGAAAAAGAGAAAGCGGAAAAAAAAAAAAAAAAAAAATGGCGTCCGTCACAACGAGCGGGACGCTAGTCGGATACATCTTCGACGTCAGCAACACGGTCTCGGGCAAGATCGCGGCCGGGGTCGTGGTGTTTTCGGTGCTGTGGGAGTTCTGGGTGCGGTACAAGGCCGAGGAGCTCGACGAGCGCGACGTGAAGGCGCGGCAGGCGATGAAGGAGGCGTCGCCGGCCGACGCGCCGCCGAACCCGTTTTTGAACCTGCGGGCCGTGAACCACTACCGGCGGCGGTACATCTGGCCGGGCGCCGTCCTCGTCCCGCTGCGGCTGTGCGGCGTCGTGAGCGTCCTGCTCTTCGCGGGGTCCATCGGGTGGGTCATCTGCGCCACGGGCGACGTGAGGGACAAGCCGCTGACGGGGTGGCGCAAGACCCTGCTCGACACCGTCGGCCGGTTCACGGCCCGGCTGATGCTGTTTCTGGTCGGCTTCCACTACGTCGAGGTGCGCGGCAAAGCGGCAACCCCGGCGGAAGCGCCCGTCGTGGTGGGCAACCACCGGGGGCCCTTCGAACCGCTGTACCTGATCGCTTCCCACGACTGCTGCTTGGTCTCCGCCGCGGAGAACCGATGGCCTATCATCCGCTACGGTACATCTTTTTCACCAAACATGAAAAGTTGGAGGAAATGAGAAGCTCGTCGCCGCAAACCGCGGCGTTTTCACTTGCGTCCTGAATCCTGCTTTACGTAAAAAACGATCAGGCTCTGCGTTCAACGAAACGTAGGAAATACTTGAGGAGACTGCCTTGAGGAGTTGCGAAGTCTCAAAAAGGAGGTAGCTTGGAGTATTGGTGCGATATGACAACAATATTCCAATCTCGAAGGAGGTAAATGTGTAGCCTACACGAAACACAGGTGAATCTGGGTTTAGTGGCGGGCGAGTCTCGGTACGGGACTCAAACTGCGAACTGCACCAGGTGTTTTGAAGAAGCTGACAACCCCCCACGCTCTATCCGTCCCCGACGGACCCCACCCACCCTTCGAAGAGGAGTCACAGGACCCAGAAGCAGCGTGTCGGAAACTCAAAATCGACTGGCGAAAGTGACGAGCGGGCTATACTTCGCTTCAGACGTTAACCACATTAAGCCATGCACTACTCACCGGTTCAGGTTTGGGCTCTGCCCTGCTCACTCACCGTTACTAGGAGCATCGCTGTTGCTTTCTCTTCCTGCGCTGAGTGATATGCTCAAGTTTAGCGCGTAGATTTTCAACAACTAAGTTCGGTGAGGGTTTCATTCGAGCAACCTGTTTTTCAGGGGATTAGCTTCTATATCCACATTTGGACTGTCAGTCCAAATTTGGAAAGGCCGCCGAGAAAAAAATAAAAATAAAAAATGGGACTACACCACCACCAAGCCCCGGCAGAGTGGCCAATGTGCAATCTGAGGCCTCTCAGGACCCAGCCCTGTTGTGACGATACGTCGCGTCGCGCTGTATTGAGCCTATTTCCTGGGCTGCAGGTCTTTTGAAGAATTCGGCAAATACAATGTATCGAATGGGTCGGCGGGTGTGAGGAGAAACTTCTGTTCGCGCTGCCCTTGCGACAGGGTGGTGGAGGAGGGAGCAAGCTAGCTTGGATGTCTGTGCATGATGGATACCGTTTCTTCGGGCCTGGAAATTTGGTGTACCATACCGTTTTTTTCCGGCTCGCTACGCGAGCCGAAAAACTGATTATTAGTATTTGAGGAACACTGAGTGGAGATCACCACTACACTACATTAGAGGGCCACACATGTTACGACCATTAGTTAGAGTGCGTAGTGTGTAGCTCCATTCTTCTACTGTACTCAGAGACAAGATGTTGTGGTACCGGGGGTTCCAGTCGACAAACTGGCTGTTGCTACACCGCGACACTAGAGGTTGAGGCCGGAGAGGTGGCAGACCCGTGCAACACTGGCAGGTGAGCCCCCTAAGTGCAGTAACTGCTGAAAAACAGTGAAAACGCAAAAAGCCGTTAGCGGTCCAAATTTGGAAAATGGGCTGGAGACCAAGCTAATGCCCTGTGTTTTTCATAGGATAATACAGGGGGTCTTTTGCGCACCTCAAATGCGCAAAAAAAAAAATATATATATATATATCTGATCGTCCTTCGGGATCGACGGTAACACAAATATATAATCGTGTCCGGATCTTGTGTCAAGGTGTACTCCAGTACACACATGAACTATGGGTGGGGCTCCGGGTGTGCATGGGAGGGAGGGCCGGCGGAAGGTTGCGGAGGGTCGAGGGTGGTTGCGGAGGGTCGAGGAGGGTCGGCAGAGTACGCACGTTGAAGAGCTCCCGCGTGTGCTCGTCGAACTGGCTCGGATCAAGCCTGTTTCAGCCTCTCCGACCTTTACAGACTATGCTGTGAAGTTCGTGGTAGCTCCACAGGCTAGGAAAGTTGTCGTCGCTGTATCCAGGGGCCGTGTGTTCTGCCTTTGTGAACCCTTGCCCGCAGTGAATGCCATGAGTAGTGCCCTCTTCCACGATCTTGGATAGACACGCCTCACGCTCGCACCACCCGAAACGACCCATGACCCCAAGAGCTGTGCCTCCCGCTGTGCCCGAATACACCCCGCTTTCTAATAACTATTGTCCAATCAGGTTTGAAGGCGTATGTAAGCTCTGCCCACAGTCGCAAACTGGGACCAGTCAGAGGTACTTTCTAACAAGAACATCCTCCTCTATCGGAAACAAGCATTTGCTTTCGTGTGACAGTTCAAAAATTTCCGCGCCTGCGGCGCAGGCATAATTTGCATCTGTCTCTGCGGTGGGGCATAGCTAGTTCCCTGTCCCCAAAACGGTCGAGTGCCTGTTCAAGAGCCTGACAAGAAATATTAATTCTGGGCCCTCCAAAAAATCAAATAATTCGTCCACAAATTGCTTGGCCATAAAATAGAATTCCGCAAATTAAAGGGCCAAAAAATGTCAGGGTCATGGCTTCCGATGCTTTTGGGCTCAAATTTAATTCACATGCGGAACGTGCGGAAAAGGTCCAAAAAGCCGGGGAAAAAAACTTTTCCGAGTTTCATGCAGGAGGGGTACAAGCTCTAGAAAAGGGTCCAGGGTGTACCTGGGTGGGAGAGTCTGCCCCAACTTGCCATATTTGGGTCACCAAGTCCACATCAGCATCACATTCGCTGATCCTTTGCGGGCTTCGTGGTTTTGTGTGGTTGGCTTGGAGGCACGGGATCTATCGGCTTGTTGCAGACCACCTGCCAAGAAGCAATCAAGGGACCTCTTTTCCTGTTGAAACGTCCTGCCCACTCCTTACCGGAAAAAAATGTATGCTTTGCTTCTAAAACAGAACTACCTTCGTCTTCTTGCAAATAGTAGGTGGGACGTTCTTGATTAGAGTGAAAGTTCGTAAGCAAGTTAATATAGATGGTCGCTTCACACTGCTGCACATCGGCTGTCAGCTGAGGCCTCTGCCCTTTGCTGCATTGAAGGCGTCCGCGGCCAGGCATATTAGTATTGCCCCACAGGTTGACTAGCCAGGCCAAAAGACACATCCCAGGAGAAAAGAATCGGGCAGGTTGACATTTACATAACATGCAGGCCATGACCGCAAGCTGGGAAATGTTGGTTCGGCGGGTAGTCTACAAGGCGAAATGAGAGCAAGATTTTGTACAAGAACCTCAAGAACGTCCACTTTTGCTTTGTGTGTGTTCCTTTTGCCTTGGCAAATGGTCCACGCAATCAGTCGATGGTTTGTTGCCCGACTCGGATGTAGGACGCACCTTTCGGACATCCCGTCCAAGGTTTGGACAGAAATCCTGACTGTCACTAACCACTGAGGTGGTTGACCTTACACACATGTGAGTGCCAATTTTAATACATGCGGAAACACATGCGGAAAACACGTGCGGAAACACGTACGGAATTCCGCACGTACGGAAAATCACAATTTTATTCACGTGCGGAATTACGTACGTTCCGCATGCGGAACGCAAGGCCTGGTCAGGGTGTACAAAGCCTTCAGGCCAAAAAACGTCCAGATGCGCAAAACACCCGTTTTTGGCCAAAATCACGTCTCTGTATTATGCACTGGTGTGTTTTTCCAAAAAAAAAAAAAAAACACACACAAACACACACACAACACACACACACACACACACACACACACACACACACACACACACACACACACACACACACACACACACACACACACACACTCACACACACACACACACACACACACACACACACACACACACACACACACCACCACACCACACACACACACAAACACACACACACACACACACACACACACACACACACACACACACACACACAAAACACAGGAATGGACGCGCTGCAGTTCATCTTCGTAGAGCGAGCCGGTAAGGGACGAGGCCAAGTCGTCGAAACCATCAAGCGCCGCGCAACGGAAGGCGGCTGGCCGCAGGTCGCCCTGTTTCCGGAGGGCACGACGACGAACGGGAAGGCCCTCATCAAGTTCAAGGCCGGCGCCTTCATTCCAGGGGTGCCCGTGCAGCCGGTGGCGTTTGAGTTCCCGAATTCGGAGGTCGACATCGACCCATCGTGGGTGTTCGGCGTGAAGGGACCGTCTATGGGGCTCTTCACAGTGACCCTCCGGCTGATGTCCTCGTGGAGCAACCCCATGCGGGTGACGTATCTCCCCGTCGTGCACCCGACGAAAGAGGAGAAGGAAAACCCCGCAGTCTTCGCCGAGAGGGTCCGACGCGTCATCGCGGCGGAGTTAAAGGTCCCGTGCACGGAGCACGAACTTGAAGACGCGCTGCTGGCCACCGCCGCGGTGAAGTCGAAGATGGACCCGGAGCAGGCGGTCGTCGAATTCGGCAAGTTCAAGCGGTTGTGGAACATGACCCTCGTCGACGCCCGGGGGCTCCTCGAGGAATTCCGGAAGCTCGACACCGACCAGGACGGCGAAGTCACCATAGAGCAGTTCGCGACGTTGCTGGGTGTGCCGGTGGACGGCACACTGCTGGCGGGGCTGTTTGCCACGATGAACAACAAGAGCGTGACCCCGCGCTCGACCATAAACTTCCGGCAGTTCCTGTCGGGCATGGCCAAGGCCTCTGCCACCATGGAAGGCCACGAGAAGTCGGAGCTGTGCTTCGACGCGTGCGACCTCTCGCGCGACGGCAAGCTGACCGAGGCGGAGTTGGGCGCAGTGATGAAGCTCGGCTTCTCGAGCGTCACGAAACAGCAGGTGCACGAGATCTTCTGCAAGATGACCGGCGATCCCGGAAAGAAGTACGTGACGAGGGAGCAATTCACGGGGTTCTTGAAGGCCACCCCGGAATACCTCCTCGTCTTTGACATGCTCCGCAAGGTTGCCGACGTCACGGTTTCCGGCCACGAGCCCGAATCACCCCTCGGCCTCGGAAATCCTCGCATGAGCAGCCGGCAGTCGTTTATCCGCCACAGAAAAGCATTCCTGGACTCGAAGACATTCGCCAACACCGACCGTGCGTGAAGAAGAAGAAGAAGAAAAAGGCCGCTTTGGCTCCAGGAACGTGACGGTCAACCACAGCTCGCAAAAAGCTTGAGTCGGAGGCAGCACATTGCTGCAACCCCGTCCGCTCTGCCCTGCGGCTGACCGCCTCGACGAGCTTGTGTTCAGCGCAAGCGCTAAGCCCCAAGGTGCGCCACGCCTTGATGCTTCAGTCGGTAGCCACTTGACCCGTAGGCCCGGCTCTGCAGTACCGCCGAACAAGTGAAGCTTGGCTCCCGTGTAGCAGGCTTTCCCTGGTACTTACCGCGCGTGAAAAACAACATACGGAGAGCGAACAGAATTTTGCAAGCGAACCTACGGTGAAAAGGGAAAGAGCGGATGGGCTGCGGAATCACACCGCCTAAGAAGGAAGGGTGACAAGAAGAGTCTGACCATGCGCATCGACCGCGGTTGATTGCCGGCCAACATTGAAAAGATAAAGGGTGACCCGAACAAGTTCCCGCCGGCAGATATTACCTGCCTGAAGGAACCACGGGTAGTCGAGCCACCCGCTGTCGTTGAGAAAGAAGAAGAAGAAAAAGAAAAAGGCCGCTCCGGGTCCAGGAACGTGACGATTAACCACAGTTTGCAAAGCTTGAGTCGGAGGCAGCACCGTGCTACAACCCCATCCGCGCTCTGCCCTGTGGCTGACCGTCTCGATGAGCCTTGTGTTCAGCACGAGCGCCAAGCCCGAAGGTGCGCCAAGCCTTGATGCTTTAGTTTGGGAAATCGGTTGCCACTTGACCCGTAGGCCCGTGGCTCTGCAGTACCGCCGAACACGTGAAGCTTGGCTCCCGTGTAGCAGGCTTTCCCTGGAACCTATCGTTGAGGAAAAAAAGGAAGACCGGACACACCCACTGGTACCTGTTCCAGCTGGAGTCCGTCATGCGCAGGAGGTTGGTGCGCCGCGGAAGGAACTCGCATCACCTGCAGGCTGTACCCCCTGTGCCACAACGGCTCAGTACATAGTCAAACCTGCACCCTGCCCGCCGACTTTTCTACACTGTTCGAGGCTACTTGTCTTTACCGTCAGACACTTTTGGCCTCCGCACCAACTCAGGCACTTCCAAAGCCGAGCATCGCGCCTGAAGGGCTTTCCACAAGTTCTGCCCCCAAAAGTAGCCCCTTGCAGTGTTACTCGGTTGGGGCCCCTCGTAGCAATCCGGAAAGCTCGTGTGCAAGAAAACAACCTTTCTCCCGGGAAGCAACAAATAGCGCTTTCTTGACATCTTCAACGAATAATCACCTTCTTCTTACGGATGTCCATCCTTCACTGCGTGAACGGTTCTTCTGATTTTGAGCTGCCCATAACGCTGTCTCGAACAGTATGGATGTATACCCCGCAAAGGTCCGCCTCGTTTTGAAAGGAGAGGTCTCGTGCCTTCCTCTCTCTTTTTCTCTCTTTCTCGCTCGTTTGCCCTCGGACTTTCTTTAAATTTTCGCGCCATTCCCCAATGATCGTCGTGGCGTTTAGTATGCCACTACACGCCTACTACATTGTAACAACAGTCCTCTTCAGGCTTTCCGTTCTGTTCCCAAATTATTGGCAATAACTTGACCCCTTCAACCCGGGCCCAGACTCCATGTCATAAAATTGTGACTCAGCAGTCTGCTCATTGACCGCGATATGAAAACTGCATCGAACTACGTCCACATTTCATATACCGTGCAAAATTCTAAACAGTACTGTCCGAAGCCGGAACACCTAGTCTTTGCCTCTCACGCCCCCATCGGTCTCTGCTCATTTTTTCTCCCCTCCACCTTAAGGACTCCAAAGGTAATAAGGAGCACACCGCGACAAAAGCTTTCCGAGCTCTTCGTTTTATATTGCTTGCTCCCCCCCCGCCCCTCTTCGTGGTGTCGGTGCTAGCCAAAGTGAAGAAAGAAGAAGAAAGAAAAAGAAAAAGACCGTTCCTGGTCCAGGAACGTGACGGTCAACCACAGCTTGCAAAGCTTGAGTCGGGGCAGCACAGTGCCGCAACCCCGTCCGCTTTGCCCTGTGGCTGACCGTCTCGACGAGCTTGTGTTCAGCGCAAGCGCCAAGCCCCAAGGTGCGCCACGCCTTGATGCTTTAGTTTGGGAAATCGGTAGCCACTTGACCCGTAGGCCCGTGGCTCTGCAGTACCGCCGAACACGTGAAGCTTGGCTCCCGTGTAGCAGGCTTTCCCTGGTACCTAGTGTCGGTGGTAGCCAAAGTGAGAAAAAGAGTGAAAGAGTACGTACAGTAGTGAGCAGAGAAAAGAACGAGTGTAAAAGAAGTTTGGCGGTAGCACAAACCACCGGGCCAGCGGAGACCACCGCAAAAAGGTTTCTTACTTTTCCTTATCCCTCCAAACTAGCACCAATAACAACGACCCCGCCCCTCTTCATCGATCTTCTTTTTTTGAATAAGAACCTGCTTTGTAGGAAATGCTTGAGGAGACTGCCAGTTGCGATAGATCAAAGGAGGTAAATGTGCTGTAGCCCACACGAAACACAGGTTAAAGCTGGGTTTAGTGGCGGGCGTAAGCATTCAACAAAAAAGACCCACTTGTTGTAGTTGTATTGTTTTCTCCCCCTCTAGCCTCCTTCGAAATGAGCACAAGGCAGTCCCTCGAGTATTTTTGAATAAGAGCCTGCTTCGCAGGGCGCACTCGAGACGCCATTTTTTTTAACCGAGTTTGCAGAAAGGAGATTGAACCGAGAAAGCCCTTTAAGAACGGGCTTCGTGCTTCCTCTCGACTACAAATCCGGCCATAAACGCGAGGTTCGAAAGTTCGGCAACGTCAGGGTCTTGTAGTTCTTGGTCATTATTTTAGTAGGCGGAACTAAAGGGGGGGGGGGGTCGAATAATAACACCTGTGTTATTATTCGATTTGTCGAATACTAAAAAAAGGTACCGGGTAGCCGAACCGTAGCAGAATCAAATAGTGGTAGTGTTTTTAGACAACCAGACGTGTGTCAAATAGCTGTTATTATTCGACCCCCCCTTACCAATTTCGCAAAGTCCCTCCGCGTACGCAGCGCAGGATGAGAAAAAAACCCCTTCTCCATTTTGCCGAGTTCCTTACCGGAGATTTTGCAGTCTCCGAGTTTCAAGCAAAACGTTCGCCGTTTTTGAGGAGGCCGCCTTCTATTCCGAAGGAGCAACTGCTTTGTACGTAGTACTCGAGGAGGCCGCCAGCTGCTAATCACATTTGTACGTAGTACTCGAGAAGGCCGCCAGTTGCTAATCGCGTTTGTACGTAGTACTCGAGAAGGCCGCCAGCTGCTATCAAAAAGAAGGAAATGTGCCGCAATCCACACGAACACGGGTATAACTGGGTTGGGTGCCGGGCGCATGCGTTCGAGAAACACGACCCATCTGCTGTATTGCTTACGCAAATCCTGCAGGGAATAGTTGAGTAGATCTCTTCAGTTAGCGCTGCTGCGGGAGTCGGAAAATCTAACGCAAACCTGAAGCACCAACCTCCATGAAAAATAGCGAAGTATAATGTTTTGTCAAGTGCTGCGACTCAACTATATTCTTCCCCTCTAGCCTTCGTCGAAACAAGCCCAGCCCGTCCCAAAGTACTTTGTAGTTGTTTCCTTTCGGGAGAAATGAGTACGGGTGGCAGACTCCGACTCTTGTTTCCAGTCCAGGAATACCGGTATTCCCAGCAATAGAGAGCAAAAGACGCATAAAAGGAGAGAATAGCCGTAAGGGTAGGCGGTTTTTTTTTTTTGGCCCATGTCCGCGCGCGCGTAAATTTTTGGAACCCCCCGGAAAAAAAAACTTTTGCAAAAAAAAAACTTTTGGGATCTGTGCATTGGAACCGGTCGTGAGAGCGACTGCAGGCGTAGTCACGAGCGTGTCCGGCTCGGGAAAAGTCGAAAACCTGTTCATCACACCGATACTTCACGGCGATGCAAATCGCGTAGACGTTGTTTACCTCAGTGTGTATTGACTTTGAAGCCGACTATGCCCGGTGCTGGGTGGGTGCGCTGGGCAAGCAATATCGTGATACTTTGACGTTGGTGCCAATCTAAACAGCAAGATTTGCGTAGCTTTAGCCAGCTCCTGCTGGACGCAGTCGAAGCACGCGGGATACAAGCACAGCCTCAGCCTCGAAACCGTGCGCGGTTTTACCGGCAAGGCATGTCGGGGGGTTTTTTTGCCGCTGTGGTGCGATTATCACACAGAACCAGTCCGCGGGCAGTGCACGCGTCTATGCCTTCCGACGCCTGGAGCAGCTACTAGTAGGGACGTATCTGAGACTCGACTGAGGAGGCATTAAAAGGACGCAGGGCAAGCGATGCGTTCGCGGTGCTTGCGACATAGTGCTTTGCACTTGACCGGCGGCAATGCTTGTGCCGAGGTATATTTGCGAAGAAAACGGCACTCGGACCGTGACATCGCAATGGGGCATGTCAGAAGAGAGATACAAGATTGACGGACACCCGCACAATCGACAGTCCTCTGGTTCACTGCTTTATCGTTCGCGGCGTACCCGGCGAACCGCGATCTCGAGTTTAAACCCGATCCTCTGCAGCCTTCGACTATGGAACTGTTGAACTCTAGACTGCCACCGCAACCCCTCGGACACATCAAGCTCACCACATTCATCTTTGAGCTCATCGTCCAGGAATTCCACCAACAACGGGCACAAAAGTGCCAACAGCGGACCGGCCAGTAGTATAGCCGGTACATACGGTGTGAAGCGGTAGGTAGAGCCGGTACATACGGTGTGAAGCGGTAGGTAGAGCCGGTACATACGGTGTGAAGCGGTAGGTAGAGCCGGTACAGGTAGAGCCGGTACATACGGTGTGAAGCGGTAGGTAGAGCCGGTACATACGGTGTGAAGCGGTAGGTAGTAGCCGGTTCATACGGTGTGAAGCGGTAGGTAGTAGCCGGTACATACGGTGTGAAGCGGTGTGTAGCCGGTACATACGGTGTGAAGCGGTGTGTAGCCGGTACATACGGTATGAAGCGGTGTGTAGCCGGTACATACGGTGTGACATCCAGTAGCAGAAAGTCTTGTGGCAAAAGTTTTTTTTTTTTCTGAAAAGTTTTTTTTTTTGCGCGCGCGCGCGTAAATTTCTGTGGGCCGACGGACATGGGCCAAAAAAAAAAAACCGCCTACCCTAAAAGGAACAAAAAGAAAGTTTACCACGATTACCATTTCTCCTCTTTTTTCCGATGCCGGGCTCCGGCTGCTTCGGCAGTTCGACGTTTTCTCCTACCACTACGGCTTCCGATGCTGGCGCAATACTATCCCGATCGCTGCTCCCCCTCGCCACTCGTTTCGTGCCGTGCGGAAGGCGGGACACACAGGTTTCTGATGTCCGTTTTTCAAGCGCTCCCCTCTGGTTCATTCTTCGGGAAGACTGTATCGAGCGAGCATCATGGCGTCGAAGCCTTCACCAACTTAGACTGACACCAATTGCGCACTTAACCATGGTGAAGACGTACGAAAAATGTTGCCACGTATGGATCTGAAACCAGATTCCACTCTTCCGTGCACCTTCCACTTCGTCTTATTCTGCTTGCGGTAGTAACAACACGTTCTCTCCTGTTTTACTCGTATCGCGGCCGTGTCGCTGCTGCGCTGTCGGTAGTTCCTCCTGCCTTCGCTGTCCGATGCTTTCGGCAGCACTGCCCGATGGTGCTCCTTCCGACCGGTGGTGACGGTTGCCACAGCACGGCGCCGTCGTCTTACTCGAGGTGCGCTGTGTCAAGCGATGTTATCGACTCACCGCGGATGCCATCGCCCTTTGTGGCGGGAATCAAAATATTACCGACTGGCCCCGGTGGAACGGTCTTGTAGCCTGGAGCACCCGACCGTCCTCAACCCTATCTTATCCAAACTTCTCCCGTCCCGCGCGTTTCGGTTCGAGTGCTTCTGCACTCACGCCAACGGCCTAGCATGACGGCGTTCATCTAGCATGACGGCGTTCATCTGTCGTCACCTGCTTGGTTGTTGGTGGTCTTTCGAGCCTGGAGTAACCCTCGAAGTAAGAGTGCCAATGTACAATGTAGTTTATGTATTTATACCGTACCTACCCCCCCCCGTGTTTAAGATCGCGTTTTTCCGTGTTTAAGATCGCCCCCCAAAAAAACCGATCTTATACACGGGGGGGGACGATCTTAAACACGGGGGGGGACAAAAAACACCCCAAATTTTTTTTCCGCTGCGCGGGGCCTTGAACCCCCCCCCACAGTAAAAACGCCCAAAAAAAAATTCCCCGCTGCGCGGGACCCCACCCCACTTCCCCCCCGTGTATAAGATCGCCCTCATTTCTCAAAAAAACCGATCTTATACACGGGGGGGGAGGGCGCGATCTTAAACACGGGGGGTGGTAGGTACTTGGAAAAAAGACGTACCGGAAAAAAGATGTACCGGAAAAAAGATGTACCCGCGGGCCTCAGGGAAAAACTTTGTGACTTTTTCCGCTTGGTTGGGTTCTGCTGGATTTTGTCATAGAGAGTGCTTGCTCAACTGCCACAGCCACATCCAGGATCAAATGAAGACGCAAGAATACAATATGCTGCGCTTTTTTGCGCGATTCCGCTGCTGCCCCAATCCTGCCAGCTCAGCAGATCGTGCTCGCCACGGCAGATGAAGTTGTGGCAGATGCCTCCTGCGCAGGAACAACACGAGGTCTCCAGAAGACTACCAAACCGTGGGCCGGCTCGTAGCTCCGCATGGACTCACCAATGCAGTGTCGTTGTAGATACAGTGTGGGCTGCACCGACCTCCGCACCGGTGCGCTTTTCGGTGCGCCGTCAATTCGTTTGTTGGGGAGATTTTCTCGCTGGTCCACGTAGCTGACCCTTTTCGTCGAATTTATGCTCACGTTCTGCTCCGATAAAGAGATTCGTGGAAAATGGACCCAGGAAACAAATAGTATAAGCGTGGTTTGTGGGTCTTTCCAATGTTCAGGGCAGCGGGCACGGAAACTGCACCGCGGATTGACACTTTGTACCATAGATTCCCGCCAAGATATCTCCTGTTGGTGATATGATGGTCAACCACGCATGAAATGAAAATCAAAGACTGGCAAATGAAAGTGACTGGTATGCATAAGGCAAGAACGCTAATCACTAGAGTGAGTCAATCACATTCTGAATTGGAGCAGCACTCCGCTAACTAATCTGGCATGACCTCGCCTCGATAATCTCAAGTGGCGGTGCTAACATTCCACGGAAGGGATCACTCGCGATTCAAGAAGAGGGATGCCGATTAGAATGAGTATGAATGACATACCACATGCTCGAAAGACATTGAGGGAAAGCTAGTGAATCGGTCATGTGCCAATGAAAATGCAAAAGTCAAGACATGTTGCCACGCCGGGGTAAGTGGTGAAACCCCGGAACTCGGGGAATGATGATGTCACCTGACAGGCAGTGTAACAAAATCCGAAATGGATTTTGATTTCCACGATCTCCATTTCCACGTGGATCCACATCCCAAACTCTGGCGGGGCGAACAATACTTTGGTTCTCGAGCAAAATATCGTGGAAAAAGGTCAGCAACGCAGACCAGCGAGAAACAGTCCAAAAAGCGACAACTCAGTGCCCGCCGCCCACACTGCCAAAAAAAACCCCCACAAAATAATGTGTGCACGAGAGAGCCATGTTCGACGGGTCACAGGCAAAACGGTTGAACCGCGCCCATGGGATCAGATGATAAATTCGATTCTCATCGTGTTCTCTTGTCCTGATGCGGATTGCCAGAGCGCCACGGCCGCGCGGGTGGCTGGTGTAAGTGTAAGCGAGGCTCCGAAAGAGGATGCAGCGAGGGCACATGAAGTCGAACGCCAGAAAAATAGCCCCTCCGAGATCTTTCAGAATTATTATGTACCGGAAATAAGACGTACCGGAAAAAAGATGTACCCGCGGCCTCTGGGGGAAAGTTTTGTGACTTTTCCCGGTACGTCTTTTTTACAAATACGGTAGTAACCAACCCCATATAAAAGGTGTCACGGGATAAGCCGGCAGCCGCTGCCTACCGGCTTGTGCATGCTGCTCCGTGTGGTCCGTGTACTTAAAAGCCCAATGCTTAACGGCTTCATGATATTTCCATACTGGCACCTCTCTTGCAATCGAAGACAAGTGCGCCTAGTTTGCAACACACGGCACGGCTAAAGCATTGATTCGTCACGTACTCTTCTTTACTAGCAACATCCACGTTGCTGTTGTGGCTCTTATGGCCTCGTTCCTCTCTGTCCCTCCGGGGGTAGAGAGACGGGTACTCCTCCACGGTCCGCCTGCTCGAATATGTATCCATTCTTAGTGGCAGGCCAAGGAAACAACCCAGCCGTTTCCTTTGTCAGGTATTGGCCTTAGTGGAAACGCTTCATCTCATCATCATCGTCGTCACCAGTCCTCTTGAAGGCACTGCACGACTGCCTTTTTCGACCTTACTGCTAGGTCCTCGAAAGGGGTTGAACCGCCACAGGAACAAACACAGGCGTTGACGGGTGGAGGGACGCAAACGGAAGGGGAAAAAAAAGAAGAACTTCAGAAACCAGCACGCCGAATATCAAAAGAGAGCGCACACACACACACACGCACACACACACACAAAAAAAAAAGGGGAACGAAAAGCGATAGTAACGGCAGAAGAAGGCGCACAATGAGCATCAACCTTTCCGAGATGGAGCTTGTCTCGCCAAATCCGGCGCAGTTCACAGACGTGTACCAGTGGCGTGTGAGGTTGGACGTGTTGGAGGAGTTGAAGAGTGACGTCGAGTTCAAAGTGGTGTGGATCGGAAGCAGCAGCAGCAGCGAGTACGATGAGATTTTGGAGGAGTGCGAGGTGGGCCCGCTGGCGGTCGGCGCGAATGAGTTCGTCCTTGAGCACAATGCGCCGAACTGGCGGCTGATCCCGCCCGAGGACTTACTCTCCGTCACCGTCGTCATCATCGCGCTCTCGTACCGGGGGCACGAGTTCCTCAGAGTGGGCTACTACGTCAACGTCGCGTACGACGTGGACACCCTCAACAGCGAGCCGCCCGACACCATCTCCATTAACCGCCTCGCCCGCAACATTCTCACCGCCAAGCCAACCCTCGTCGCCAACGAAATCCCCTGGGACAACGAGCCCCAAGACGACGCCATGCAGCGGGAATAGGGGGAGATCGGCGAAATAGGCTGACTTTCTCGCGGTTGTCGAACGATGCGTGTAAAAAAGTAGGACGTGTTGGAGGAGTTGAAGAGTGACATCGAGTTCAAAGTGGTGTGGATCGGAAGCAGCAGCAGCAGCGAGTACGATGAGACTTTGGAGGAGTGCGAGGGCGGTCGGCGCGAATGAGTTCGTCCTCGACACCATCTCCATTAACCGCCTCGCCCGCAACATTCTCACCGCCAAGCCAACCCTCGTCGCCAACGAAATCCCCTGGGACAACGAGCCCCAAGACGACGCCATGCAGCGGGAATAGGGGGAGATCGGCGAAATAGGCTGACTTTCTCGCGGTTGTCGAACGATGCGTGTTGTTTAATTGGAAGTTCGCCGAGTGCGTTGCGGGAAACCTACCCCCCCGCTCCCACGAAAACCGAAAGCTTAGACCATTACACAACAACCCCCCACGTAAACCACGCAATTGTCGGACAGTGTTGCTGAAGGCTGCCGCCGGCGTTGGTTGGAGCGTGCCGGCAACGTGGTGATGATTCACCCCACCACGAAACGCAACAACGAAGGGCCCGGAGTGTTACAATGTTCTTCGTGAGACGAGCATCTTTTCGAGAAGCACGCAACCGGAAACACCCCTGCTGGAGCGTTTCGGTATCGGTTCGGGGGGAGGTGCCCCACGTTGAAGTCGGGGTGAATCCACATCGCTAGCGTGCACAAACACAAGCCGGTCCATCTCCTCCGTGTGTGATCATTTAAGGTTCGTCCGCAACGAATCCGTGGCAATTGCCCGCAAGATTGCTAGCATTAAAACGAGACGCGTCATGGTAGCAAAGTCTTCTTCGAAAGGAGTTGCCAATCTCGCTATGATTTTGCCAATCGCGCTTGTGCGATGGAAGCCACCGTATCGTACGGGTATTGTTTCGCAACCCGAGAACTTCTCCTTTGCCTCTCTCCTCATGCTCGACGGCGGAGGCGCTGTTCCTCCTTTTGAGCTCGCGAGAAAAGTAACTACGTTGAGGGTCCTGCAATCCTGATTCTTCGTGCATCAGAAGTGTATCGCGCTTTGTCATTTGGGGGCAAGCCTGCACGGTAAGGTTCAGCCGCGGAATCTGGACGGAGTTAAAGAAGGTGTGCGCGAGTCTCACCCCATCCAGTTTTACCTCCAGCTTCTGAAGCTGGTCCTCACCGCGTATCAGGCGAAGCAGCGGTAAAGCTGCCCCTGCCCTGGGCCAACACCGAAATTCGACGCGCTCAGGTTCATCTCTGGTGCCGCAGCCGCAGGGGCCGGGACCCTCGCTACGTGGTAAACATCGCGCTAACCCCATCTTTTGTACGTGAAAATAAAAGTAACCCCCCCCCCCCCCCCAAAAAAAAAAAAAAAAACCGATGATAAAAAAGCGAGAAAGGAAACAGTATTTTTAACCCATATTTGAGTCGGTCCACCTGCTCCTGGTAGACCGGGGGCTGCTGCGGGCGGTTTGGTGCTCCAGAGGGTGAGGATGTGCCTGGTAGACTGTACACGCAATTCAATGCAGTTGCAGTTGATCGGGATGGGCCTGATAGACTGTTGTGCACTGTGATGCACAGCGGCAGGCAAATTCGATGCACTTCGAGGAGATAAGGGTGGGCCGGCTCCTAGATATTGTACGTGCTCGCCGCACCGAGCCTACCGCGTTCTTCTACCCGCCCATCGGGCTGGCAATCCTTCCCTTCCCTCCGCGGTTTAGTTTCTTTGACCCATTGTATTTCTTTTCTTCTTCTTTTCTTTAACGTCGCCCAGTAGACCGATTTGTTAGAAGGCTGTTGCTTTCATAAGAGCACGCTTGTGCAATGGAAAACGAGGCCCATAGACAGCACTCGCTCGGTTGGATGAAGGACAAGACACTCATCTTCGTTTGCACATATGAGGAATCCTGCTCAACCGTTGTTAGAGTCGACGCCGGAAGCCTGTTGGTGCAGTTGAAGGTCATCAGCACCGCATTCATAGTCGATTGATGGTCGGCCGTGGCACACTTAGCTTTGACTGTGCGGCACCGTGCAGCCGAAACCGCAACAGAACGGCGACATTGTCCTTTTCTTTTTGTATGAGCACCTGCTTTGTAGGAAATGCTTGAGGAGACTGCCAGTTGCGATGGATCAAAGGAGGTAAATGTGCTGTAGCCCACACAAAACACAGGTAAAGCTGGGTTTAGTGGCGGGCGTAAGCGTTCAACAAAAAAGACCCACATTGTGACATTTGTCGTTGTATTGTTTTCTCCCCCTCTACCCTCCTTCGAAATGAGCACAAGGCAGTCCCTCGATTATTGCCGTTCACCAAACGTTCGGAAAGAGTGTTCCTGCACTGCGTTGCCTCGTGCAAACAAAATGACCCGTCACGTGTACGGTTGCAAGCGGGCAGACGAGTGCTACCCACGGCCAGGCCACCCCCTTTGCGAAGCGCGGTGCCGTTTTGTTTTGTATCCTCACCCCCCCGTCGGCGCACAGACCTTGCACCCCTTCGTACTCCTACTTTCCTTTTTGTCGCAGTGTGCTTTTACATAAGCGCCAGCTTGAAAGGAAATGCTCGACGATGCTGCCCGACAAAGAACAGAAGGGATCCGAAGTGCTGTAACTACCGAACCACGTGTTGAACGGACGTGAGGTCATGCGGGTCTACCCGGACACGACAAATCACACAAACAAAACAGGTCAAAGTCAGAGCAACACACGGTGGTGTAAGCGAAGAACAATTCAGTTTGTGTTTGTATTGTATTTTCCCCTTACCTAGCCCCCCCCGTGCATAAGATGGATGAAAAACTCGGGTTTGGCGGTATCCATCTTAATCAAGGGGGGGGCATAAACACGGGGGCACTGTAGACTACAGTGTAGTCACTTTACACTGGGTACCTCACCCCCGTGTTTAAAATGGACTGGCATTCTCGCCCGTTATCCATCTTAATCAAGGGGGTTTGGCTATCCATCTTATGCACGGGGGGGGCTAGGTACCTCTATATTTCCTCCCTTCCATTCTGAGTCGAAGCAGCTACGTCGAGTATTTCCTCAAGCAGTGCCGGGTTTTTTTTACATAAGCGCCAGCTTGAAAGGAAATGCTCGACGATGCTGCCGGACAAAGAACAGAAGGGATCCCAAGTGCTGTAACTACCGAACCACGTGTTGAACGGACGTGAGGTCATGCGGGTCTACCCCTACACGACAAATCACACAAACACAACAGGTCAAAAGTCCTGAGTGAGAAAACAACACACGGTGGTGTAAGCGAAGAACAAATCAGATTGTGTTTGTATTGTATTTGCCCCTTACCTCTATATTCCCCGCCCCTTCCATTCGGAGTCGAAGCAGCTACGTCGAGTATTTTTTGTGTCGCTCGGATGGCGACGCTGGAAGCCTGTTAGTGCAGCAGCAGATCCCCAGAACCACACTCATGGTTGGCCTCAGCACACCTAGCCTTGACTGTACGGCACCGCGCGGCCCAGAACCGCAGCAACGACGCTGCTCCGCACAGAGTTTTTGGACGACAAGGTTCCGATCAACATCGGGGCCCAAACCGTCAACGGGGCCGCAAGAGGTTCCTATCGCCAAAGGTTCGACCAGTGGCCGCACTGTTTGGTAGTATCGAAAGGAACCTGCACTTGAACGACCCCGACCAAAAAGTTCTAGCCCGGTGTGCAGGAAACCCATGCTCGCTGCAAGAGAGAGGTGTATTTCCTGGTACATGCAACGAGAGGCGTTCACCACGATGATCATCTTCACCCAGCGGACTCCAGCCACGGATGATGGAGTGAAAGAAGTGCGGATGCCGGGAAAAAGCGGATGTGGCGCCCGGTGGGTCGCCGCGTGTCTCTCCCTTTCCACGCCCGCAACAGCCTTGAGCCGGTCCGTCCCTATCACTTGAAAAATGCATCGAAGTGCCTGCCGCTGTTTATCGTGAATCACGGTCCACCACGGTCTATCAGGTCCATCTCTAGTCCCTAGAGCTGCATCGAATTGCCCGGTGCTGTATTCTTTGGTCTATCACGGTACCACCACACAATTCATCGAGAAAGAGCTCTCAATCTGTTAATCCTTGAGATCGTCCTGACCTAGTAAAATTCCCCGTGTTGAGTCAAATTAAGCACCGGATACTCGTGCCGACCACCCGACGAGTAGCCCACCGAATCCAACCCAAGAGTTGCAAGCGGGGATTTAGCGAAAGGTCCACAAGTCCGAGCTCACCCTGGGAGGCTTCTGGGGAGTACATTCGCAAGGCTGAAACTTAAAAGGAATTGCCGGAATGACACCACCAGGCGTGGAGTATGCGGTACTCCTCCAGCAGTCCGGTCCTTGCAGGTACTCGAGTGCCGTCTCCGGGTGTTCGAACAGCAGTCTCCACAGCTGTTCGTGCTCGGGACCCACACCGGTTGGCGCCTTAACGGGGAGGCCACTTGCGCATGGGATTCGGGAAGTGGCCGCCTTGGGGGCCCAAGACTACACTCCACGAAGGAATGTACTTGGTGTCGGTCACAAACAGTCCCGGACATGGCTAGCCCCCCCTAAACCCCCGGAATTCAAGCGAACTTTAACTCTAAAAAACAGCCCTGTTGCCTTCAGGTGGACTAGCCTGTCACTTGCTGCCATCGGGGGGGAAAAAAACGAGAACCCCCGGTCCAGACAGCAAAGTAGGTTCTTTGGGAATGGGATCGCATGCTTTTTTGTCTTTTTTCTTCTTTGTCCGCCGGTCGACCCCCCGGGGTGAGCGTGCTGTACGACCGCCACTTCGGGGTTCTTTTTCCTTTCTGAACTTCGGCGGAGAACGCCGCCCAATCAGCAACAGAAGTTCAAACAAAGCTCTCTTCCCGCCTCTTCATCATTTGTTCCCCCCCCCGCCCCGCTCCTCCACCCCCCACCCGCGCCCTTACCCTGAAAAGAAGACACGTCAGTGCTGCCTAGCGAGTCGCAGTCACAATCAGGGTGAGGGCCTGAGTTTTTCAACTGATGGCTCAGACACGGTTGTAGAAGCCTCCTCCCCGTGACGGTTTCGCCTGTGCTCTGGTAGCACGAGTGGTCCTGGCTGTGACGAGCTACGAACAGCCGCCTGACAAACCAGACTCACACCGCTGTCCTGTCTGCAGACACTCAGGTTCCGCGCTGATGATGGTCCGCCTTATGTGTCCGTGGCTTAAAGGACCGAAACACGGCGCAGACGGGACCAGGATTTTCTACAGCCTTGGTACCACGGAGGGGGCCAGCCCTTCACGGTGAGGTCCAGCCTCAGAAGCTGGAGTTAAAACGCGTGTAAATCCACACCCGAAAAGCGGGTGTGACACCGGCTTTTTCAACTCCAGCTTTATCTCCAGCTTCTGAAGCTCGTGTCAAGCTGGAGCTAGAGGTGATGCTAAAGGCCGGACTCTTCAAGTGTACGTTTCCGCGCGTTTGTGGTGTATTGGGTGAGAACCCTCTTTGACTCAAGCTTTGTACCCGCACTCCACTGTGCATAGCGGGTGGGGCGGGCGGTGTTGGAAGTCGAGCACTACCCAGCAAATTAGCCATTGGTCCTCTTGAGTCGAGCACCAAAGCAGCGACCTCACGTATTAGTTCGATGTTGGGGCGCGCGGTGCTGTGGTAGTTTTGGTCAGTGTGCTGGTCCCTTCAGACCGACGGTCAAGTACTGCGTGGTCAAAGTGGCAACGACCAAGCCGCGCGCTTCTTAGCGAAATATGCATTGCAGAATACGACCCTTCATGTGCTAACTGCGACCGAAGAACGAAATTAGACCGCTGCGAGCCGACAGGGCGCAACGACCGCAAAGAAGAAATACGAAAAGCAAGAAGAAGGCCGTCCTTACTGAGGACGGGTGTCATCACACAAACGTAGCAATCGTCGCAGAGGTGGGTAAAGTTAGTGTGTGTATGCGGGTGTGTGTGTGTGTGTGTGTGTGTGTGTGTGTGTGTGTGTGTGTGTGTGTGAAAAATGAAATATGCAACCCGGCCCAGCGTGCCATTTTTCATTTTTCTCTCTTCAGCCGAGCGAAACCGAGTTTCTGCACTGCGGCGTCAAGGCAAGCAGAGGGCTATTACACGCATATGGTTGAAACGAGCGCAGTATCCACGCGGCCAGGCCATTCGCATAGCGCGGCGCACAACGCACCGCTTGTGCAGTGTTTTGTCTTGTACCTCCCCCCACGCCCTCCTCCCCCGGGCAACTAAGATTTCCTCCCGCCCCTCACAGATCTTGCACCCTTCACGCTCCTATTTTCTCTTTGCTGCTCGGATGGAAAACATAGGGCGTTTAACGTCCTCTTTTTCGTCGATGAGGAATCTACTTACCGTTGTTGCTCAGGCTACGCTGGCAGCCTCTAGACGGTCCCTCAACCACACGTGGTTGGCCCGGATTACTAAGCTTTGACAGGTACCTTATATGGCACTTGACGTCATGAGTTTGTGTATCCTAGCTAGCAGGTGTCCCGCAAAAATGAGTCCAACAACACGTCAGGGACGACACAGCTGCAAGCTGAACGAGAAGCCGAACCCCAGTAAACGCCCGAGCCAAAGCACACACGCACGCACACTGGATTCTACCCCGCGTCAGGTGTTCTCATTGAATTCCACGCACACACACACACACCGGTGCACTCCGATTTTTGAACAAGTGCTTTGAATACTCGAAGAAGCCGCGGTGGTGCGGATATTCCGAGGGAGACGGAACGTGCCAGGCGCACGACCTCGTCTTATGCCGAGCCGTTCCTTCCCGTTGTGCTTTTGTCGCGAGCTCAAACCCACTTGCCGATGAAAACTCCTTCTGCAGACGCTTAGGTTACACGCTGACGTGTCTATGGATACAATTTTCTGAGCAAACAGAGGCCGTGTTGGACTGGCCAAGTGCACACTTCGTACGGCCTCCGTGCCCTGTTTAGCGCTGCGTGGTCACTGACCCGCGGTGCATGCAGAAGATCAATGACATCCGATCGCGTCCGCGCTTGTCGCACCCTGTGCCCGTATCGGCGCCCTGTGCCACTTTGAGGAGTGGCAGCGAATTGTTGCCATCTCGTTGTACCGCCTTCTTCTCCTGAAGGAAGGGATACGAGAAAAGGGTGGTTTCAAGGCCTTCCGAGCCTTCCGGCCTTTCTTGTTAACGTTACCGTCTTCGGAAAAATATTGGATAGGAACGTATATAGGATGGTAGCCAGCATCCGATTATGAGTGTAGAACAGCTCCCTGCCGGCTGCACCGGGTCCGAAACATGGATGATGCTATGACTTTGCGCACTATTATGCGCAAAGTCAGACGTCGCCTCGAAGTCGTTGGGCGTTGGCCTCGGTGGATGAGTACACAGAACCTGGTTGCAGTAGCAAATAACCAATGGAGAACGTTGAAGACCGAAGTAGATAACGTTTTCGTGCCAACAGCAATTGGACTGGGGTCAGTCGGTCCTAAGGCAAGGCTTCGTGCCTCCGCTGCGGGCCTGCCGACGAAGCTCCGTTCACGACTGTCTTTACGACTCTGTTCGACAGCAACATATCAGGTGGACCGGCTCCGTTTTTTATTTCTTCATCTTGAGTTGTGTTACGGAAAAAGAAAAGTACCGAACAAAAAAAAACCAGAGAGGCGAAAAAGAACACGAAACGAACGAAGAGAATTTGACCGCCCCTCGGACCGGGGGGGGCAGTAGTAGCTGGCTGGTTGTTCGCTCTGTTGTCTCTCTTCTTTGCTTTTACGATGGCTGCTGCAGAGGATTCCACAGGTCGCTACCTGTCTCGATTGGATGTGATTTTCGCCTCATACCCAGTCGACGAGCGATTTGCACGTCAGCACCGGAGCGGACCTCCTTTAATCCAATAGTTGACCAGCCCTCTTCGAGTCCGGGTCTCGCGCTGCCGCACGATTTGCGGGAGTCGGGAAGCCCAATGCAGGGACTGACCCTCTCTGTGAGAAAAAAAGCGAAGTGAAGAAAAAGAAGAACTGTTGCTTCCGACCGTGGCGACGCTGGCGCAGAACGTGGTCACCATCACGAACGAGAAGGCCGCCGACCTGATGCCGAACCACGACTCGAAGTTCTGGGAGACGGAGGTCAACTTCGGCGGGGAGGGCGGGCTCTACGCGGAGCTGGTGTGGAACCGGGACTTCGAGGCCCTAGGGAGGGGCGACCAGCGGGCGGACCCGGCCGCCGCCGCCCGGGTCTCGACGAGCTTGTGGTCAGCGCAAGCGCCAAGCCCCAAGGTGCGCCACGTATTGATTTGGGAAGTCGGTAGCCACTTGACCCGAAGACCCGTGGCTCTGCAGTACCGCCGAACACGTGAAGCTTGGCTCCCGTGTAGCTTTCTCTGGTACCAGAGCGAAGGGAAAAAAAGCAATTTCCTTTGAAAAGTTTGAACAACAATCAAAAGAACGCCGTCACAGGCAACCGACTGCGCGGTTATCGCCGGAAACACACAAAAGAAAAGAAGAAGAAATGTTGCTTCCGACCGTTGCCGTCCTGGCGACGCTGGCGCAAAACATGGTCACCATCACGAACGAGAAGGCCGCCGACCTGATGCCGAACCACTACTCGATGTTCTGGGAGACGGAGGTCAACTTCGGCGGGGAGGGCGGGCTCTATGCGGAGCTGGTGTGGAACCGGGACTTCGAGGCCCTAGGGAGGGGCGACCAGCTGGCGGACCCGGCCGCGCACCGCGGCACGCGCGCCGAGCGCAGGAAGCAGCTGCGGGCGGCGGCCGCCGCCGCCCGGGCGGACGGCGCCGACGGCGGGCTCGACCCGAACGAGCCGCCGGCCAACTTCTCCAGCTACACGCCGTGGGAGGCCGTCGGCGGCGCCGCGCTTGCCGTGCAGAATGCGACCGCCCCGTTCGAAACCAACCCGATGGCCTTGCAGCTCACCGCGAGCGAGCCGAACACCGGCGTGTTGAACCCGGGGTACTGGGGCATGTCCTTCAAGCAAGCCGTCGCGTACAAGCTTTCCCTTTACGCCATGTCACCCAACGTTTCTTCGATCTCCGTGCAGCTCGTCTGCAATGGAGCAGTCGTCGGGTCTGAGCTCATTGGCATCACGCCGAAGTGGAACCTGTGGGAAGCCTCGATCATGGCGAGTTCGTCATGCGCCGACGGTGCTTTGCAGGTGCTGGCGAGCACCGCCGGCGTCGTGTATCTCGACCACGTGTCGCTGTTCCCGGGTGACGCGGTGCTCGGGCTGTTCCGAGCGGACCTTATGCAGTACCTCGTCGACTTCAAGCCGCCGATGATCCGCGTGCCGGGCGGCAACTACCTCGAGGGCACCGGCCCCCGGTCGCGGTGGCAGTGGAAGAATTCGGTCGGCCCCCGCCAGCAGCGCTCCGGCCACTACAACACCGCGTGGGGCTACTGGGTCACCGACGGCGTCGGCCTCCGCGAGCTGCTGCTGTTTTGCCAGTACCTCGAAACCGAGCCGCTGCTGTCCATCTACACAGGGTACTCGATGGGCCAGACGTACCCCCCGCTGAACGAGAGCCAGGTCTACGTGGACGAGTGCCTGGACCTGATGGAGTACGCCACCGGCAACTCGAGCACGCCTTGGGGGCGGCAGCGTGAGCTCGACGGCTCCGGGCCGTTCGTCGTGAAGAGGTTGGAGATCGGCAACGAAGAGAGGCAGCAGGGCAAGGAAGGGTACGCGGGCCACTACCAAATGATCACCGCCGCGGTGCGGCAGCGGTACCCCGGCATCTTCCTGGTCGCGTCGGGCATCGTCGTTGCTACCGACGGCGGCCGCTCGTCGTCCGGCTTGCCTTGCGTCGGCGGCGACGGAATGCAGCCCCAGCAGTGCGACGTCTGGGACGAACACACGTACGACACGCCCGACACGATGGCGGCGAACCTGAACCTCTACGACAACTACTACAACGCATCGTTCTGCCAGACCATCAACGGCGGGAAGTGCCCTCCCGTCTTCGTCCTGGAGTATGGTTGCCACAACGCGCCGACGCCCGATTTGATGGCAGGTGTCGCTGAAGGTGTGTTCCTGCTCGGGACCGAGATCAACGCTGACGTCGTGCATGCGACGGCCTTCGCCGCTCTCTTCGTAAACGTCCGAGGGCAGCAGTGGGGGTACAACCTCATCAACTTTAACGCGTCGAACGTGTTCGCGCTTCCCAGCTACTATGTCCAGAGGATCCTCAAAGCCGGTCTAGGCGACTACACCGTGATGACCAATCGTACCGCGCAGCCGCCGAGCCCCGCCAAGTGGGCCGTAGCCGCCTCCGTGCGGGCCGGAAACGGTTCGGGGGCCCCGGCGTCACTCTTCGTGAAGGTCGCGAACTACGGCACGCCGAATGCGGTGATCTCGATGGACTTCGCGGCCTTCGGCAACCTGCAACTGCCCCGCACGGGGGCGTACGTGGGCGGCACGAACGGGACGATCGAGAACACCCTCTCCGCCCCCCACACAGTCGGCATCCAACAAGTCACCCTCAACCCTCAAGCCAACCGCATGCAAGTGACCATGGAAACGTACTCGGTGCTTGTTTTCGAGGCGACTTTCCAACCCTGAAAAGTACGAAACCACCCTTCGCCGCAAGTATTATCTGCCGTTAAGAAAAAGAACACAAACAAGTGAATTCCCCCCCACCCTCCCCTTTGCAATCCTGTTTCCCTCACAAAAGTTAGTCAGCCGCCTGGACCCGAGTGCCACGTAGCTTTTGATTGACGGCATCTGCTCCTCGGCGAAAGCACTCGAACTCTGGGTTTTGAGGACAAACTCCGCTTTGGCTCGACCGCTGTGCCCCCTATGGGTCGCGCATCAATCGCGTCCCGGCTTGGCCTTCCACGATTCCGCCTTCGGCCTGCCGCGCGGCGGAAAAGAGCAAGCGATTCCGATGCCTGCTCTGGTTTCGAACATGTGAGTTGGCACATGTAGATTGTGTGCACGCGTCGGAGTCATGTGTTCGGGTACTAACGGTATCGAGCGATGCGGCCGTCAAAGCTGATGATCTAAATTGCTGATTTTCGGTTCGGAGGCGGAGAAAAGTGATCTTCCACGCTGCTGGTGGCGCTCCACCCCAACCGTGGTTCGTTCAACTTGACCACGGCAAATGACCTGGCCGCAACGTCAAGAAAAAACGCACAAAGATGGTAGTGCACACTTCAGAAAATAAGCGTTCCTCCCCCACCCACCGGGATCTGCCTGTGCCCTAGTAGCACGGGTGGTTCTGGCTGTGACAAGCTACGAACAGCTGCCTGACAAACCAGACTCACACCGCTGTCTTGTCTGCAGACACTCAGGCCCCGCGCTGATGGTGGCCCGCCTTACGTGTCCGTGCTTAAAAGACCGAAAAACGGCGCCGACGGGACCAGTGCGGTGTTGAGCACATACCCATCCCAGCAGCACGTCTTGCAATGCCCCACCCACCGATCTCATGGCAAACAGGATGCTAAACTTTTCAATCAAACAAAAGGTCAAAATACACCACTCGCACGCCCGCACGGGATCGTCGGAAACACATAAAAAGAAAACGTGCACAAGAAACCAGCCTTGAGAACTCTCGGAAAGTGGAAGTCGGAGCCTAGCAAAGCCACTCCATCCTACAGTAGGCTGCTGTTGAAATGACCACCGTCCCCCGTGGTCTAGGGAGGGTGATCACTGCGTATCAATCCGGTTCACGACGTCATATCCACGTTTATTTCCAAGAATAGGGTGGACTGGCTCAGTTGTTAGGCCTGATGCGTGTTTCCAACAAGAAACGAACGTAAATTGGGGCAGCAGTTAGGCCTCCATTGGTGTCATTTGATTCGTTGCTTACGACGGAGTCTTGTACTTCCTTCTGTTTCCTCTCTTATTTTTTTCCTGGCGAACTGGACTCGCACTGCTGTTCTGTCCGCACGTACCCAAAACGAAACATGGGGGTGCGGATAGGACCAGTGCGGTGTTGAGTACAGCATCGTCTTGCAACCCACCATACATCAGCTCCTCGAAAACGAAAAGTTGAAAGAACTATGAATTTAGAGCGGGTGTAAACGTTAAAAAAAGGAATCCGCGAGAAGCACTCATTTTGTGGTTGCATCGTCTCTGGATCCCCTGGTTTCCTTCGATGATCGTGGGCGGAGCCTCCGGCAACTTCTGGCGCCAGAAAACTGGTTGAATGAACGCCAGAACGAAGGTTACCTGACCGAAACCAGGCTCAATCTCTCACAAACAAGTACATTGTTGTTTATCCGATGCTGTTCGCTCCAAGCAGAAAGAAAGGATGCTCCTTCCCCCTCCCCACTCGTCTCCTTCACGCTCCCGTAACACATTTCAGCAGCAAGAATTCGAAGCTTCCTGCAGCTTTGCCTTTCCTAACCATTCGATTGCGCGTCTGCTTCAACTCACGGACCAATAGTCATTTCAGCACAGTTGGAAACCGTGCACAACAGTGGGTTGGGCAAGCGCCACTAGCGGCCTCTCCCTATACGCTCGTGTGCTCGTGGTTGAAAGTACCGAAACACAGTGCAGGTGGGACATATCGTTTCAAGCACGTTCGAAGAAAAACATCCACGAACGAAAGGGGACCGCAGAACAAGCGACATGGCCGTCAACTGGATACCTGAATCGGGGTGTTCAGCTCTGATTGCAGCCAGCCGTTGCAACCACGGGCACGTCGTTGGGCAGCTGTTGAATGCCGGCGCTAGCGTGGACGCAACGGGCTTCGGGTTCCGGACAGCCCTCGCCACGGCCTGCGCGAACGGCCACGAAGCTGTTGTAAAGCAGCTTCTGTGTGCTGGGGCCACGGTGGATGCAGTGGATGCATCTGGCCGCACCGCGTTGCACCTCGCGTGTGTGGGAGGGCACGTGGAGGTCGTTGGCCAGCTCCTGCGGGCCGGTGCCGACGTCGATGCGGAGTTTTCCCCCACATCCAAAACAGCCCTCGTACAGATAAGCAACCTTGGTCGCGCTTTCTGTGCAAGGCACGAACGAGTTGCCGAGCTACTTTTGCATGCTGGCGCTGATGTGGACAAAGCCGACTCCACCGACTGCACCGCTCTCATGCTGGCCAGTTCCAAGGGTCGCACTGCACTCGTAGAACTGCTTTTGGATGCTCGGGCCGATGTGAATGCAAGGTGCATGGAACTGCGGACCGCTCTCAAAAACGCAAGCTCCGCTGGGCACTCGAGCATAGTCGACCTCCTTCTGCGTGCCGGGGCTGAGGTGAATGTAATGAGCGCTACCAGGCCGTCCGCCCTTGTTGAGGCCGGCTGCGCTGGGCACGAAGATGTCGTGCGGCAGCTCTTGAGTGCCGGGGCCGATGTGAATGCATGGCATCCTGTAACGGGGACGGCTCTCATGCAGGTCTTGAACTACAGTCGTGGGGCCTTCTGCGCAAGGCACGAACGAATCTGCGATCAGTTGTTATCTGCCGGGGTTGATTTGGAGAAGGTTGACATGAAGGGGCAAACCGCACTCATGCTGGCTTGCTCGAAAGGTCTTGGGTTGATCGTCGACAAGCTTCTAACTGCCGGTGCTCGTGTCAACGCGACATCCAACGACGGGCGGACTTCCCTCATCTACGCCAGTGCCTGCGGTGATGCGGACATCATCAATCGCCTGCTGAGCTCCGGTGCCCAGGTCGACGCAGCCAGCAGTCCCCAGTCCCGCACTGCCCTCATGGATGCCAGTTGGTACGGTGACGTTGCCGTCGTCACCCGCCTCCTGGCCGCCGGCGCCAATCTCGATGCGAAAGACAACGAGGGCAGGACCGCCCTAATGCGGGCCAGCGTCAACGGAAACGAACAGGTCGTCGATCAGCTTTTGAGCGCCGGCGCCGACCCGGCTATCGCCGACAACGAAGGGTGGACCGCTCTCCAGTTAGCCGGCACCTATCGTCACCCAAAAGTTGCCAAGCGGCTTTCGAGTGCCTGTGCCGACGGGAGCTCACGTTCGGAGTAGACGGAGCTTGGACGGCTAGTATCCAGAGTAGGATCCAGAGTCGTGAATTTTTTTTCAACAGCTTTCGAGCGCAGGAAAGTGGAGGTCCTCGAACAAAAACGTCATGCTCAGCCTTGAAACCTTTTGCGCAAGGCATGCAGTCTTCTAAGCACTTTACATTTGCTGTGCGTGGACGACGTGGAATCATGCAGGCTTGTTCGAAGGGTCTTGGCAGTGTAAGCAAAACGGGCAAGACGGACGGGTGCTTTCTTGTACGCAAATCCCACTGAGCAGCGTTGTGTGTCGGGTCTGTCAGAAAAACCCGCTGAGCCGTGAAACCTTCTGTGTGAAAGTTTTCCGCACAGAAACTTCAACGCTGGGAAGCGTGCTCTGACGAAGGCTTTACCGGACGGTCCACAGTGTATGAGTCTAGCCTCAGAAGCCGAGTATGAAGAGAGTGAGTCCGAGACACACTTCACAAACCGGGTGCTACTCCTGAAACGCGTGTGCATGTACATTGAAAAGCTGGTGGGTTACCCGCTTTTTAACTGCAGCATTGGTTCCAGCTTCTGAGGCTGGACACCGCGATTTCGCGCAGCACCTCCTACCCGCAGCTGACCTGTCTGCTGACGATGGTTCGCCTTTGTCTTTGACATAAAGGACCCAAACACTGTGTGTGCAGATGGACCGGTGCGATGCTAATTATGAAACCATTTCAACGTCCTTCGAGACTGGAGGTCCCATGAACATGCAATGTGAATAGCCTCTATTCGAGCCAACCCGGCTTTTGTCTACATTAAAAAAGTGTATTGTTTTTAGACTCGATAATAGCGCGGAGCAAGCTTTTTTTTCCCAAATTGCATAGGGTGGCAGAGTGAGCGGGGCGTCGGCCTTCAGGCTGGTAGGCCCGGGTTCGAACCCCGCCTATCACACTTTTCCGGTCGAAGATTGTTTTCGAGGTTTGTTGCGTTTCGGGGTCCAATGTGCCCAAAATTTGCGTTTTTTGCGGAGTTTCTCAGTCTCTCGCGGTATTTGGGTATCCCCGGGTGCAAAAACGGAGTCGAGGGGGGGTCTCCCCCCCCGGGTACTGGCGCCGAACTTGCCATCACAGGCCAAACTTAGCATCACTCGAACTTCGCTTCACTTGAACTTAGCTTCACCCGAACGTTGCTTCGCCCGAACTTTGCTTCACCAGAACTTAGCTTCGCCCCTTCGCCCGAACTTTGCTTCACCGGAACTTAGCTTCACCGGAACTTAGCTTCGCCCGAACTTTGCTTCACCAGAACTTTGCTTCACCAGAACTTAGCTTCACCAGAACTTAGCTTCGCCGAACTTAGCTTCGCCCGAACTTTGCGTCGCCCGAAATTTGCTCTTAGCTTCGCCCGAACTTAGCTTCACCCGAACTTTGCTTCGCCCGAACTTTACTGTTTCCCGAACTTTCACTGCTGCCTCCGCGCCGAGCGCACGTGCTTGAAACCCCCCCCCAACCAAGTCCAACATGAAACCCGGCATTTATGAGGACGTGAGTCCTTGACAGAGGTTGAGTGAATGGACTACGACGTATCTTTTCCACACGCACCGTGTGCGCCTTTTCTACACCCTGAAGCGTACTATAATGAATTGTACGCTTGAAAGAAAGCTGGCAGCGTGTTTGGAGGAGATTAGCCTAACGTTCAAATTCGCTCACGAAGAGGCTAGTCCTCCCCCCGGCACGCACAAACAAAAACATAGCATATCCGCGCTCCTCGCTCGTTCTCATGGCATTTCTAAAGGGAAACATGAGATCTGTGGTAAAGGAGAAAGTGGAGACACGGACAGGCTTCGAGTCTTATGAACATTCGGGCATCGATGTCGCCGCGGTACGGTGCTTACTGGGCGCAAAACCAAGTCATTTTGGGTCGATCCGATCACGAACCCTCGCCTTCTCGGAGTAGCACCCCGAAATTGTGGCAGATCATGCAGTTCCCCTTGGGATGCAGGAGTTTTCTCCTTGCACGCGGACCGCTCTGTGGGGAAAACCGCTTGGAGGCCCGGTTGCAAAATTGTGTTCAGGAAGACGCGCGCGGTAGCCCACGCGAATCACGGGTAAATCTGGGTGCGGCAGCCGGGCTCCTTTTCACGCAAAGACGTGTTGAACTCCGACAACTGGCGGTGCGAGTGTCCCGTCACCTGGGGTTCTCCGACGGCAGTATTCCGCCGCGGAGTACCCTGAAATTGTCCAGGATGCCAGGAGCTTTCTTTTTGCACGCGAAGCCGCTCTGTAGGGAATATCACTCAGAGGCTGTCGGTTGCAAAATTGTTCAGGAAGACACGCGCGGTAGCCCACACGAATCACAGGTAAATCTGGGTGCGGCAGCCGGGCTCCTTTCACGCAAAGGGCTGGCGGGCGGGGGGGTGGGGGGGAGTATTGCGGGAAAACAATGGCAGCGCGGGCTTCGGCGCAACAAGTCGCGAAAAGCATCGCCGCGCTTCTCCTGGCGCTCTGCGCCGTTCCGGCGGCGGCGGAGGACGAGTGCGCGGTGGCGGCGAACTGGGAAGTCTGCGCGGGCAGCGGGCAGCTGTGCCGGGACGATGACGTGCTGAACTCCGACAACTGGCGGTGCGAGTGTCCCCGTTACTTGGGGTTCGCCGACAACAGTGTTCCGGCGCGCGGCGTCATGGTCGCCAGCAGCGGGTGCGTGCGAGACGGGGAGTGCGTGACCGCGGGAACAGCGTGTTTCACGGCGAATCAGGGATGCCTCGACTTCGACGGCGTCGGCGGGAACCTGTTCCAGTGCGTGTGCATCCCGCCGTACCACTGCGCCCCCGGCATCGGCGCCGCCGCGGACGAGATGCTGCTCGACGAGTGCAGCTCCGTTTGCTCCACGTGCGCGGACCGGGGCGACGGCAGCGGCAACGCCTGTCACACGTCCGGGCAGCTCTGTATCGACCCCGACGAAACCGTTCCGTCGGACTGGGAGTGCGCCTGCCTGCACCCGGCGACCGGGAACGCGACGGCCGCCGCCGCGGCCTGCCAGTACCCGGCCGGGTCCGAGTGCGTGAACAGCACGTGCGCGGCGGCGGGGCAGGCGTGTCGGGACTTCTCGCTGGACGCGGTGAAGGACGACTGGCGGTGCAGCTGCGTCGCGCCGTATTCGGGGGATCCCGCGGTGGCGGCGCCGGCGGCCTGCGGGATAAACGAGTGCACGGCCCGGTGCCCGACGTGCGCCTACCAAGGCGTGGGCGACGGCGGCAACGTGTGCCTCCGGCTCGGCCAAACGTGCGCGGATCCAAACTTCCTCGTCCTGAACGACTGGACCTGCCTCTGCCCGCCCAGCACCGACACCGTCGTCGCGAGGACGCGGGACGCGGCGGAATGCGCGTTCACCGGGGAGTGCAAGTCGATGTACTTCATGTGCGGGTACGGGCAGTACTGCAGGGACCCCTCGCTGGCGACGGTCAGCACGACGTGGAGCTGCGTATGCAGCTTTCCGTTTTTCGGGGCGGCGGTGGTGGGGGGGCCGGCGGAGTGCTTCCTCAATGAGTGCGCGGCCGACTGCCCGACTTGCGCCAATTCCGTCTGCTCAGGCAACGGAGAGGCTTGCGTCGAGGGGGAGACCAACATCTCAAAGGCGGCGTCGTACAACGACTGGTCGTGCGTGTGCTCTGACGCCGTAAATGGCACGTCCTTGGGGTCGCCGTGCTCGTTAGATGCGGATGAGAACTGCGTTGAAACGTGCCACGTGGCTTCGCAAGGCTGCACGAGTAATGATACGACGTGCACGTGCGTCGCGCCTTGGACAGGGGACGATGGGACTCCATCGTCGCCGTTGGGTGCTTGCTTCCTCGACGAGTGCTCGCTGTACTCCGCGGTGTGTATCGCGGGTAGTCAAAAGTGCGTCGACGACGATCAGAGAACGCTCGGGACGTGGCGGTGCGAGTGCCAGTGCGAGGGGTGCGTCGCCGTCCAATGGGACCCGGGCGCCACGGAGTGCGTCCTCGACGAGTGCTACGCGGTCTGCTCCACGTGCGCGCGGCGGGCAGACGGCGGGAACCACACTTGCTTCGCGGCCGGCCAGCGCTGCCACGACCCGAACACGTCCCACCACATGACGTCCGACTGGACGTGTCTGTGCGCGGCGGATGCCGCCCTTTCCGGGGCACCGGTCCTCGCTGCGGAAGCGGCGTGCGAGTTCGAGCAAGCCAACGAATGCGCCGAGCAGCACGCCGCCGTCTGCAGGCCGGCGGGACAGGCATGCGCGGACGCGGCAGGGCCCAGGTTGCACGACTGGGCTTGCCGCTGCCTCGAGCCCGGGGCCACGCAAATCGGGGGGAACGTGTCGGTGGCGCAGTGCCTGTTGGACGAGTGCGAGGCCACGTGCCCCACCTGCGCCGGCGCGAAGTGCGCGGGGCGGGGGCAGTTGTGCGTTGACCCGGACCCGACGGAGCGCTCGCTCTCCGACTGGTACTGCGCCTGCGACGCCGCGGAAGGGAAGGCGGGCGTGCGCGTAGCCGGGACCGCGACCTGTGTCCAGCTCGACGACTGCGCCGTGAGCTTTTCCGCGTGCGCGGACGCCGGGCAGCTCTGCGTCGACCCGAACCCCGCGGGCCCGGGCGACTGGGTCTGCGCGTGCCCGAATGACGAGGCCATCTCCGCGCAGCAAGCCGCGGTGCCCTCCTGCCCGCACTCCGTCGCGGGAGACGAATGCGCGGGAACCAGCGTTTGCGACCACCCGGGGCAGTACTGCGTGGACCCCGACCCCGGCGTGGCCGGGGACTTCTTGTGCAGGTGCGCTCCGCCGTATAACGGGACCGCCGGCGTCGCAGAAGCGGCGACGTGCTACTTCGACGAGTGCGCGATCACCTGCGCGACGTGCGAGAACGGCCTCTGCGCCGCGGCGGGGCAGGGCTGTGTGGACCCGGCTCCCTTTGGGAACAGCACGTCCGACTGGACCTGCGTGTGCCGCTCGGATCCAACGGCGGCGGCCAAGGCGGGGTTGGCGAGCTGCGGGTTTTTGGACGAGTGCGCGGCGGCGTGTCCCACCTGCGCGAACGGGACGTGCGGTGCGGGCGGGCAGCTGTGTGTCGACGCGAGGCCGTCGAACGACAGCTTGAATGATTGGGTCTGCGAATGTCCCGCTCCTACTGTCGGGGTTGCGTGGCGAGGTGTGGCGGAGTGTTTCTACGACGAATGCAACGCAACACCATGCGCGAGTGACATCCAGCTTTGCCACGATCCGGACACGCGGGACGCCACGCGGGCTGATTATGTGTGCAATTGCACCGTCGACAGCAGGATTCAAGTGGGCGGCGCGGTTGCTGCTTGCGAGCTGGACGAATGCGCGGTCGACCCGTGCGGGGTGGGGCAAACGTGCGAGGACCCGGACTTTGAAAAGCTGGCCGATTTCATCTGCAGCTGCACCGGCTCGGGCGCCACCTCCGTCAACTCGAGCGCCGCCTGCGATGACTGCTTGCGGCAGCCCTGCGGCCCCCGCCAGCACTGCAGCGACGGTGACCCAACGAAACCCGGCGATTTCGAGTGCGAGTGTGACAACGGCGAGACGGCAACCGGCGGCCCCGCAAATTGCACCGACGAATGCGCGGATGAAGTGTGCGGGACGCAGCTGTGCTTGGACGCCAACAAAGACACCCCCTTCGACTACATCTGCACGTGCGCGCAGACTGGTGTGCCGGCTATGGGCAGCTTGGCGGTGTGTGACGAGTGTTTGTTGGAGCCGTGCGCGGGGCAGGCGTGCGATGACGCGAACCCGGTCGATTCGTCGCCGGATGACTTCGTCTGCACGTGCCCCTCTGGGGAATCGAGGACGGGCGGTCCGGCGGTTTGCAGCTACGACGAGTGCGTAGGGAACCCCTGCGGCGACTCTCAGGCCTGCTCGGATCCCGACGCGACCGTCCTCCTCGACTACACGTGCGTGTGCACGGGGGACGCTGGGAACTCCACCGGCACCGGCAGGGCCGCGTCTCCGTGCGGAGCGTACCTCGACGAATGCTACAATTGCACCTCGTCCTCGCCGTCGTGTCCTTGTTTCGACGCGGCGGACGGTGCGTCCCTCGCGCAGAGCTGCGAAGATCCGAACCCGTCGAACGATTCGCTGCTGGACTACGTCTGCCGGTGCCCGCGGCCGTACTGGGCGTCGTCGGTAGGGGCCCGGGTCGGCGACTGCACCGTGGCGCCGACGGCGGCACCGCGGCCGGTCGGCGACCAGCGGGTCTTCTTCAAGTTCCGGACCGCCCTGACGAAGCAGGAGTACAGCGCCGCGAAACTGATTGCCGCCCTCGCTCGGGTCGTCACGCTGCGCCCGAACGGCACCGAAGACGTGGCGGTGACCCAGTGCTCCGGATGCAAGCGATGCGAGGTGTATCACATCGCGACGCGGTGCTTGAAGTGGCTCGCCACCGACCCTGACGGATGCGCGCAGCTGGCCGAATACGAGACGGCAATCGAGGCCAACCTCACCAGCACCAAAATTGTGTCGGGGAGCCTTGCAGAGTTGTCGGCGAGGCTCGGGCTTTGGATGCAGGGACCAGCCACTGCAACGGCAGAAGGGGTGTTCGAGTTTTTAGGTGACAGTCTGCCTGCAAAGTACGCGTGGGCGGCTGCGTTGAACGACAACGCGAACCAGGCGCAGGCCGCCGCTGACGCGGACGTGAAGCTAATCCTCGGAACCGTCGAGGTGTTTCCGGCCGCGCAAACTCCTTCGCCCCCCGACGACTCAGACGACTCCCCATCCTTCGAATGGTGGATCTGGGTTGCCATCGGCGCCGTTGCCCTCGCGCTGCTGGTGACGCTGATTTGCTGCTGCTGGCGGCAGACTACCGCGCGCCGCCGGCTTGATGCCACGGTGGGGCAGAAGCGCAACCAAGCGTCGCCTTCTAGGGCCGCTGCTGTCACTGACAGGCAAGCGAAGCGCAACGGTACAGATTTCATGATGCTCCACGAAATGCAGCAGCTGCCGAGCAGCGCGACCACAGCCGGCAACCCCGATCTCGTTAACCGGTCGCCGTCTGGCCAATCATTATCATATGGTATGGTGGCAGCGGAGACGTCGTACACGTCTTCGGTCGACCTGAAGCATCCCCACCAAAATCCGATCGTCGCCGTGTTCCCGCTGAGCGAGAAAACCATGGAGCTCTCGCCTCCGAAGACGCGGAATTCGTCTGTTTTCGCCTTCGGGCAAAGTCTCGAAGGCCAGCTCGGTCTGGGCGCTGCGGACGATCTCACCCTCGTGTACGCACCGATCGAAGTGCCCGACCTAAAGGACCTCGGCATCCACCTGATGACCTGCGGCTCGTTCCACTCCATTGTGATCACCACGGGCGCCGCGGTCCTTGTGTTCGGTGAAGGCAGTGACGGGCAGCTTGGTTTCGGCGGACGAAGGGCGCTGCAGACACCGACGCTGGTTCCATTTTTCGAGGGCAAACTGCCCCGCATTGTAGTGGGCGGCGAGCTGCACACGGTAATCAGCTGCGACGATGGATTGTACGCGTTCGGATGCAATTTAGACGGGCAGCTTGGTCTGGGCACCACGCCCCATAGCCTGTCTCCGGAGCGGGTTTCTCCAGAGCTTTTCACGGCGGGGGCTGAGCTGCTGTCGTGCGGGACGCACCACACGTGCATTGTCTTCAACGAAAGGTTGTACGTTATGGGATGGAACCAGCACGGGCAGCTTGGGCTCGGGGATACCGTGAATCGAATCGTTCCTACGGAGTGCTCGTTTTTCAACTCGAAGTCGATTCTCGACATAGCATGTGGTGTGCACCACACAGTCGTATGCTGTGACGACGGCCTGTACGTCATGGGCGGAAACACGTTTGGGCAGCTGGGCCTTGGGCATGATCTGAGCGAGATGACGCCGCAGGTGCTGCCTTTCTTTAACGATAAGGTAGTGCACGGCATCTCGGCGTGGTTCCACACGCTCGTCTCCACTGACGACGGCGTGTTTGCTTTCGGCGAAGGAGCGCACCACAAGTTGGGCACTGACCCGGACCATTTGGACCCGCAGAATGTGCACTACCCTCGGCCGGTCGAAGCATTCGCAGAATCAGATGTTCTCTCGGTACACGCCGGCTGCGAACACTCGGCGGTAGTTACAAGCGACGGCATCTTCACGTGGGGAAACGGCGAGGGTGGGAAACTCGGCCACGCGTCCGGCAGGCCCGTCTCAGACCCTGCGAAAGGTCGTCTCTACTCCCTCAACGGCCACAAGGCGCACCTCCTCTCTCTCGGCGTCGACCACACGCTCGTATACGCCACACCCGTGTAGCTTCGTAGGATCAACGTTTCACGAACGGGTTCAATCTCCGGCCTACCACATGTGGGTTCCGCGCAAGGTCAAGCCGATCGCCGATGGCGGCCTTCCGGCGGGGATCTAGCCTGGTGTGCCCCATTAGGCACCCAAACCGAAGGGAAGAAGAGCTAGCCGCGAAGCGCCCGGCAAACGCCGGAGGACGATTTTCCGACCGCTCGTTCGCCGATAGCGCTCTCGCGACAAGCAACTGCAGATGCAGCAGAGGTTCACGAAGTCGTCAGTGACGGAAAACCCGAAGATTGTGCTCTCCATTTGCAGATCTTCCGCGTTGTTCGAACAACAGGCGAGAGAAAGCGCGCCGGTCTAAGTAAGGTTTGGCCGCTTCGGTAGTTTTTCTACGGGATGCTAAGCAGCATGAAGCTTCACACCCCCGACCTATGCGTTGGGTTGCCGATCTCATCTCTTGGTTTTCCAATAAGCCCAGCCCCTCCTTGAGGTCTTTTCTGTCTGTGCATGAGAGACAGTGTCTAAACGTTGAACTAAGATTTTCCTCCCTCCCGCCCCTTGAGGGTTCTGTCACGTCAATCAGCCTTGCTTGCACCCCCTGCGCCCTCCTTCCACCATTTTCATGTCGCAAAATGGCCAGGATGAGCTCAGTATTGCCGGCTTTACGATTTTCTTCCAACGACTACCGTCAAGGTCTCTTTTGCACCCCGCATCACAAGTATGACAGGTTCTGACAGGTATTGACAGAGGACAAGAATGCTGCATGGGGTTTCGGTATCCATGCTCGTCATGCCGATGCCGGTACCTATCATAAATACGACAAGTACTGTTATTCGTAACGGAGTGCTGAAAACGAGGACGTAGCGGATACTGTCTGCTGGGCCTAGCCCCCCTTTGTTTGAGCTCGCGGAGAATCGCTCGGGAAGGAGATGGTACTTCGCCCGAATGGAGGCGCACGTGGCATCGAGATGTCGAAAGGTGCCGAAGCGGCAACTCCTTCAGGAAGCCGAACGCCGGAACAATCGCAGCGAGAGCGGTGCTGTAAACCTTTTGGATCCCGTGCCAGCTTCAGCAAGGACAACACTTTTGGCCTTTTTTACGCAGAAAAAATGGAATGGCCCCACCCAACTTTCTCGGCTGCAGCGTGAGTCATGTCAGTCGGCCGATTCCGAGCTTGGTTGTAGGCCTTGGTTGTGTCTCCTTTCTGAAGGCGGTACAGATCAGTGAGGTTTGGGCTGACAGGCTCAAGTGGGGGTCGGGACGGAGTAAGCAGTCGTTTCATTACTGCGCTCTTTCGAGTTTTTAGGGCTTACCGACCCTGTTATGCGCGTCTTGACTTGGGCCAAATATTACAGGAGCGATAGTTTGTTTCTGACAGAATCGGGGTTGGCTCAAGGTAGTTGTGAGGTGCGCGGAGGGTTGGTCCCTGCACTCTAAGTCGTCTCTTTCTCTCTATGTTACGTAGTTGAACATTCTTTGCGCAACAACAACAAACGACGACAGCAAGAACAACAACCACGACAACAACAGCAACATCAACAACAACGACAACAACACCAACGACGACTACAAAAAGATATGAAAAATGGTTAACCGGACGGTGAACCTGATGCACTATCCCCAAGAAGTCTAAAACGAAGAAAGCAAAAAAAAAAAAGAAAAAGCAAAAACAAAAAGGAGTTGGGCGTGTTTCTGACGCATCAGCGAGCGAGCAAGCAGGGCAGAGGGGAAGAATGCAGCCAAAAACGCTGTTTCACACGGGAAGGTACTCAGGTGCGTGGTACCGATGTTTCAGTGGTTGTTCGTCCAGGGTTTGCGTAAGTCGAGTTCTGGGTGAGCGGATCCAGCCGCAAATGTAAACGCAATGATGCCGTATCTAGGGCCATGACTCAGGTCTGAATGTCGGCGGGGAATACTGCACTCCAGGCCCAGCACGGAACAAGATAATCTGACGTGATAGGCTGCGCTTATTTGCGGAAAGAAAAGAAGAAGAACCCCATACGAAAAAGGGCGCCTAGTAGATAGCATTGGCTTTTGGCGATGCTGCGGCTGTCCTCGTTCGCGTGCTGAAAAGGTGTCGTTGCCGGCAAGCTTCCGAACGAATTCAGTTGCAGATAACACGGAATGAACATCCTTCAGTCTAAGAGTACAATCAAGCAACCAAAACGAGCAATTAGAATCCCGTGCGCAGTCATCCAAACCTGGCAACACACGTGCTGTCTATGACCGTAAGGCATTCGTACAGAATACGGTGTGAGGTGCGTCGACTGTTCCCGATCCTTCCAACACTCTCTCTTCCTCCTCTAACTAAGGCTTTCCCCACGACTCGAAAAGGAGAGGGCCCCTTCGTAGGTTCATTCCTTGCTTGCGGAGTCTTGCACCCCTTTTTCTCTCCTTTTTTTTAGAGTTAAACTTTTTTTCTTCGAAGAAAACTTGGATGCAAGCACGAAAACATGCTTGCATCCAAGCGAGGCGGTGGACCGAAAACAATGTCCCAAGATTTCCCTTGTACCGCATTGCGCGCCAGCGACAAAGAACAGAGGTAGCGTGAACTTCCAACCGACGACATCATCCGGACGCCCCCTTTCTTACCCTCCTCTGGATTCCTAGAGGTCCATCCAACTACAGCACGAATCGCATAATGTCACGCAATTCAGTTCCTTTTTTCAAATTCCACTTCCATTTGTGCTGGTGTTGGGGACAAAGGGATGCAGAGACATAGCTGAAGCTATCCAAAGTACGTGAGTGGGTGGCCTCACTTATGATTTATGTTTGGGGGCCCTGACCGAGTTGCGTCCATGGTGAGGTAGTTCAACAAGAAATTAAAGTTTGTAAGCTGCGAGGATTGGTTGACTACATCTCTTGAGTTTGCGCTGCCCACAATTGCGAGAGTCGAAAAAGCTAACATAACCAAGCGACCGACCGCCCGCTTTCGTGAGAACAAGCGACAAATGATAAGCTCGCAGTGTAGTACTGCACGCGCGATGCAACAGAACATTCTTGTCCGGCCCTGAGAACCCCTCTCTCAGGTGGCGCAAAATGACCCAAGTCCGACTGTCTCTGCCACACGCCTCCAAAGCCTGCCCAAGTTCTCATTTGCGCGCATTTCACGATTTCTTTCTGTTTTCTGAAGATCCGCCTGCGCAGCCTACCCGAGTTCTCATGGAGTCGGGTGCAGCTGTGTTCTCGCTTGCTGGTGGTCCCGATCCGAACTCGTTACTGTTCGTTCCCGGCCCGGAGTCTGACAGCGCTAGACCGACGAAAGAAAATCGGTTCGACGCACCACAGATGCATAAGTCTCATGAAAAAGCCGCGGTACTTCCAGCACCAAAAGCGTCTGTTCATGCTGCTGCTGTTAAAAAGCTCGTTGCTAAATCCCGAGCTCAGGTTGCAAGGTGGCCCAGTTTGCTGGGAAGACTGTGATAAACCCCTCGCATCAAGAATCTGTGCTCTGTGAACGGTGGATATATCGCGCCTGCAATTTCACGTTTTGCGCCGAATTTCAGTGGCGAGCTTCTCTCTTCGAGAGCCCCGCACGAACTCACATTGCCAACGGACGAGTCGGGACCACCACCTGCACACGCGCTTGCTTCAGTTCTCAACGTAAACCCGCTTTTGCCGAAACTGCGCTTTGCGCAACTTTCAACAGAAGAAAGAACTAGCATTTCCAAAGCTCAAGAAACCAGCGCGAGAGGCCAGCGCGTCCGACCGATGTTTTCTTGAAGAAACCTGTCAAAATACCCGGTCGTGTATGGGGTTAGACAATTCTTCAAACTGCACCGTTCCCGCCCTTATCGCTCTCCCCCGCCCCCTCCCCGCCAAAAATGGTTCGTCCATTCGAACTCCTGCCAGGGGCTTTCTTCCTGAAAACCCGTGCATAGGTGCTGCGGGAGTATCTGGCAACCGCTGCTTAACACTCCACAAATGCTCGACCTTGACGACGCAATGGCAGGTGACGACGTCATCCGATAACCTGACTTTCAAGGCAGTGCATGTTAATCCGTGTGGTTCATGTACTTAAAAGAACTCAATGCTTAACAGTGAAGGCGACCACACCCGAGTCAGGGGTGCAACGAAGAAAGAGGAAGGCCCTTACAGCAAGCAGCTACCAGAAACGTCCGACGTCCCCAAGCACTCCAGTGCCCTCGAGAGTGAAAAACGTGCAAGCCTGTCCGCACTTGTGCCCCCCCACGCAATCCCCGGAACCGCAAGAAAGCCCAGCGCCCCTGGCGCCACAAGTACTCGACCTTGACGACGCAATGACAGGTGACGACGTCATAAAGTAACCTTAAGCGGCGACACAGTGCATGCTAGTATCCATGTGGTTCATGTACTTAAAAGAACTCAATGCTTAACAGTGCTCACGTGGGCGGTGTCTTCGGACAGCACCTCGTGATGCTCGCATCACAAAACAAAGAAGACAGTGAAATGGTCGTTACCTGGTCGGGTTTCGCTCACGACCATTTCCTGAACAATCCTTCACTAAATCCGCGGTTGAATAACCTGGCCTCAGTGGTGCAAGCACCACGCGCTCTTCAAACCCAAGAAACATCCCCCCCTTTCCCCTGTTTTGTTTTACACTTTTTTCGACGAAGACTTGATGCTAGCATCAAACATGCATGCGAGGCAGTGTTCTGCCTAAACATTAAACTAAGTTCCCCCCCCCCCCGCAAAAGCAAAGTTTTGTTCCGCCTGGCACAGGGTTTTGCCACAAAGAAAGGGAATACTTGAAGAGACTGCCAGTTGCGAAACCTCAAAGGCATAGTGTGGCACTTCATCAGCATGCTGACTCCACTATCGCAACAATATTCCAATCTCAAAGGAGGTAAATGTGCTGTTGCCCACACGAAACACAAGTAAATTTGGGTGTGGTGGCAGGCGCAAGTTGTATTGTTCCCCCCACCCGGAGCCGTACGCTCCCCTCTTTACAACTTTCTATTTTCTATTTTTTGCATCCCTTTCCTAGACGACATCTTCCTCGAAGAAGACTTGATGCTAGCATCAACCATGCATGAGAGGCAGTGCTCTGCCTAAACATCGCCCTGGATTTGCCCATGGGATACCGGCGCTAGGCCTTTGAGCATTCCGAAAAGCCAAGCAAGGAGGAAAAGGTTGCCGCCACTTTCCCGGGGGACAAGTTCTACTTTGAACTATTCTGCACTGAGCCGCAAGGTAGCCAATTCCGCGCAAGACGCAAGTTACGGCGCGGTATTGGCTATTTGGTCGAGTTGGCCTAGTTTATGTGCATTTCTGTTCTTCACGACCTGACCTCCTTCCGGACTTCCGCGCACACCCGTACACAGCTCCGCGTATCAGCTGGATTCTAGAAAGCCTTGGGGGGCCCAAAATGTACAACACAACTGCATCGTTTTCAACCGAGATAGAGCATCAACGTTCTCGAAACGCTCAGTTCTCCGTGGGCGTCATTCAGCCCAATTGGTGACTCGTTTCATTTGGAAGGTCCCTTTTTGTGGCGACCTGGGGTGACCTGTGTAGTTGCCACCCCCAGTTGCAAAAATCGCCGAGGGGTGACAATTTCAAACGTACACCCCAGACTCCCACTCCGGATTGCGGGAGTGGGTTTGCGGTCGTTTGTGCGGTCGGCCTCACCCTCTCAATGCGGGAGTGGCACTCTCTCAATGCGAGTGTGGCCACTCCCGCACTTTTTCACTCTCGCATTGACTTGAACATGGCTGCTGAAGTCCGGGGTGCAGGTGAATACGCAGTAAAGAGACAGTCTTCTGTCATCCCGTCCAGAATTAGTCGTTGGCAGCGCACCACATGAAACCCACTGAAAGCAGGCGAGTTCCACTAGTGCGCACAACCAAAAAAAGTCGCGTACATAAAGTGCGCCCTTTACTACTTCCCTCATTTGCCCCCTCCCAGCCAGGCGATCTTGCTACTCTCTGCCCCGCGAGTGGGACAGGGGGATTAAGAAAAGTTTCCTAGGTCCCGGCGAGGCTGCGGTGCGTGTCCTGGCGTGTGTCTGTTCGCGTCGACCTATAGCTCTGGTGCCATTCGAACGCCTGGGCCACAGTCGCTGCCGGGCTGAAAAAGCCCGGGGCAGTGCGATCGGGCCTTTGGAGAGACTTTTGCACTCAAAGCTCGAGTTATACGGTTCGTCGGAGGGGAGAACTGTGACTCAGCCCAGTCGGGCGTACGAACGTGATGCATGACCAGGCGACCGAGCGAACAAGGCGGACGCGACTCAGAGATCCGGGCTTAGTGTGATGGGGCCTTCCTCCGGGTTCAAGCACTCAAAACTCGACTTACACTCGTGCCCCCGTGAAGATGCCGATCACACTTTCCTCCGTTCTGAGAATGCTCGGCGTTCCTTGCGGCTCGGCAAGCCTGTCGAGACGATTACGCAACAGGGAAGAGCGGACGGACGGGGTTACGCGAAACTACAGTTGCCCGTCACGCTCTTTCCCAGAGCGAATTGCTTGCCCCTCAGGTGACACCACTTTATCTTTAGCCATACTTCAACCTTCTTGCAGGGCCTGGATTTTGTACCAGAAGCATTACGCAGTAGCGGTTGGGAACACGCTTGGCACCTCTCTTCCAAACAAACCCAACAAACCCAACGAATGAACGAACCCGAGATGAGTGTAAAGTATTTCCGTCTCAGTTTACCTCTCCCCTACGGGATTCTCTGTTGTTTTTAGCTGACCAGCGGCGTGATGGGCTGACCGCGCCACAAATAGAATCTGATCAAAACAGTCCGCAAACAACAACGTTGACGAGTGCTTGCGTCCGAGAATTGGCACAAAAAAAGGAAACCAACAAGCCGATACCCGTCCGCCTATCGTACGCGCGGTGCGAATATGTAATACGTTTTGTCGGCCGCTTACTCCAGGAGACTTTGGAAACCCGATTTCCCGGTTTCGTTCAGAAACCGGGGGTTTCCGGTTTCGGGTTTTCAAAAAAAAAAAAATTATAATTTAGGATCTCAAGTGGCCCCTGTACTGTACTGTACTGCAGTTACATGGCGCGTCACGGTGTGTCACTGCAATTCGAAGCTTTCACTTACCATCTCCGTAGTTTGATAGTGAGTACAATAATACCGCAAGCTTTTATATCACCACCCCCTTCGTCCCCTTGTTTGCGTGCGCGGGGCGACGGTTCCAGGACTCAGACACCCACAGGCACCACAGATCCCCAAAACCGGGTTTTGGCTGAAATCGGCTTTTTGCTCGGTCAGACAAAGAGCTAAGGTCCCCTGGCTTACTCCAGGGCATTAGCTTCCCATTCCAAATTCCGTCAGCTGACGGAATTTGGAAATCCGGGCGGCTCAAAACATAAAAAAAAAAGTGCAAAAAGAATAGGCGCGATGTTTGTTTGTACGTGCCGGCCCACGTCTGGACTCGCCGCGCGTCTACTTCGGCATTCTCAGCAGCCTTTGCCTCCTGGCGGTCTCGGGCAGCATCTGCCTTGAGTTTCGACAGCTCAGACTGAGTGGTGCAAAAGGAGAGAAAAGGGCGCCTTCCAGGGTCCATCTGGAAGATTCTCCAGGTCCGCCTGTAGGGCTCCGCCCTCGTCCTCATTCCCCCCGGCTGAGGAAACAGCCTCGGGAACTCGATTGGGCCCTCGAGGTCGTCGGCCATGGCTGCGTGCTTGTTTCGGTCAGCAAGGCAGCAACAGACTGGACAGCTCCAGTTGTCGTCCTTAATGCTTTCCAAGAAGCTTGCAGCGTCCGGTCCCAACTTCTTGGTTACGCATCCTGCAGATGCGATGTAACCGCAAGAAGCACACCTCGACGAGGTGTCCGGCCTGTGTGCAATGCTGCACGTCGCGAATATGCATTCGCTCTCGCTTCATCGTAATCCTCCCCGCGGGGGAGTTTCACGACGGGGATAGCACCCCATTCGACTTCTCCCTCGAGGATGTCAGTCCGAGCTAGTGTCATGTTTTTGTTTGTACGTGCCGGGGGAGGATTAGCCTGTTAGTGAGTGATAGTGAGTGAATATGATCGGTAGGCTAAACTTCTCCCAAACACGCTGCCAGCGTTCTCTTTCGTGTTTACAATTAATTGTTATTACGAAAAAACGACCTTCGATGAAAAAAGTCGTGGGGGTCCGGTGGAGGCGTGGGTTAGGCCAGCTGAGCCAGCTGGCTGGCGGTCAGGGGCTGGCCATCGGTGGGTCGCCGCTGGGCATGGTGGGCTGGCTGGCAGAAGTTTGGGGCTGCTGTGAATGCCGAGTGAGAGAGTCGAAGCTCAGAAGCAGCCCGGAATTCTTGACAGATTCTCTCCGAGTTGACACAAGTGCCTTGTTCCGTGTGATCTCCGGTCTGCATCTACTCATGCCAATGATTTACCAGCACACAGTATCTGAGTGGTGGATGAATTTGAAATGGGCTGTTGGCTTCAGGAATGTGCACCAGGGGGAGCGGGGCGAGGGTCAAACAGTGCCACCAGTACGTTGGTCGATATGTTTAATTTCTCCACCTGAATGTACCGTACCGTTTGCCGGGGGGCGGAGCCCCCCGGACCCCCCCTTTTGGAAGGTTCGGGTGGCCTGGACGGAGGCTTCTCGATTTCAGAGCGGAAAAAGCAAATTGGCTGTTGAGACGGAATTTGGAAAACTGAGGAAAAATGAAGCTAATAGCCTGACTTACTCCCAAAAAAAAAAAAAAAAGACGTTAACCCAAAGAACTTCCGCCGGTAGAGAAATCTTGCCTAAAGGAATCAACTGCCTTCGGGTAGGCTAGTCTGACACTAGTTGTCGTCGGGAAAAAAAAAAAAAAAAAAGGAAAAAAAGAGGAACGGTCGAAAGGCACCAGGAAGAAACGGCGCCGTTTTTGTTTAGATTTTCTTTGGGAACCGGGTGTTTTAAGAGAAAACGAAGAAACAGTCTACAAAACGCCTGGCCACCTGGGCTACTTGCTCATTTACTACGTTGTAGCCCACCTCGACCTCCTCTGCTTCCCGTATTGCGTAATTGTGCGGGACGTGTGTGTATTTCTTTTGGTATAGAACACACTGTAGACTGTTTCTTCGTTTTCTAGAACACACTGTAGACTGTTCGGGGGGTAAGGCGTGCTTCTACATAAGCGCTACCTTGAAAGGAAATGCTCGACGATGCTGCCCGACAAAGAACAGAAGGGATCCCAAGTGCTGTAACTACCGAACCACGTGTTGAACGGACGTGAGGTCATGCGGGTCTACCCCTACACGACAAATCACACAAACACAACAGGCCAAAGTCCTGTGTGAAAACAACACACGGTGGTGTAAGCGAAGAACAAATCAGACTGTGTTTGTATTGTATTTGACGTGGCCGAAGGCAGACCAAGGATCTTCTTGGCAGTGGGCTGCAGTGCACCCCAGGCTCTAGACTGTGACCAACGACTGCCCCCAGTGTTGGGACGCCATCAGTACTCCTTCAAGGCGTTGTGAGTCACTCTGCACGGTGAGGTCCAGCCTCAACCGTGCGATATCCCTCCAGCTCGCAAAAGTGTTGAGTAGTGTCCACCACGGACTTGGCACAACGTTTTTAAGCGGTTTCTTTTTTGTATAAGCACCTGCTTTGTAGGAAATACTTGAGGAGGCTGCCAGCTGCAAAAGATCAAAGGAGGTAAATGTGCTGTAGCCCACACGAAACACAGGTGAATCTGGGTTTAGTGGTGGGCGTAAGCGTTCAACAAGCCGTTAAAAGGGTAGCCAGAGTATATCCCAGCTGCGGCGACTCGGGTTTTTTTGTAGAGTGGGTGCGAGAGAGCGGCAAGGTTTCCGCGTTTTGGCCCCGGTCGCCCAGAACGAGAAATCGCGCCGTCGATCTGCATCCACGAGCTCGTGACGAGGACCTCAAGGTCATCCTGAGATGGGTACTACGTGGTGGTACTACGTGGTGGTATGTGGTAAATACCACACCTCGTAGGGTCCACGAGGATTGCATCCACGAGCTCGTGACGAGGACCTCGAGGTCATCCTGAGGTGGTACTACGTGGTGGTACTACGTGGTGGTATGTGGTAAATACCACACCTCGTAGGGTCCACGAGGAATTGCATCCACGAGCTCGTGACGAGGACCTCGAGGTCATCCTGAGGGTATGCTGGTAGCTAGTATACACACCTGCGCAGTATGTGGTAACTATATACCACCACACCATCTGTTAGAGCCCCTTAGTGTGCTACGTAGGTGGTGTGGTATTCTACGTGGTGTGCTACCTACTCCTCAGGAGCATGCTGAGCTCACTCATCTACGAACCTTTTTTCTGCGGCAGTCTGCGGTATTCCGTTTCCCCGAGACATTGCGATGTGTTCCAAAAAAAAAATGTAGGCTTGAGCAGGGAAGGAACCAACACCGCGAAAGAGCACACGGGCCTGGGCGACGTGAGATGCGAAGCCGGGGAATCGGGCAAGACAGGCGTGACCGGAGGGTGCACAGCGTGCAAGTGGGCAGGGTCGACAGCGTTTGACGAACGCGACTGCCGGCTCCGCATCGGGGCGAGGGTGAGGGCGGTCGGCGGCGAGAAGTTGGCGCGCTGTGCAGAATGCGACAGGTGCACGCGTCCAGCCGTCCGGGTTGACCAACACGCTTTTTTTCGTGCTCGTTCAGTTTGCATGCGTGTGCTCCAGGTGAAGATCCCTACCACGAGACCAAACCAGGCAAAAAAGAAAGAACCTACTTAAAGAGAGGACCCAAATTCGGCCCGTTGGAGAAGAGGGTGCGGATGCGTCAACGCAAAGGTACTGGGAAAGGATAGCCAACGGGCGAAGGCATATTCTTCTCTTCGTGCTCCCGACAATAGTTACACAGCCGAGATTTTCTGGGTTTCGAGCTGGGAAAACGGGGGTCCGGGGGGGTCTCCCCCAGGGGTACTGGCACCGAACTTGCCATCACAGGCCAAACTTAGCATCACTCGCACTTTGACTCGTACCACAAGAACGCGCGGGGAAGGCCAGCTCGCAAGCAGAAGTAGTCTGCACCGGCACTTACCAGACAACAACCGAATCCAAGCAATGCTTTTCTAGAAGCGAGGCCGCTGCAGGTGAACTTGCAGCAGGACCATAACCAAAGATATTATTTCTGGAAGAGAGAATCTCGAGGCCACTTGAAGGACACGGACAGACTGGTTACGAAGGATTTAACTACGGTGCCGGTTGATCGAATATCTTGAGCATCGGTGAACCAAGCTCAAGAAGAGAAAATATGGCGGCCCTTCCTTCATTGCGACGTGCCACACGTAGGCACCGGCGCACGAAGACGGAGGGGGGTTTGTTTGCGGGCCGCGCACTTAAAGTTCTGCCCGCAGCATTCCCGCACCGGTGTGGTGGGCCTTTCTGCGGAGGGGTCAACGCACTCCAAGTTTGACCTATCTCCCGCAGTTGAACTGCAATTGATCAGAACTCCTTCATCTGCAAAAATAATCAGGTAAAAACAAGTCGTAAACCGATCACCCGGCGCGCACAAACAAAAACGAAGCGTTTGTCTCTGCAGGGATGGCCCCCCCCGCACTGAGCTTCTCCCAATGCGTTGTATGTTGAACGGCCGCAGACAGCCTGTCCGTCATAGCGTCCCAATCTGGTGCAAAACGTCGCTTCCTCGGCACTCCAGGAGGTGGTTCCGAGCGCTAGTATACAACGTACAAGGTGAAAACCAAAGACCTCGCGTCCCTCAATGAAAAGACACGTCACACATGTCCTCGTGCTTGCCCAGGCGTATTTCTCCCGCTCTTCGTCGGCTCCAGCCTTTCCCTCTTTATTTATGCATAGAGAATCTAAGAGATCCCGGGTGGGATGGAAAAGCAAGGCGTCTAGAGCGGCAGCGGCGCGCGGCGCCACCGCACCCAGGGCTAAAGGACCCCGCGGCCGAGGAAGGGCTGTTGCCAGATGCGTTTGGGTTGTCATGCCTGTATTCGTATGCAGGACCATGTACGCCTCGCTTTACCTGGCGTAACTCCTGTTTTGGTTCTAGCTATCCTGAGGGAAACTTCGGGAGTGAACCAGCTACTAGATGGTTCGATGGGTCTTTCGCCCCTATACCCAGCTTTGACGAGCAATTTGCACGTCACACCGCAACGGACCTCCACCAGGGTTTCCCCGGCTTCGTCCCATAGTTCGACGCTTACCAGGGCTGGCGCACAACCGGCGTTGTTCCCATCAGTCTATATATCGTCTAAATCTAGGTGCCCCCCTCGTGAACAAAGGACAAAAGAACCGAAGAAAACGTGCACTCTGAAAAAAAAAGGAACCGACAAAATGGGGAAGAAGTCCGCTCCGAAGCTCGGCGGCTCGGGCAAGCAGCAGGGAAAGGCAGCAGACGAGCCGGCGGCGGCAAAGGAAGCAAAGCCGGCAGCCAAGAAAGCCGTGTCCCAGCCGTCGCGCCTGCCGCCCCCGCGGCCGAGGAAGGGCTGCTGCCCGGACTGGTTCGTGTGGGTCGTGGTCCCCGTGTTCCTGTTCGGGATCATGCCCGTGGTCCTGCTGTACCTTCCCGAGATCATTCCGCCCATGCCGGACGCCGCGCAGGGGGAGTATACCATGGTCGGCGGGCCTTCGATTAAAGGCATCCGCGGCTTGTACAGCGTCCTCAACCTCTTCGGCACCCCATTCTGCGCAGAGCAAGGCGCCCGCGACACGGTGAAGTGCCACTGGAGCGTGCTGCAGCTGGCGTACGAGATGCTTTTCGCGGCTGAGTTCGTCGACTTCTACACTGTCCTCCCGCAACACGCGCTCGACAAAGCAACCTTCGACAAGTATTCAACTGCTGCTTGCCCGATCGGCAACGGGAAGGACTGGCTTGATGTTGCAGTAGACAGCAACGGGGCGCATGCTTCGCAAGTCGCGCGGTTCTATCTGGACCACTCGGGATCCCCAGCCAAGCAGGCCCCCCCGGTTTACATGCAGAAACCGGTGCGAACGTTCGAGTGCGAAAATGAGTTCGACGCGGTGTTCGGGAAGCCGAGAACGCAGCCGCAGCTCCTCTCCGAGTTCGCGTGGCCGACGCAATCGAAGACGACCTTCTACGTCTTCGGCCTTGACAACGCGATCAGCCTGATCCGCGCATTCCCCGACACTCTCGGCGTCTCGTCTCCCGTGAACGTCATCATCTTCCCTGCCGTCGACGGCGTGTATGTGTTTCTCATCCACGGAATTTTGAAGCGAACCTCTTCACGGACAAGGTGAAACTTCCTAGGAAGCGGCGCATGTGTGTGCGTATAAGGGGTGTTCACCAGGCCCAGTACAGGGACAGGGGCGGGGTTGTCACGCCAGCAGTCCCAGGGCCTCTCCCCGCCCACCTATATATACTGGGGAACAACGTATCTGCGCGTCGTTTGGGATCGTCGGCAACACGAAAGTAAGGTCCCCGATTCCACAACAAACCCCGGAAACGGCAAGACACTCATGAAATGAGAGCGCGCTCTAAAGTAAGTCGAATCGTCGGCAATATGCGACAATCACACGTACATGCACTACCGCAGATACGATACGCATACTACCTTAAAGGAACCTATACGACAACGGTCACCCGGTGACTTTGAAACCCCGGATCCCCAAACCTCACTCACTCACAACCCACCCACTCACACACCCCACACCCACCTCACTCACACACTAACCCACCATTCACACCCACCTCACTCACACCCACCTCACTCACACCCACCTCACTCACACCTCACTCACACCACCCACACCCACCTCACTCACACCAACCCACCCCACTCACACCCCACACCCACCTCACTCACACACTAACCCACCATTCACACCCACCTCACTCACACCCACCTCACTCACACCTCACTCACACCACTCACACCCACCTCACTCACACCAACCCACCCCACTCACACCCCACACCCACCTCACTCACACACTAACCCACCATTCACACCCACCTCACTCACACCCACCTCACTCACACACTAACCCACCACTCACACCCACCTCACTCACACCCACCTCACTCACACCCACCCACCTCACTCACACCAACCCACCCCACTCACACACCGCACACCACCCACTCACACACTAACCCACCACCGTAAGCTGACTTACACTCTACAAACAGGAGCGCATGGTACAGCCGGACGCGTGGTCGGGAAACGTGCACGGCAGAGCACTTCCGCGAGATTTACGAGAACTCGTACGCATACGTCGCGTGGGTGCTCCGACGCAGCAACACCGACGTCGTCAAGCTCCCCGGCAAATAGGGACATGTGCGGCTGGAAAGAAGAAGAAAAGGGCAGTAGTCGCCCCCCCATGCATCTAGGTTGAGAACTTTTTGCTGGACGAAAAAAAAAAAGGAACACGCCGCGTTTCGCAAAGCGAGCTTTCACAATGAAATGAATACTGGGCCGCCGCGCAGTACTATCGGCATCACGCTGTTGGTGGTCGACCGCAAACGAACGACTCGCCCCGACCGGCCACACACGCTGCTGAGGTGATTTGTTGTCGGAAGTCATCCGTTGTATTCTTGGACGCCGACATTTCGACCGCAAACGAACGACTCGTCCCGACCGGCCACACACGTTGCTGAGGTGATTTGTTGTCGGAAGTCATCCGTTGTATTCTTGGACGCCGACATTTCGACCGCAAACGAACGACTCGTCCCGACCGGCCACACACGTTGCTGAGGTGATTTGTTGTCGGAAGTCATCCGTTGTATTCTTGGACGCCGACATTTCGACCGCAAACGAACGACTCGTCCCGACCGGCCACACACGTTGCTGAGGTGATTTGTTGTCGGAAGTCATCCGTTGTATTCTTGGACGCCGACATTTCGACCGCAAACGAACGACTCGTCCCGACCGGCCACACACGTTGCTGAGGTGATTTGTTGTCGGAAGTCATCCGTTGTATTCTTGGACGCCGACATTTCGACCGCAAACGAACGACTCGTCCCGACCGGCCACACACGTTGCTGAGGTGATTTGTTGTCGGAAGTCATCCGTTGTATTCTTGGACGCCGACATTTCGACCGCAAACGAACGACTCGTCCCGACCGGCCACACACGTTGCTGAGGTGATTTGTTGTCGGAAGTCATCCGTTGTATTCTTGGACGCCGACATTTCGACCGCAAACGAACGACTCGTCCCGACCGGCCACACACGTTGCTGAGGTGATTTGTTGTCGGAAGTCATCCGTTGTATTCTTGGACGCCGACATTTCGACCGAAAACGGTGCCGATTTCTTCCGAGCCTTCTTGCGAGTTGTGCCTGCAATGAGGTGTCAGCTTGGAACTGCATTTCGCTTCATCGCGGTTGGTGAGTGCAATGTGGCTTCGGCCCAGTGAGAAGAAACGTTACTCGCAGAGTAAAGCCTTGCGCTCTTTCTGGGATATTTGTCGGTTGGCTCAGCATCCCAAGCTGGGCGACTTGCGCTATACGACGACAACACTCCAGCCATAGACGACGCAATCGAGAGAAGGTGTGTAAGAAATGAAGAAAAAACGGGTACTAAACGCCTGTGTCCTCCTGACGCTCGTTCGGGAGATGGCTTAGCGTCATCCGACGAATGACGAGGAGCTGGGCTCCTAGTCCGAACTCGGCTCTCTTTAGGGTGGTCCCGGATTGCAGGAGCGTTGCTGCTCTTGATCCGTTCAGACCTCGCACTTTGCCAAACGCACTGACGTCGCTTTTTGTTCCCCTCCCGCAGGGAGAAAATGGGGGTTTGTCTGTCTCTGCCCACAATGGCTTGGCGGTGCGGGTGAGTGTGACATACCAGGAGTCAACCCCAACGACGCAGCGGCGAAAGAAGCCTCACGCAACCCTCAAATTGTCTGTTTTTTTCCATGTTTCCGCTTTTTTGTGTATTTTGACTTGTTGTTTCTCTTTGTTCATTCTTTTTTTTTTTTCAGAACGAGGCAGTGGTTTTCCGCTTTGCCAACAAAATGAAATTGGTTGGCTAAAAAATTTCACAGTTCACAAAAAGAGGTCAAAATATTTTCTCTCGACGGATCTTTTTGCATGGTATCAGGAGGGTCGGCAGGTCGTGGCTTCCGGCTTGGTGTAGAACTGTGCGTAGATGGAAAATTCCTGGCGAAAAAAAAAGTTTTTTAGCCAACCCCATTTTCGTGGAAAAAGGGGGTTTTAGGCGAAAAAATATTTTTTACATAAGCGCCAGCTTGAAAGGAAATGCTCGACGCTGCTGCCCGACAAAGAACAGAAGGGATCCAAAATGCTGTAACTACCGAACCACGTGTTGAACGGACGTGAGGTCATGCGGGTCTACCCCTACACGACAAATCACACAAACACAACAGGTCAAAAGTCCTGAGTGAGAAAACAACACACGGTGGTGTAAGCGAAGAACAAATCAGATTGTGTTTGTATTGTATTTGCCCCCTACCTCTATATTTCCCCCCTTCCATTCGGAGTCGAAGCAGCTACGTCGAGTATTTTTTCGCCACACAGGAAAAACACTGGAACGAGGTAATGAGAAGATCGCCACTACCTGCACGTGACGAGTCGAGCCGAGTGCAGAAATGACGTCAGCCGCAGTTAAAAAAAGTGACGGACTCTTGTTTCTTTTTTTTTTGTATAAGCACCTGCTTTGTAGGAAATAATCGAGGAGGTCACCCCGTAGCAAATCGTAAAGGAATGAAGTGTGCCGCGGCCCGCACGAAACACAGGCATACCCGAACGTTCCTGCCGGGCGCAAGTGGTTCCACAAACATATTGTTTCTCGCTTCTAGCTTCTGTCGAAATAAGCACGGGGAGGCCCCCTCGAGTACGGACCTTTTCTGAGCCGGTCCGTCCCTATCTCTTGAACTGCATCGAAGTGCCTGCCGCTGTTTATCACAGTGAATCACAGTCCACCAGCTCCATCCCTAGTCCCAAGTGCTGCATCGAATTGCCCGGTGCTGTCGGTCTATCACGGTCTATCAAGAGGGGATGGACCGGCTCAGGACGGCTTAGCGAAGCTCAACCATCGTACGCCACACACCGTCGCAAAGCGAAACGCGCGCACCGCAGCTCGCCACGGGCCTCAGCTGCACCTGACCTTGATTCAAACAGAAGACAACATTTGAGTCAGACTTGTGGTCAGCTTATGTGCTGCGTTCTTTTTGTTTGCAAGTACTGCGTTTGTACTGAAGGGAACATTCCGGAACCACGGTTGCGTATGTAGAGGAAAACGAAGCCAACGAAAGAGTGCGAATCCAGGAAACCCGAGAGGTTTGTACCCTGTACAAGCGAAGCACGAGAAGCTCTCGTCTTACCATTTTCACCACTTTCGTCAGTTGATGCTGATTGTTCGATACTTCGTTTGTCAGTGCAAAGCCCCGACTCCGGAAATGTTCGTTTCTTTTCTTTTTCTTTCCGCATGTGGGTTCTTCCACGTGCTTTTTTTCTTTGCTCGTTCAAGCGTAGCGTTACAATATCCCATGGCGAAACTGCACAGTGGGTTCTGCACACATGAACGCAGAAGACTCGGGGGTGGGGGGAGCGTTAAAAAACAAGCAACCCGCCGAGGAAACCTACCAAAGGAATCAACCACCTTCGGCCGGTTAGTGTCCTTGGGGCAGTAGAAAAGAAAAAGGGGGGGGTGCAAATACAGATCGGGTGTTCCCGCAGGTCGCAGTACTCGCCAAGCGGGTGAAACGTGGCTGGCCGCTGTTTTGGCGCGGCAAGCGAAGTCTCTGAAGGGGGAGGCGTTTGTACCACTGAATGGGGTGGAACCCCCGGGAAACCGTGCTTCAGCTGCCTTTTCATTCTTCATGGTCATGCCCGCGCCTGTTGTACCGTATGCTGAGCCGCATAGGACAACAGCACGAAATGCATTGAGGCAGCAGTTGTGGCCAATCAGAGCTCCTAACCTCGAAGGAACCATTAACCAGGGTCGAAACATGCGGAATACGAAGAAAGAACATGAAGGGAGAGGAAGTCACCCTACACTCTGCTCGCCAGTGGGGTCTGCCAACCCGCGTCTAGTCTACGATCTGCCATTTTTCTTGACCATCTCCTGGCCATTACGAGGCCGGCTGGTCATTATTCTGACACTGAAATACCAAGCGTTCTCGCAGATAACATGGTGGCACTGTATTAGCTTGCGGTGACGTGTGTTAACCATCTGTATGAAATGTGAAGCCTACAGTTACAACGACTCCTGTGGGCGGGGGTTCTCTCCTTGATGTCTCCACTTGCTGTGCACTCGATATCGGCAACAACCTTGTAGACGACCTTCACAGCTCTCTCGTTGTCGAAGATCTTGTTCATGATCGGTTGAGTGGCTTCCTTAATTTCGTGCGTGAAGTTGTCAGTGAGGTTGAAACCATAGTCGGTTGGGAGGTTGATTTCAATGACGTCCATTCCTTTCTTGCTCTTGATGGTAACCTGGGTCTGAGAGTCAACACCCTACGGTCCAGAGCTTCCTCAGCCGCCGCCCAGTCAGGATCCATCAGCCGACGGCTGGTCCGTGCGGCCCGGCGGCGCGTGCTCCCCGTGTGTACCGGCATTTTTCCCGGAGGGTAGTGTATGATTAGGAGGAGAATGGAAATAAAATGAAAGCGAGAATGTGGGGTAAGCCCTGATTATTAGATTCACGGTTAAACGAAGCTAGCGCACAAGGTTTGCCTGATCTCGCACCTACTTTCCGATACCAAATAGATGCCCTATTCAAACTCTCTCTCTCTCTCTGAACTTCGTACCTCGGGCTTTTTTCGGACCGGCCGCGTTGCTGCCCTCAAACCTCGCACTCGTGTGCTTGCTAACAAGAAAGATAAACGGCAAACCAAGCTAGACCACTAAACTGCACTACTTGTGCCACGAAAGATACAAATCCCGATACCATGCCGCATAAAGAACATGAGTCTGCAAAATAAAACCGCCCGAACAGTACAGTTTTTCGGGAGGGGAGTTGCTGTGTGCTCCTGCGGTCTTTGTGTTTTTCGTACTTGACCAACAGGTTCACCCCCCCGCACGCCAAGTCCGCCCTTCGGTATAAGTTCGTCCAGAACTTCACTCACTTCGTTCACGAAGTTCTTGATCCCTCTCTCTCTCTCTCTACTTTCTTGCGCGGTTCTGCAGGGGGCCCCACAGTGCCTATTCTTGGCTCGTTTTTGCATTCGGTGGTCGTTCTGGTCGCCATTTTCACCAATTTTGGCGTTATACGCCATCAGAGAGGGGCTGCGGGTCCAAAACCACCCCGGGATTCCTAAAAGCGCAGAGAAACAGCGCCAGTAATAAAACCCACGGTGCCACACGAGCCCCCACGATCCCTTTTTCCTGTTACGACTCGGAACACCCCAGGACACAAAAAGCCTCACAAAAAAAGCGGAAAACATGGCCTTCACACTGCCGCCCCTGCCGTGGCCGATCAACTCCCTTGCGTCCAAGGGGCTGTCCGAGGAGCAAATCAACTTCCACTACAACAAGCACCATGCCGGGTACGTGACCAAGCTGAACGCCGCCGCGGAGGCAAGGCCCGAGATCAAGGGAAAATCGGTCGAGGAGCTCATCAAGGCGAAGGACGCCAGCTACAACCTGGCTGCCCAAATCTGGAACCACACGTTCTATTGGAACTGCATGTATGCAACTTTGAGCCATTTGGCAAGCAACCCCCCCCCCCCCCCCCGTTCCCCCCCCCCCCCCCCAGGGTGCGCACTAGGGACGTTGCCCCCGTTGCACGTTGCACCCCCCTTTTGGGGGGGGGGGGGGGGTCGTTTTGGGGGCTGTTTTTGGGGTGTTTCCCAGACCCCCCGGTGCCGAGTGGGTACTCCGTTTCCTCCAGATGAATCCGTTCTCCTCGTTTTCGAAATCGAAACCCACTTTTGCGGAAAAAAAGGTCATTCCCCACCAAAATGTTTTCCTGCACTTTTTTGGCAGGGAAATGTACTTAGCAACTTTTGAGCAAAGTCAGTTTCCCCGAAAACCAAGATTCCTGCAATGCACTCAAAAATCAGCCAAAATCTGGAAAATTGGCCCAAAAAGTGAAAATTCGGGCCGATTGGGCCGATTTACCATGTGCTTTCCCCAAAATGCCAATACCCCCCAAAAACTGTTTTTCAGGCAAATCCGCTGGGAAACGTACTTAGAGAATTTCGAAAAAACGGCACCAAGAAAACCACGAAAGGGCAGATTTTCCCGGTTTCAGCCTGTGTTTTGCACGTCAAATTTCAGGCCTCACAGACGAACTGAGGACGGAGTGGAAAGATCCATCGCGAAAGAGCGCGTTTAAGGGGGTCCCCGGAAAAAAGGGTGGGGGGGTGCCCGGCCACCTGGTGGCGCCTAAGCGGCCAGATTGCGGAGTCGTTGGCAGAATCTGACCTGACCCCCCCCCCAGGCATCTTGTTAAGAACCATCCATCCATCCATCAGCCGGCTGACCCCCCTCCCCTCATAGGCTATTTTCACTGTGTGAGGGGGGAGACGCTACCTGTCACTCTCTAAGGTGGTCACCACGGTGGGCGGTCAGAAAAAAAAAAAAATTTTTTTTTTTGCCCCAAATACCCCAAATACCACACTTTGGAAAATTTTTGTGGGCACACTTTTGGCAGGGAATTTTGACCATTTCACCTTAGAGAATTTGACCACCCAGCCTCCAAGGCAACTGCACTGTAGAGGGGGGGGGGGGGGGGTCTGGTTTATCCGGCCATCCGGCCAAAGTGGCTGATCCTTAACAAGAGCGCTGCCCCCCCCCCCCCCCCCCCCTATATACAGGCTATTTTCACTGTGGAGGGGGGACGCTACCTGTCACTCTCTAAGGTGGTCACCACGGTGGGTGGTCAGAAAAAAAAAACTTTTTTTTTTTGGCCCAAATACCCCAAAAACCACATTTTGAAAATTTTTTGTGGGCCCACTTTTGCCAGGGAATTTTGACCATTTCACCTTCGAGAATTCGACCACCCAGCCTCCAAGGCAACTGCACTGTAGAAGGGGGGGGGGGGGGGGGGGTCCCTTGCAAAGTCGTTGGGGGCTCTCAGGGTAGTGTCAGCACTGCCCCCCCACCCCCCCCCTTCCAAATTTAGCAGACGTTGACGTTGCCCGTTGCACCCCCCAATCCTTCACGGTGCACTAGTCAAGGACTTTTTTGACTTTGACTAGTGGTTTTACTAGTCAAAATTTTGACTAGTAAAATGACTAGTGCCACTAGTAAAAATGACTAGTGCACTAGTAAAAATGACTAGTTTCTGGGAACTTGTTGCCAACTGGGAGCGTTATACAGCTTGCCTGCCTCATGCTCTTCCGCACTTACTACTAGTAGCTCTCAATGCCCGATAGACAGTGCGTTGTGAATTCAAGCTAATCCGAGGCGGTGATTTTTATGGTCGTTGTGAACAACCGAAGATGCGAAAGAAGCTGCTTTCACAAATAGTACACCGGCTACGTTACTGTGCGGTAGACCCGACGTGTAGAAACCAGAACCTGCTGGTGTCCCACCCGACGAAAGCTTTGAGCAGTTGATCGGTGGGCTCAATGGTCGTTAGCACGTCCCGAAACTACAAAGAAACGTGACTTCCAGGCATTCGAAGTGCCTGGACAAAGCACCACGACGTGTTGACTGGCACACAACGCGCGCGCCACAGGCTACAAGACTGGTTTTCCGCGGCGGCGTGAAAGAGGAAGCACGCAATGGGAGAGTGCCTCCAACACTAGAAAGCGGAGCACATAGCAGTGAGCAACGACACTATTTGTGGAATGTGCGCAACACAAAGCCTTGCATGCAAACAGTTCACAGGCGGACAAAGCCAGCACCTGTTGCACATTCATGTTGGGAAGCTCGGCAAGAATCGTGGGTTTTAGGGAACCCACTACTGTAAATGCACTGTGTCCGGTGCGATGCCAAGGCGATAGGAGCGCTATGAACGACAAACCGAATCTACGGACCAGAGTTTGAATGTGGTCGGAAGCCCGCATTATTCCAGTGTCTGAAACCTGTCATGACATGTCTCTGACCTCACCGTGCAGGGATAGCACTGTCGTTTGCACTATGTTTGCTAAGCCATACAAGCTCAGGGACTTTCCCAAGAAACCAACCAAAGCCCTCGCAACTCGGCCTGTCTCGCGAAAACTGGGGTTGCCCAGGTGGTTTGTGGTGTCTGGGCACCGGTGGTCACGGTAGTGCCGTGGAACCCCTCGAAAACTCTCAAAACACCCAGGACTTGGGTGGATTTTGTCTAAATCACTAGTCATTTTTACTAGTGCACCCGTCCTCAGCTGTGGTGCTGCTTGCCTTCATGGCACTTGCACTTTCTAGAAATCAATACTCAGCCCGGTTCCTGTGGGGGAAGAGTCGGGGTGGCCCACCAAAAAAGCGACCACAGTTCTGCATGTTCAGCCGCAGAACACAAACCGACGAGTAATCGTAACTTATTCCTGCAGAACTGGCTTTGTTGAATGACGCTCGTGACAGACAACTGACCCCCAGCTTTCGTTTATCGCACAGTAAGGAATCGCGTTGGGAACCGCATTCGGAAAAATATTGGACCGGAACTTCTTTGGACCGGAATCTTTTTGGACATTTTAGAGTTAACGTTTTGGGCTTTTGGAGGTTCTGAAAGTTTTGGACTTTTCCCTGGGGTTTTCAGTTTTTGGCGGTATTTTGAAGTCTGACCGAAGCAGCTTTTGCACTGTTTCATGTTTCCGTTACACCAATGATGGGACCGGCAGATTTTGCGAACATTCCAAAGCTTCCCGAATTCCGGGCCGCAAACGCGTCCAAATTGGTTCAGGTTACCTTTAGTTTCTGTTCGTCCTTAAAACTCGTGGTTGCATGATCATGACTATGGGCGTAGCCTGGGTCGCGTAGACAAGAAGCTCGGGTGAGCATGGCGGGGCGACTCATGAGATTGCCCCCGTCGCCGACCACGTGCCGGAACACGACGTCCGGGACCGGCTATACTTGATCAACTCCTTGAACGCCAGCAGCCCGCTGTCGTCGGCATCCACCGTCAAAAACGCGCGTGACCGCCACTCGGCGGCCAGGACGTCGCCTTCACTCAGCGACGCTCGCTTCACTGCGAGCTCGCCGAGGTCGAGTCCTTCCGCGGGCATGCCGCCGGCCCTGCTCCGTATGGCCCGGCGACGCCGCGTGCCGACTACGCTCAGCGACTCGCCACCTTCTGCGTCTGGCTAAAGTAGCGACCTCCAAGTTGTAGGGCGCTGTTAACGGACTTGGGCGCGCCCTTGACTGTAGGCACCACATGTATCATATCTTATCGTATTCTTGGATTCTAAACTTCCTTGTGGGCGTGAACCCTACTGTAAAATATTTGGACCGGAACCTTTTTGGACTTTTGGGGGTTTTGAAAAGTACTTCGACTTTTTCCCCGTCCAACATTATTCCAAACACGGTTGTAAGCGCAACGGTAGGGTACAGTTGTGCCGTGGGACCCTCTGAAATCTACAAAATAGCCCAGATTTCGGTTCGGAACAGGTGGATTTCTACTAGGACACTAGTCATTTTGACTAGTGCACTAGTCATTTTTACTAGTGCACTAGTCATTTTTACTAGTGTTTTTACTAGTGCACTAGTCATTTTTACTAGTGCACTAGTCATGCTTTTTCACTAGTAAAATGACTAGTCAAAACATCTTTTTCACTTTTACTAGTACCGTGCCCCCCCCCCCCCCCCCCCCCCCCCCCCCCCCCCCCAGAACCCCCTTTTTTTAATCTGACGAAGGAAGGATGCGATAAACATTGGAACCAGAAAGTTGTGAAAGCACCGGAACAGGACCGAAAGTCCCCGTCCAAAGGACCCACTGAAGAGCTCTAACTTTGGATTGGTATGCGTTCAAGAGCGAAACCAGAGACAAAGAACGAGGTGCTCACAACACCGCGGTGAAAAAAAGAAAAAAAGAATACAGAGGAATAGTCCCTCAAGGTTCCAGACCCTACCTGCGGAGTCTTACACTCCCTGCGACCCTTTTCCCTTTCCCCTATTTTATTTTACACTTTCTTCGACGAAGACTTGATGCTAGCATCAAACATGCATGCGAGGCAGTACTCTGCCTAAACATTAAACTAAGTTTTCCCCCCGACAGAGTCTGCCGGCCCTCTGAGGGCACAGGTCTCACTCTGCTCTCCAAGACGGAGAAGACATCGATTCTCAGAAAATATGGGAATACCCAAAAACCTACGAAGATAGGAAAAACCCCCAACCGACTGTGACAAAGCAGCACCGGCAACGGGAACCAGACCCAAATAGCACCGAGCTGACAGAGACCCCACCTCCGACCTCACAAAAAATGTGAAGTTTGGAAAGGACCGCGTTGTCTACGCGGGAAAAGGTTGACTGTCAGTCATTCTCTTCCCTCCTTCAAACCCAACAAGACCAGTCTTCCGGATGGTAAACGGAAAGCGAACCATACAGCCTTTCCCCTCCCCACCTAACGGATGCAAATGTGACGTCCCAACGCTTCTCTGCAGCAACGGCGACTGAAGTCCGGAAGCAAAACCCCGCATCCCTTTGTTGGCCGCGTTGCCGGATCTATAAACAGCGCTTCCGAGTGCCGTAACGAACCGGCCCCCAGCAAAGTAAAAGTTTTATTTAAACCCGCCCCACACCCCGCGTCAGAGAGGAAGGATGTCTACCTTCCAGCAACCCACTTCTCCCCACCCGTTTGGAACAGAGACGATACTAGCTGACCGCAAGCCGATTTCTCGACAGTGGCTCTTGTTGGGGCAGCCATTAACAACTGACGGGAGGAAGCAAACAGTCAAACTTTACCGTCTCCCCCGAACAAACCCCACTTTCACCCCATCACAACCCCCAACAGGGTTCACAGAAGAGCACAGGTGTCATCCACACCCGTGTGAGGCAAAGCCAGGGAAACCATAACCCCGGGCGACAACCAAAAACCCGAAACACAACCGAACAAAAGGATGTTGCAACCACACGATGGCCCCTTGCCGTGTGACCGTAAAAGAAAACCGCAGGACCGCCTTTGGACCCGTCAGCCTGACACGCTGGCAGACTCAAAGTAAAAACCCCCTTTACCGTTCCGAAACCGACACAGAAAGTGCCTAAGAAGCACATACTACGACGGCTTAGTGGATCGTCCGCAACCACCGAGTCCGATAACATGAAAGTGAACTACTTTGATGACGAACTCGAGGGAACAACCGGTAAGACAATCGTTGGAATTCCGATTCGGACAGATGACGAATGTCTTATTTTCCGACAAAGCCATTCCCAGGAAGGACCTGAACTTGTTGGTCGATTCCCAATGAAACGAACGGAAGGAAAGGAAGAGAAAAGCTGCGACGAAGGTCTTTCCAGACCCCAAACAGCCCCAAAACAAAGGACCCGGGTCGCCGCACAGCACCCGGGTCACACCAACCGACAAAAAGAGCGCGAACAAAAGAGGCCAAAAAAAGAAACCCTCAGAGCACAAAAAAGCCGCACAAAATCGGATCAACGACCACAGGACTCTGAGGCAAAAAAACCAAAAAAACAAAAAACCAAAAACGAACAACGCGCCCATAAAAAAGAGAAAAAAGATCGGCAAAAAACAAAACGGCCCAAGTCAGACACCCGCTTCCTCGCCGCCTTCGTCAACACCCGCAACAATCCATACAACGACGACGGACATGCAGAACGAAGACGAAATGCGATCCAGCTTTTTTGGAAGCGCAACGGTAAGAAGGTAACAGACGGGCGAACGAAGTGCGGGATCGACACAAAGAACGTCGCTGACGACGGAACAGGTGTCATCTACGTGCTCGTGAACGAAGGGGGCACAGCCCTCTACGTTGGGCAGACGTCGAAGACGGCCGAGACGCGTAACAACAAGCACTGGGAGAACCGTAACTCCAAGCGCAACCGCGTTGCACAACAACTTCGCAAACGAGGCCGTAAACTGTACGCATGCCCGATCCAGAACGTCCCGGAGCGACTCTACACGCAACCAGCAGACTTCCCGCGGGTAGCGCTACCGATTGAGGACTTCTGGATAAAGTGGCTCAACCCTCCCCTGAACATGACGAATCGACGCCAAGGGGAAAAGGTTGGCCACAAGCCGCATAAAAAGAAGAAACGACAGCGCCCACCACAGCGTCTCCGAAAACGGCGCAGCGATGGCAACACCTGGCACCGCATGCGGGACGGCAAGCTCGAAATCGACACCTCGCCAGGCTTTTGTTCTGGGTTGCGGAAACAACTGGACCACCTCATCAGGCTTCCCCCTGACCAGTTGGGGATGTATGACTTGTCCACTTGGCACCCGAACCGCGCCCTACGCCTCCGCACCTGGCTGAGAACCTTCATACAGGGCGAGAGCGTAACAGACAACGTGAGAACTCTCGAACGACTTCTCAGTCAACGCATCAGGAACCGGACCGAGAAGAAAGCAGCACCTCCCCGCCGATACTTCAAGCTGACCCACCAACACCCGGCACAAGACCGCACGGCAATCGCTGGTGTCCTTTCTCGAACAAGGATTCGCGAGGCATGCCCCAACCCGGCGGTTCTCGATAATCTCATGGTGAGCAACCGCCTGAAACCACCGTTGGCGACACTCCTGTGCAACTTCACCGAGGTCAGCTACGAGACGCACCACCCGACAAACACCGAGGCGACCTGTCCGTGCAAACAACACATACAGACTAGTCACCTCGACGGACACGCTCTGGGGCTAGCAACGGACCTGAAGACAGACGAGGCCCTTTTGTCACTTTTCCGCAAGGGACGAAAGTACCGAGTAGCCAGCAGCCCTATGTCACTCTACGATTCGATGCGGTTCGACGTCGAAGAGTTCGTTACCAATAACTTTAGGAAGTCAAGCGAGAGCGAGAAATCGCATTTTGCAGCAACACTGACAGAAGAGTTCGACACCGTTCTTGGAACGCTCAACGCACACACGGACGAGCCGCACCTCCGAGATGCCCTGCGGACGCTGAAGAAACTGCAAGAACACCTTGTCATTCTTCCTGTAGACAAAACTGCACACGATTTCGGTTTCATCTGCAAGGAAAAGTACAAGGAACTCATTCGAAAAGAGCTACACCAAAGCTCAGCCTACAAACATGTTGACACCTCGATGGCAGACATTCTCCAGCAACACCAAACCTTCAACAAGTCCCACAACTTCACCCACTCCAACATCCTGCCATATCTATATGGTACTCCGAAGCTACACAAACCCGAGCCTCGGATGCGGTACATTGCCGGCGTTTCAGAGAAGGGAAACACGGAGAAAACGGACGAACAGCAGGCAAAAGCTGAAAAAACTCCCAACAAGAAGCAACCGAAGACGCGCGCCTCAACAACACCAGCCCACCAAGAGACATCGGGCATCCTAAAACTGGTTCTAGCCACACTGCAAGGCAAGGACGAAGCGTCTCGGGCAAAGACGGGGATACGTCGCTTCTTCGTCGTCGAATCAATTGACGGCGTAGCCGTTCACATTAAGACAAACTACGCACGGCTACGCCAGAAGGTCCCACGTACATTCGATTTCAAAGAAATGTACACAAAGATTCCGCAACAGCGAATTGTAGAGTACGTCATGCTCGCTGTGTCGGAAGCATTCGAGTACGCGAAGGCGGAACGTGGTTGTGACCTGAAGGCACGACGGTCGAAGCAGCAGTTCGAGTTCAGCAATGCTGACGCGATGGACGCGACAGCATACAACGTCGAGGAGATCCGGGAATTGGTCGAATTCATTGTCGGCAACACGTTTGTGACGAACGGTGGTCAATGTTACCAGCAGGTAACTGGAATTCCAATGGGCGGTAACGCAAGCCCAGATCTGGCGAATCTGTATTGCTACTGGTGTGAAAAGCTTTACATCGATAGCCTGATCACGGAAGGACGCCATGAAGAAGCCAGAGCCCACGCCGACAGCGTCAGGTTCATCGATGACTTCCTGACTTGGAGTGCACGACCACCACCGGAAGCAATCTACGGCATGGAATATTCGGAAACGTCGAAAGACGTTGACGACGTAGTCTTCTTGGGAATGCGCGTTAGAGTTGAGAGGGGTAACAAGGCCAACTTCATCCGACTCTCCGTTCTGGACAAGGGTGAAGAGTTTCCATGGTACCCCATCAAATACACGCATGCCGAGTCGACGGTCCCGCGAAACACCGGAACCTCGATATTCAAAGGTGCCCTGATACGAGCAGCCCGCATCTGCAACAACATGCCTGATCTCAAAGTCGAGATCATGAAGGTGTATTACCGGTTGCGAGATCGTGGGTTCTCCGGACGTGAACTGCGACACACGTTCGATACTTTTGTCGTGCAGACATACGGCAAGTACGAACTGGACGCACGGGTGCTGACACAGTTTTACCACTATGTTGGGAAAGCCTATGACGAAGGACGCCCAACGAACGAAGAGAAGCCGTTCATCAACACCCGACAGCCGAACCGACCCACCTCCCCACCACATCAGACGCCCAACCCGCCCGAGCCCGAAAACACCACAACGACGGTCTCGCCCTCAAACGAACCAACAGGTTCTCCCAAACGCAACCGCAACGGCATCACCAACGTTCGCAACACGTGCTTCTTTGCCGCCAGCGTCCAATTTCTGGCACGCAAACGAAACTTCCGGAACCAACTCGAAACTATTGAGCGTCCGGATGAAGAACAGTTGAAAATCCGTCGACTTTTCACGGATTTTGATGCTGGCCGTGACATCCATGGTTCGATGGCAGAAATTCGAAGTCTCGTTTTCGGCACAACTGAGAACGACTCCGAACACCGTGATGCCCACGAACTGCTGACATGGATGAGAAGCTGCGTGAGGGGGGATAACAATGACCCAACGATGGTTACATACTCACGGCGAACCACCTGTAAAGTGTGTCAGGAGACCTCGACAGCGGTGCCGGTGTTAGAACCATTTCTCCTTGTAGAGCTCAAAAACAGGGAGAACTCCTACACCGAGACGGTTGAAGCTCTTGTAAACAAAGTAAAGAACAAGAGAGCAGCCGATGTCGACCTCGACTGTACAACATGCCGAAAAAAGACGGTAGGCTCCTCGAAAGAGGTCTATGCCTTTCCAAATATGATGGACGTGGCACTGAAACGGGCCCAACGGTCGAAGAGGACAGGCGAGGAGATAAAAGTGAAAGCCCGCACACCAATCCAATCAACCATTGGGATTGGCGAAGACACGTACATGGTGACGGGTTTCATAATCCACACTGGAAAAGTACATGCTGGGCACTATTACACCATTATGAAAGAAGCAGACGAATGGGTGTGTTATGACGACCAGCAAGTATCAGTGCTCTCATGGGAAGCATGTGCCGGAAAGTTCGTTTCGAACGGTTACATCGTCTCCCTTGAGAAGATATAAACACTTTCACTCAGTGGAAGCAGTGCCCCGTGGCGGTTGGTTACGAGCCACAACCCAAACCAGAACCCCCTTTTTTTAATCTGACGAAGGAAGGATGCGATAAACATTGGAACCAGAAAGTTGTGAAAGCACCGGAACAGGACCGAAAGTCCCCGTCCAAAGGACCCACTGAAGAGCTCTAACTTTGGATTGGTATGCGTTCAAGAGCGAAACCAGAGACAAAGAACGAGGTGCTCACAACACCGCGGTGAAAAAAAGAAAAAAAGAATACAGAGGAATAGTCCCTCAAGGTTCCAGACCCTACCTGCGGAGTCTTACACTCCCTGCGACCCTTTTCCCTTTCCCCTATTTTATTTTACACTTTCTTCGACGAAGACTTGATGCTAGCATCAAACATGCATGCGAGGCAGTACTCTGCCTAAACATTAAACTAAGTTTTCCCCCCGGGTCAGTCTCATTTAGAGATTCGGGTCGAATTTGGTGACGCCGAATTTAGTGATGCAACGCCGAATTTAGTGACGCAACGCCGAATTTAGTGACGCAGCGCCGAATTTGGTGACGTCTAATTTGGTGACGCATGGCCGAATTTAGTGACGGAGGGCCGAATTTAGTGATAAAACGCCTGATTTAGTGATGCAGAGCCGAATTTAGTGATGGCGAGTCGATTTTGGTGACGTCGATTTTGGGTATGAAGTGCCAAAGTCATCGAATTTAGTGACGCAACGCCGAATTTAGTGACACAGCACCGAATTTGGTGATTTCAGGATCAGATTTCGGGTCGAATTTAGTGATGCAGAGTCGAATTTGGTGACGCAGAGTCGAATTTGGTGACGAAAGGTGTCGAATTTGGTGACGCAAAATCGAATTTGGTGACGGAGGGTGTCGAATTTGGTGACACCGGGCCGGATTTACAGATCGTGGGGGAATGATTGGTTCAAGACTCTGGGTAGGTTTTTGGTACAACTTGTGGGGTTATGTTGCGCAAACCCAGACCCGCAAACCCGCATACCCAGCCGCCAACCCGCATACCCAGACCCGCAAACCCACACCCGCAAACCCGCAAACCCAGACCCGCAAACCCACACCCGCAAACCCAGACCCGCATACCCAGCCGCAACCGGCAAACCCGCATACCCAGACCCGCAAACCCGAACCCAACCCGCAAACCCGCAAACCCGCATACCCAGACCCGCAAACCCGCAAACCCAACCCGCAAACCCGCAAACCCCAGACCCGCACACCCGAACTGGCACCTCGCAATACCCAGATCCGAAAACGCCGCATACCCGCAAAGTCGTACGTCGTAATCTGAAAAATGTTCCCAAAAAAATTGGTCAACAATTTTCTCAGACCTGAAAAATAATCTGCAACAAATGCGACCTTGCATCACTAAATTCGACCTTGCATCACTAAATTCGACCCTGCATCACTAAATTCGAGGGTTCAGCGTCACCAAATTCGGCGATGCGTCACCAAATTCGGCGTCACCAAATTCGACCTTGCATCACTAAATTCGACGCTGCATCACTAAATTCGACACGCGTCACTAAATTCGGCGCTGCGTCACTAAATTCGGCGTTGCGTCACTAAATTCGGCGTTTTATCACTAAATTCGGCAAAATTCGACGTCACCAAATTCGACGCTGCATCACTAAATTCGGCCCTGCATCACTATATTCGGCGTTTTATCACTAAATTCTGCGTTTTATCACTAAATTCGGCGTTTCATCACTAAATCCGGCCCTCCATCACTAAATTCGACGTCACCAAATTCGACCTGCATCACTAAATTCGGCGTTGCATCACTAAAATCGCGTCACCAAATTCGACACGAATCTCTAAATTAGACCTACCCCCCCCCCATGTTAGTGTCGCCTCTGTTTAGCCCTTGTCAGTGTCGCCTTTTTGCCGAAAACGCGAGGCGACACTAACACGGGAAGTCTTCGGTTCTCAATAGGGTTCCCTGTATTTGCATGGAGAATGTCTCATCCCCACTAACACGGGGAGGGGTAGGTACTTGCTTTACTAGCATTCTAATACTTTTTTAGCGTTGGATTGCCCCCTTCGTCCGGGGGAGTGAGCGAGAGATGAACAAACCAACACCTACAGGTCGCCGAACGGTGGGGGAGAGCCGAAGGGCGCCGTCAAGGAAGTCATCGACAAGAGCTTTGGAGACTTCGCGACGATGAAGTCGCAGTTTTCGGCCGCCGCCGCGGGCCACTTTGGAAGTGGCTGGGCGTGGCTGGTCAAAGACGGCGACAAGCTGAAGGTCCACCAAACCCACGACGCGGGCTGCCCTTTGTCCGACAACCTGAAGCCGGTCCTCACATGCGATGTGTGGGAGCACGCGTTCTACATTGACTACAAAAACGACAAGGCCAAGTACATCGAGTCCTTCTGGAACACCGTCAACTGGGACTTCGTCAACAGCCAGCTTTGAGCAAACGAAGGAAACGACGAAGCCTCGAGAGGAAGTAATCCTGGCCTCTGCTTAAAACAAAGGCTCTCTATACCCCCCCCGATGGGAAGAGAACCCCACCCTACCCCACCCTTTCCCGTTTCTTTTAAGGCTGGCGCCAGGAATTCCTGAATGTTTAACCCGCGATCTACCGAAACACGTCAGTTCCCGAAGGAACGGCCGGCTGTGCAACACGGGTGTGGCTACTGCGTCCGAGTTATGGCAATTAAATTGCTCGCGAGTACACAAAACGCACCACCCGTGGAGTGAGTTCCGCGTGGGCTTTTTCCGGCCCACGGGACCGCGCCGCACCCGGCAGGACGCGTAGCGTAGGTAACACGAGATGAATGGGGAAGACACAATGAGAACTCAGCCCGCGCCACAATCCCGTGTCTTCTCCCTCCAGCCGACACTCTTATCTCTCTCTCACTCTCTCTAGCTGGAAAAAAACGTTTTTGGGGGCGCCACTTGACAAAGCGCTCTCTTCGCGAAAACTTGCATGCGTCGTCCCGAGAACCACTCGCCAAGGGGATCTTGGAGGCACGCGCACCACCTGCTTTGTAGGCAATACTCAAAGGAGTATTTTCTTTTAGCCACATGCAATGTGTGGGAACCTGAACCGCCCGATTGGGTCTCGTCGTGGTCAATTGCTTAAAACCATTGTTACGCAACCCAAACTTAGGGTTGCGTAACGAAAACTCCAGTTTTCGTTTTCTTGTTGCGTAGTGGGGAGCCATTTGCATGCAAATGGGTCAGTGGGGTTTGAAAGCGAAAACTTGGTGCCAAGCACCACGTTTTGGCTTTCACTTCCGCGGGCGCCTTGAAGGAATGAAAAAAAAGAAAAGAACACGCCTCGGAGTACTTTTCCCCGGCATTTCTTTGCCTTGCGGCACAACCGGATGGTTTTAGGTTCCTTTTTCATCTGCGGCGAAAAGCGTTCGACCAGAGTCCCCACGTTTTGGCTTTACCCCCCGCTCGCTCCTTGAGAAGAAAGGCATCGGCATACCTTTTTGGAAGTATGCGCAGATCCTGCAGGAATAGTTGAGAAGACCGCTTCGAGTTTGCGCCGCTCATGATTTTGAGAAAGTCGGAAGGCGGCACGACAACTCATGAACTCTGACAAGAGCTGCCACTCAACTATTTCCGATGTGTCTCGGTTGCCTGGTATCGCGGTTTGCCGCGTTGCTGGAGTGCGAAAAGGGGGGTTTTTTTCTTAAATTCAACCACGTTCTCCCGATCGCCGCTATTTTTGCAGGAAGGAATCCTACTACTGCTCTGGTTTCACTTTTATGCGGCGCTCGACGTCTCTCCTACAAAGCCCGCCGATGGGCAGCGGCGGGGCCGAGGGGCTGCAGCGCCAGTCGGTGGCTTCCGGTAGATGCTTCAGACTGCCTGATCCGCGGGACTATATTCCGCCAGTGGGCCACTTCTGGTAAGCAGGACTGGCGACGCGGGATGAACCGAGAGCTGACTTAAGGTGTCCGAGTGATCGCTCATCAGATCCCACAAAGGGTGTCGGTTCATCTTGACAGCAGGACGGTGGCCATGGAAGTCGGCATCCGATAATGAGTGTGTAACAACTCACCTGCCGAATGCACCGGTCCCGAAAATGGATGATGCTCAAGCGATCCACCCATAGTCGTCTTCTCCAGGCCTCACAGCGGTACACCGTGCACCGTGAAGGACAGCGCCAGGCAGTTCTAAGTAGCTCCTGGAATTGGGATGGACCTCATAAATGCAACGACGTTTCCCCTTTTTAGCGAGGAAGCGAAGCCTGCTACAAAAGGGAGTCAAGCTTTTCCCGTGTTCAGCGGTACTGCAGAGCCAACGGCTAGCGCAGCATCGTCCCCTGCTAGGTCGAGCCTCGGCCGGACACTGAGACCTGCCGTGATAGCTTTTGGGCTCGATGCAACAGTATCCGCCTCTGCTAGTACGTATGCACAGTAGTGGAGCACTACACAGCAGGGATGGAGACTGCCGATGCAACAGCATCGACCTCTGCTAGTACGTATGCACAGTAGTACAGCAGGGATGGAGACTGTCGATGCAACAGTATCCACCTCTGCTAGTACGTATGCACAGTAGTGGAGCACTACACAGCAGGGATGGAGACTGCCGATGCAACAGCATCCACCTCTGCTAGTACGTATGCACAGTAGTGGAGCACTACACAGCAGGGATGGAGACTGTCGATGCAACTTCAGGGGATACGGGCGGACCTGGCACTGATTTGGCTGCAAAGTGGAAACCAGGCGCCCTGTCGCCAGCAGAAAGCAGACCTGTCGCCGTTCGGTAGAGACGGAAAGATTGTCCTCTCCGCAATCCTTCGGGCGACGAAGAGAGCTGGAAAACTGTCTCTCGCTGCTTGGGTGCAGACCGGGGGGGCCATTCGGTCGGTTGTTTGCAGGGGAAACATAGGCGTCACTCCGGAAGGTGGGTGCAGAGGGGAGGGGGAGAGAGATGTTCCTGTTCCACAATGCATGTGGGATTGTCCAGGATGCGTCGGAAGTCGACGCAGCGGGCAAGCCGAAGATGACGTGGATGTTGGTCGACGACAAAGGGAAGGTTGCCGAAATGGGCCCGAAGGACGAGGAAGAGGCCGCGAAGGCGAAGGCAACCCACGCTACGGATGTCGGGCACCGGCTGGTGATCCCCGGGCTGCACGACGCGCACTTGCACGTCAGGCTGTACGGGCAGCACCTCCGCTCCTTGGACTTGAGCGCGGCCGGCGACGTCGAGACCCTCCAATCAAAGCTTCGGGAGTACGCCGCCGAAAACCGCGAAAGTCCGTTCATCGAATGCAACGGCTTCTCGGACCAGCAGCTGGGCAGGATGCCGACCAGAGACGACGTGGACGCCGTCGTTTCGGATCGTCCTGCGGTGCTGTGGCGGTGTTGCATCCACGTTGCGTGCTTGAACAGCAAGGCGTTGGAGCTGCTGGGTATCACCGCCGATTCGCCGGACCCGGAGGGGTGTCAGATAGACCGGAGGGAGGGGAGCAAAGAACCGAACGGAGTCCTCCGTGAAATGTTCTCGACCATATCCCGGATGCTGGATGGCCTCAGAGCTGCGGACGTTGTGTACAACGATGTGTCCGCTGGCCTCGCGTCTTGCGTGGGCATGGGCGTAACAGCCGTGCAGTGCAACGACGCGGGGAGCTGGGCCGTGTATAAGCGGCTGGTCGACGAGGAGAAGTTGCGGATACGCGTGTTTTTGACGATCCCGTACGATGAAATGGGGGCGCCCGGGAGCCCCGCCGCCGGCGAGACTCACGGCGCCTTGCTGTCGTGCGCCCGCGTCAAGCTGTTCGGGGACGGGTCCCTCGGGGCAGAAACCGCAGCTTTGTCGCAGCCGTACAACGTGGCCGCCCACCAACGGTGCGTGCACGGGAAGGACCACTCCGGCATGCTGACCATGACAGCCGACGACCTCAATAAGAAGGTACGAACCCCGCCTTCCCTTCTGTGTGTGTGTCCCAGCGTACTTTCACAGTAAGGTTGCGCTCCGGCGATTATCATTGGCTGAGTTTCTTCGAATCCGGATCAGCCGGTGTCAGGGCACTCGGTTGTCAACAATGCACTGTACTAAGAACTAGTTGGCAGCGAATACACAGCTCTCCAGAACAGGTGAGTTCCGCTGGTGCGCGCCTACAAACGAAAGCGCCGTACTGGTGTAAACGGTTGCACAGTTCCCAGTTGTAATTTCCCCGATAGTCCGTATCAGTTCTATACAGGGGGAAGGTGACCTTGAGGTTGTCCAAGTGCTGCCACTCTCAGCGAATGTGATCTTTGTGTCGGTCAACCTTGGCTGGCAAAAGTGAAAGTGCGAAATGTAACCGAATGCGTTGATTTCTGTTACTGCGCGAATACCGACTGAAACACTCTCACACACCCAAGCGTGGCCGTACTCCCGCGAAGGAAGGCATCACGTAAGACGGGTCCATAACACGTACACGCATCCATAAAGGTATCGGACGCCGTAAAGAAAGGATTCGCCGTCGAATTCCACGCCATCGGCGACTCGGCAGCGGAGCAAGGCCTGCTGGCGTACGAAGCCGCCGGCGTCGGGCCGGACAATCGGTGCATGCTGACCCACTGCCAGATCCTGCGGAAGGGGCTCATCGACCGGATGGCGCGGCGGGGGATCATCGCGAACGTGCAGCCGCAGTTCGTCCCCTCCGACGCCGCGTGGGCGGCGGAGCGCCTCCCGGAAGACCTGCTCGCGTATTCGTACGTCTGGAAGACGCTGCTGACCAGCGGCGTCCCCGTATCCGGCGGTTCGGACGCCCCCGTCGAACCGCCCAACCCGCTCTACGGCATGCAGACGGCGATTTTCCACTCAAAGTCGCACGGCGACCCCACACAGTCGTGGAAGCCGGAACAAGCCTTGTCCGTTACCGAGGCACTTGCGCTTTACACGTCATCCGCTGCGCACGCCACCAATAGGGAAGCTGTGCTGGGCAAGCTCAAGCCCGGGTACTGGGCGGACTTCGTGGTGCTCGAAGCGAAAGAAGGCGTTCCTGCTCATTCGGCGCAGGAGGAGTTCTTCCGCAAGGAGTCGTGGCTCACGCTGTACAAACCGCACTCGAGCTACGTCGCTGGAAGAGGTGCGAAGCTTCCTGAAGCTTCAGGTTGACCGACTATTGTTGCGTCTGATACTCCAGGATGACACAGCTACAGAAAATTAAGTCTGCCGTTACTGCACTCCGGGAACAGGCAGATGGGTGCAGTGAGCTGGCACGGGCGGGTACTTTGCCTCGTTTGCTGTGAGGTCCTTCCAGTCTTCCCTTGTACCGAGGGAACAGGGTTTTGGTGTACCCATCTGTTGACGTATGGTCAATTTTACGCAATACAAATTGTCGACGCAACGGTCAAGTACAGCAGAACAAAACTACGCACTTCTTTCTCTGTCTAGCGAAGACGTTCCCTGGCTTCTCCCTGCGACAAAGTCAGGACGTGCAGGCGTCTCTCGATGCTCAACGCATTGCTCCCTCAGAAGTCAACGCCGACTTTACGTCTGTTGGACGGAGGTGCCACTCCTATTCGTTCTATCGAGATCTTGAGAACCTGTTTGGTTCTTCAACAATTGAAGTTCTTGTAGAGCTCAGGAAGGCGTAACAAATTCCGTTCAAATTGCGTGCCAGCTCTTCTGTGAATGTGCTGGGCGTTCCTCTGTCTCTTCCGCTAACGTACTGCAGCACGGACACGTGCCACACTCATACACAGCACGAGTCGGAGATTCCTTCCTCTCTACCGACGGACGTTCTCGTGTCAAGTTTTTGTTTGCTTTTCGTCGACAACTAACAAGTAAAAGAATAAAACAAAACTACGCATTTCTTTCTATTCGGTGAAGCTGCGTGCACAGATGATTGGCGCGCCTTCTTGAGTTTGCGAAGTTTGCTGCTGCGGCGTAGGCGGGCAGCAGCGTCAATGACGAGATTATGGCTGATCGTCACAAGCAGGGCTGAATCTTCGTGCCAGCACCCGCGGTAGTTCCAGCACCAATAGCGTATATTTATGCTGTGTTGTGCAGAAGGCCCTTGGGTGGCGCATCTCTTCATCACTACAGAGCACAAGCCTTTCCCGACTGCAAAGCCAAGAACTGTTTCGAACGGGGTCAACAACCCCGCGCAACTATCATCACAAGCATTAGAAGTCTAGCAGTTTTGTTTAGTGCTTGACGGATAAGTATCTGTTTCGGGACACTGGAATGGAGCATCCACGGAGTAAGACCCGAGTCCGAGTCATGTTCGTTAGATCCTTGCCATCACGAGTCGCTACGGCGAACATGTACAGTGATGGAAAGACCCAAAGTGCTTTGCAAATAGAGTCGTCGGGAAAAAAAAAAAGAATGTGTCTGAAACCGAACAGAATTAGTCAGCTGGAAAGGGCCACGACGAAAGGCATTCTACCCACAAATCGGCTTCGAACTCCAACGCACCCACACGCACAAAAAGGACTTGGGCAATCATGGCGTGCTACATTTGCAACTCCGAGGGCCACATGGCCCGGGATTGCCCCGACAACAAAGCGGGGCGCTCGGGCGACTGCTACACGTGCGGCCGCCCGGGCCACCAGTCACGAGACTGCCCGGACAACGGACGAGGCGGCGGACGAGGCGGCGACAGGGACCGGGGCGACCGGTACAGAAGCGGCGACAGGAGGATGATCCGGGGGCCCGACAGAGACAGGAGCAGGGACAGGTACGACCGACGGGACGATAGGAGGGGCGGGGATGATAGGTGCTACACGTGCGGGAGCTCGCGGCACATGGCGAGGGATTGCCCGGACCGATTCGACAGGAGAGACCGGAGGGACAGCAGGGACCGAGACTACCGCGGGGGGGGCGGAGACTGCTTTGAGTGCGGCAGGCCCGGTCACAAAGCGCGCGACTGCCCCGAGCGCGGCGGCGGCAGAGACAGGCGCGACGACAGGGGCGGCCGGGGAGGCGGCAGGGATAGGGACAGGGAGGGCGACTCCCGCTCCTGCTTCATCTGCGGCCGTACCGGCCACGTCTCCCGGTCCTGCCCCGACCGCCGCCGCGACATCACCACCGACGCCGGCGACTGCTACGTGTGCGGGACCCCCGGCCACCAAGCGAAGGACTGCCCCGACCGCAAGTAGACCCGCCGAACGACATCTCCCCAATCCTCCCCCGTGACGGGTTCCCCCCCCCCCACCTTCCATTTTTTTGTTGTCCTTTCGAGTGAGCACCCGCTTCGTGGGGGATCACTCGATATGCCGCCGTGCGGAGTGTTGGAGAAGGCGGACCAGTAGCCGCATAGGCGTGGCTCGAACACACGCAGATATTTGGGTGCCAAGGCGCCGCTTTCTATGCGAGCCACGGGCATCCTCGCTCCTCCGCTACCGGGGGCGCTGAGTCTAAACCATCTCCTCCGCTTCCCTTCTTCATTAAGCCCGTCCATCCCCTCACCGCAATAGACCGAAGATTGCAGCTCCAGACAATTATATGCAGCTTTGGAGGGATAGGGATGGACCTGATAGACCGTGGTGGGTTGGATTAGAATGCGAATAGTCTGAGGCGATAATCTGCATCGCCGGCGTTGCGGCCGCCTCTTCACGCGTGGAGTGTCATCCACCGTCGTGGACCGTGATTTGCTGTGATACACAGCGGCTGGCAATTCGATGCAGCCAGAGGAGATAGGGATGGACTGGCTTATTCATGCGTGCAGGCGGCACCCCTCCCGAGCATTTCTTTGAGAACGTTGACCGGTTGCGGACTAGCCGCGGATAACGAGCAGCGCGGCTCCCCAGGAAGGAAGGCCAGCTTCCCGGGTTCAGACCGGCAAGCACGCTGCGAGGCTGGTAAGCCTCGTAAAATGCTCATTTCTTCCCGTGGAGCCCTGCACGTCGTTCGCGGAAAGGATTCGTGGGTTCAGGCATTTCTTCTTTCCTCCTTTACTTTGATCATAGGTGTCACGGCAAGTTTTGGCAGCCGCTGCTTAACAAAATTTGACGTGGGCGGCTTTGGATTTACATCTGAATGACACCTCAATACAAAAGAGTTGTCGACAACTAACAAGTAAAAGAATAAATCAAAACTACGCATTTCTTTACGGGGGGGGAAAGGCGGGAGGCGTTTTATTTTTATCCTGCTTGGTCCCGCGTACCTTGGATTGTTTGTACCCTGTCTTCCGTTTTCATTCTCTTCGGCAAAACCCTTCTGTTTTTTTCTTCATCTTTTTCTCGTCGTCTTATCATCAATACCGAGTCGTCGAGTCCAGAGATGGCTTCCGGCGGCTATGATGTCGCAACTGTGGGTAGCTCTGACAGGAGGAAGGGGGATGGGGGCAGAGTGCGGGAGTTCTTCCTTCCCGTCAGAGTGACGACCCTCCTCAACCACCTTGTTCGTCTTGGGCGGCTTGGCGTCGTTGGGCTGGCAATGAGAGGTCACCGAGACGTATGGCGGTCACGAGCACCAGTGCCACCACCCCTTGCAGAATGCCCGTGCTCCGCGACGCGCAGTAGAACCAAGCTGAAATACTGGTTTCTGAACCGTGGCGTGAGAATTCGGCGTCGATGGCTCGCTAGGTTACCGTTCGTGGGACGTCTCGGGCGGCCGGCTCGGTCTGACCGTCTCCCCTGACTGCGCCGCAAAGGATCTCCTTCTGGGAGTGGCCACGCATAAGAGCCTCAAACGCGGGACAAGCTGGGCCGCGTTGGCAAACCGTATGGTTGGCGATGGACAGCACATCCGTCCCGGGTCGTAGTTCTGGGTGCAGCTGGACTCGGTCAGCGTGCACTACAAAAGTGACGGGATGAAGCCGATCAGGCGACCCCCTTGCTTCAGCTACCTGCACTAAATAGATCCTGTTGGCGGAAGGGTTGACCACGGGTATCTGCTGGTTGTGCATGAGCTGCTCACCGGTTATTGCGCGAATGAAGATTTCATCCGTTCCCTCTTCTTTCCCCCCCCCCCCCCCCCCCCCCGGAGGAGCGTTCTAGTACGATCGTGTACCGGACGGTTGCCTTTCTTTTCTATTACTTACCGCCCCCCAACCCGGAGAAACAGGTACTGTGTGGGAAGACCCGCTGAACCGCATTACTATATATACATGTGACCCCAATATAGGGAGCAGTGTGCCTGGTGGCCCCGAACGGGTGTGAGTGCCGCTGTAGTGGCGAAAGAATTCCGCGGTGCAGCTGGTGCATGGGTGGTTGTAGCATGGAATAGGCATCGCCTGGGTGATTCTTCTGTCAGCGCACGGTGTGTGCGTATTGATTGGTTCCAGGAAAAAAAGAACGGGAACGATGAGGCTAACGTTCTTTGGTCCTGCTGTGTTTGAGCTATTGCAAAAACGCCGCGGCGGGGCGGGTTTCCCGTCATCTTTCGCAAGGCTTCAGGTCGCCGGTAGCGGTTGGGGTGTCGGCCAGCAGACAGTGGACTTCTTGCTCGACCTTCTCGCGCCGTTGTCCTGGCTCATTGTTCGATGGAAACCCGGCTAGTACCTCCGTACCTTCCTGCCTCCGGATAAATCACTGGTTCCGCTTTGGTCGCAGACAGTTAACGTTGAAAGCCTTGGCAAAAGGAATGGGTCGTCAGGGCAGCTCGGGGGATGCCGTGGAACCCAGAGAACTGGAAAACGTGGCCTTTCGTCTTTGCCGTACGAGCGTTCGTACGTGCGTGCCAACGGAAATACCTATTTTTTCAAAGGCCCGAAGCCCGGCATCGCAGGTACGTACGTGGTTCCATCTTCAGCCAGGGGCGGTGCGTTCGATCCGTCTCGTTGCTTCTTTCGCGGTATCGTGCGCGGTAGTGATTCCTTTTTCCTCTTCCCCTTCCATTTTTTGTTGTCTTTTGGCTTCGTTCTTTTGTGAGGTTTGGCTTCCATTTCCATTGTCGGCTTCTGATTGGCATCCGGTTTCGTTGGCCTTTTCTTCTTTTGTTGGAGGACGGACGGCTTCGGCACGATTGTGGGGTCCAGAGGTTTGGAGGACATTGAAGGCCGAAGGTCCGATGTCAGCAGCAGTTGGACATGGGTCAGTCGGTACAAGGAAGCTTGATTTTAAGATCGCAACTGGAGGTGTGGGGGTCATACCGGAAGAGAACGCGTGGCCCTTCCGCAACCCGGATCTGGATTTGAAATGGTGACAGGGAGACGACCTTAGACGGTATTGAGGTTGCAATTCAATTGCGGCCACTACGTATGGATACTGCAAGGGGCCGGATGATGGGCGGATCGCACGGAGGTGTAAGCGCTCCCGCGCACCGAGCGTCCCGTTTCGGGCAAGAGAGGTCAGTTCGGTGGTCTGGTCAACATAATTGGATTCCTCTTTCTTCTGTTTGCCCGTTCACACCTCCCTACCCAGGCAGCTCGTCTTCTTGGTACAGTGGTGCAGAGGGTGAGTCGCTGTCAACCCTGAGTTTTTTTTAACTGATTGCTCAGACACGGTTGTAGGGGTCCCCGAAGTGCTTTCGTAGCTTGCGTGGTGTGCAGAGCTACCTGACGAGCCAGACTCACATCGCTGTTGTGTCAGCAGACATTCAGGTTTTGCGTGGATACTCGACCGCCTCGTGCGCCTGTGGCTCAAAGAACCGAAGTACGGTGTGGGGTCAGCACATACCATTATACGAAGTAACGTAGGACCGCGTGGTCCACGCTGTGCGAACATCGGCCCAGTGGGTTTGCTCCGTATCCTCTCTCAAGAGCGAACTTCTTGTGGTCAGCACCTCGGCTAGCTGGTTGTGCATTTGGTGGTTCACCATTCTAAGCACGTTCTTGCATTTCCTTACAGGTTTGATGGAACTCGTTCTCGGAGTGTCTCTTGCGGTCAGCACCTCGGCTTGCTGGTCGTGCATCTTGGTGGTTCAGCTACTTGAAGACTACCGGGTCGGCTGTCTTCGCATATTTTCTTCACTGAGCGCTACGAACTCACAGAGGCGAACGATGAAGAATGACCACTCCTGCAGCTTCTTACAAACGCTGAATGCAGCGGAGCACCAAGAGCATCTGCCACAGATGAACGAAGGGAAAACAAATGAGGTGGGACAAAATCAACTTGGACCACCCCTGGGAGCAGTGTGGCTTTGGCCGGCACGCACAAACACTCTTTTCGTTGTAAATTTTGATGAGTTTTTGGTGACGCCTAAAGTCAGTCTCGGGTCATCCCGCGCCGACAATCCGACCAGCAAAGGTTAACGAAGGTTGAGGAAGCGATTTCCCCATGCTTTCCACTCGCTTTACCTGTTTCTTTTTGCTATTGGTTCGAGCTATCCTGGAGAAAACATTGGGCAGAAGTGCGACAGGGACTGGGCGAAAAGAAGTGGAAGCCGACCCAAGGGAGCTTCGAACAATGGTGCAATCGAGCGGCACGAAGAGTGGAACGAAGTCGATGGAAAGCGCGGCGCTGCTTAATGATGGCCTGCAGCAGTACGGAGGAAACGAGCAGGAGGAGATTGACGAGGATGACTACATTGAAGCCATTGGCGGCTGCGGTAGGTTCCAGGTGGGGAACACAGCGCTCGCTTGGTTAGGCGCCGCGATTGTGTCGTGTCACGTCATGGTCATGTATTACGTAAACCTGGCTCCGTCGCTGGAGTGCCAAGATCCGTCGGTTTACTTTTGCAACAACGACGATAAGCCGACCGTTAAAGACTTCTGCGACGGCGTAGACGACAACTGGACGAACCCAGCGTACCCCGACTGGATCCTGCAAGGCCCGGACTCGATCCAAAGCGAATGGAACCTCGCCTGCACCGACAACTACAAAGTGCCCCTCTCCGAATCAGTCTTCTTCCTCGGCTGGCTCGCAGGCGGCGCCTCGTGCGGGAAGATCGGCGATAAGCACGGGCGGAGGTTGCCGTTGGCGGCTTACATACTCCTGTGCTCCGCCGCCCTTTGCCTGACGACAGCTGCGCCCAACATAGACGTGTTCATCCTGTTTAAAGCGTTCCACGGGTTCTTCGTGGGGCCGTTGCTCTTGACCAACTACGTGTACGGCTCGGAGTTCGTCCCGAGCAAACGATCCGCGTTTTTTGGCACGATGTACTTCATGCTCGGTGCCGCCGGGTGTGCGGGCCTAGCAGGAGTCGCGCGGATGGTGCAGGACTGGCGGAAGTTTTCTTTCTTGGTCGCTGGCCTGACGGCTCCGCTGGCGATTTGGCCGATCCTGTTCCCGGAGTCCCCGATGTGGCTGTTGTCCGTGGGAAAGCTAAACAGGGCGTTGAGCGTGTTCTCACGCGTCGCGAAGGTCAACGGCAAGGACCTCCCCAGCGGAAAACCTCGTTCGGCGGCTCCTACGATTGCCGGCGACGAATCGTCGTGCGCACTCGAGTCCGCGCCGCCGGCGGTGTCCGCTTTCGTGATTTTGACGCAAAAGGGCATCCGGCACACAACGTGGGCGATGATGTTCGTCTGGCTGGTCTGCTCGCTCTGTTACTTCGGCCTGAGCCTCTCCGGCGCGACGCTACCGGGCGACGCGTACCTGAACGCCGCCCTGCTGTCCTGTGCTGAACTCCCTGCGTACCCCATCCAATTGCTGGCGGTTGACTCCCCAGTTCTCGGGAGGAAGTACACGATGCTGGCGAGCCTCCTGGTCGGGGCTGCTTGCTGTTTCATGACGTTGATCCCCGGTTTGTCCGGTGCGAGCGCTTGGCTTGCGTTTGCGGGGAACATGTTCGTGACCGGCGCGTACACGACGACGTACATCTGGGCGGCCGAGATCTTCCCCGCTGACGTGCGGGCCTCGGGGCTCGGGTTCTGCACCGTGGGCGGCAAGGTGGGGAGCTCGATCACGCCGTTCATCGTCGACGTGGCGACGTCGAATTTGAGCCTGGCCATGGCCATGTTCGGCGGCGTCGCGCTCGCCGGGGCCGCGGTGGCGCTCGTGCTGCCGGAGACCCGGGGGCAGGTGCCGTACCAGACGCTGGCGGAGATGCTGAACCCGCGCGAGGAGGAGGAGCCGGAGTTCATCGAGCGGCAGCCGACGCAGTATTCCGAAGGGTCGCCGACGACCGGGGCCCAGGGCTCGCCGACCGAAGTCATCCGCGGCGGCACTCACTTCGCGGTGCACCGCCGGGACAGTCGCATCGCGACGGCGCCGTGCGGGCGCCCTACACTTCTACCGTTGCCGTTCGGCCGGCCCAAGTCATACCTCGGCTACACCGTCTCGCCTGTTTCGCACGCCCGCCGCAATTCCTTCGGGCACCCGTTTCTCACCGGCTGAGACGCGCCTCCCCAGGTCCGGCGAGCGCGGCAGCCTTACTCATCATCACCGCCGCCATCTGCCGGAGGGAACACGCCCATCGCTCTCGTACAGTCGCGAGCACCGGACACGCGGGGCAGCTACCTGTCTTGTTGTGCAGAATCGTCGTTCTGCGCAAAGCGAGAATGAAAGTTCGCTTGAGAAAGATTTGTGCGTCGCTCTACGAATCACACCAACGCCGTGGGTGGAGATGCTCGTACGGATATCCAGGGGTTTTGTTCTACATACGAAGTAACGTAGGACCGCGTGGTCCACGCTGTGAAGTCCGCATTACTCGAATATCGACCCAGTGGGGTTTGCTCTGTATTCTCTCTCAAGAGCGAATTTCGTGGGGAATGACAGTTCCAGCCAGCCACTCCGCCTGCAGGCTATGTTGTTTCGCTATTCAGCGAGCCATCAAGCCTCATCCTGTCCGAGACTTCAGAGGATCCGTGATTAGATCACTTTAGAGCCACCGTTTTTCGAAACGTTGTGGGAAATCATGTACACAACAAACAAACACCGGCATCAGGCTGGTAGCACTGTTGCTTCCTTTACCCGTTGCAACTTGTTGTGTTTCGACGATGATGGGCACTGCGCTACCCTTTGATAGGTTGCCAGCAGGTTGTTTTGTCTTGTTTTGTCGGTGCCCAATGACGGACTCTACACCATCCAGTGCAACAATTCCTCAGTATATGGCCGCGGTCGGATGCGCACACGGCTCTGTCTATCGGCAGGGTTGAGTTGCTGTCCGTCCTGACACCATCCCCTCAGCTTTTTCTTTGCCGGTGCGAACACAAAAGTCGCGCCTATTCTGTTGCTCATTCTTTTTTGGGAGCGCCGAGACGACACGGCCGGTTGACAATTTCGAGAACATCAGAAGAGGTTCGGGAAAAGTCAGAAGCCTGCGTTCCTTGCTTACGATAAGATTGTGGCACAACTCAAAGGGCTGCACTGCACAACGACGGTTCGACCGACCCCCTCCCTTTTCCTTTCCCCCTTATTGACAACATGCATGGCCCCACCAGCAGTAGGTAGACCCACTGGGTGCTAAGGGACTTGAGAGAAATAGCATCACGCCTCGATATGCTATGTCTCCTGATGGTATGCGACCGCGGTACATCAAAGGCACGCAAGCCGGCAATGGACGCAGCTGTGTCTTGCCGCTCAGTTCACTAGGGAAGCTTCTTAGGCTGTTCCACGAGCCGCATGGCCAGAGCTTTTACACCATTTTTAATAGTATCATCAATCTTGTCGGTTGCCCAATGCTAACGACGCAAGCAGCATGTTTTGGTGTACCGTGCACAAACAAAACAAAGTGCCTGTCTTCTTTTAGGTTGTTCCAAAACTTGACTGTTTCTTTGAACCAACCACACCCTGAAGGCTGTGTAGAGTTCTCTAATCGACTTTCGTGGTGCATCAACTCCCTCAGTGAAACTGTGAGACATAGATGGATTCCTTAGCCGTCCGCCGGTTATCAGATCCATTGCCATGTGGCTCACTGATGTTCACCACGGGTGTGTGAGTACGTCGCCTGAATTTCAAGCGTCCAAAGCTGAACGGAGCAAGCACGACACTGCTGCAGGTAAAAGAATAGGGGCATACACCCAGAACCTCAAAGGGGGGAGGCAACAGGGAAAAATGCAGTCTGCAGATGCTTCCGTGCCCCGGGGGGCGTCGACTGCGTCCGCGCTGTTCAACATGATCAACGCGATCCTCGGGGCCGGAATCGTGGGGCTCGCGTACGCGTGGGCCCAGTCCGGGTTTGTGCTGGGCTGGGTGCTCTTTGTGTTCGTCACGATCGTGACGTGCTACACGATGGAGCTCGTCATCACGATCGCCGACACGCTGTGCCGCAAAGGCGATATCGACGTGGTGTCGTACGACGAGCTGGTCGAGCGCGTCCTGGGCGTGAAGGGGCGGTGGTTTATTCTGGTAAGCCAGTTCCTCTTCGCTTTTGGGATCGCGATTGGGTACGTCGTGATCATGCGGGACGATCTTCCGACAGGGATGCAGCAGTTGACGGATTCGTCTGTTTTCGAGCACAAAACGCTGGTCATGATCGTCGTGGCCGCCGCGTTCCTGCTGCCGATGTCTCTGCTGCGGAGCGTCGCGGCGCTCACGAAGGCGTCGTTCTTGTGCTTCCTTTCGTCGCTGGCGATCATCGCGATCGTGGCGTACGAGAGGGCCACCCAGCGGGACGCCCTCTGCGCGGGCCCCACCGAGCTAGAGACGTGCGCCTACGATTGGGACTCGCTGGGGCGGTCGTCGGTGTTCTCTGTGTACGGGATCTTCATCTTCACGAAGACGTGCCACCACACCGAGTTTCAAATCTACCGGTCCCTCGGCGCCAGCGCGACGCCCGCGCGCTGGAAGTGGATTCTGCGGTCGTCGATGGTGATTTGCTCGATCATCACGTCATCCTGCTCGATGATTGTGTACTCCATCTTCGGCCAAGGCGTCGAATCCGACTTCTTCAAGTCTTTCTGGAAATCATCGCACCTCGTCTCCGTCGGCCGGTTGATGTTCACCTGCGTCATCCTCATGAGCTACCCGATGCAAATCTTCGTCGCCCGCGAAACGATCCAAATCCTCATCCTCGAGTACTACGCGAGAAACTCCCCGGACAAGAACGCGGAAGCGGATGCGGAGTCGCGGCTGATCGGCGGCGACGCGTCGAAAAAGCAGGTGATGCAGTACGACGGGCCTTGTTACGAAGTCAACGCCGCGAAGGAGGAAACTCCCGCGGCGGACCCCGAACAGCAGGGGTCCCCCGACTTTCCCGAGAAGGCGGTGCGGACGTCGTCTCTCAACAGGAGGGACTCGAAGATGATGCCACCGGCGGCTGGCGGTGCTGTGCGTGAGGACACCCCGGCGTGGCTGCACTACAGCACGACGCTGGTCCTCTTCTTCACGACGGTTACGATAGGGTGCATCGCCGGGTCCCTCGGCACCGTCCTCAACCTCGTCGGCGGTGTCGCGGGGGGTTGCATAGGGTACATCCTCCCCGGCCTCATTGGCTTCTACTGCGAGGCGGCTACGGGTGTGCCTGCACCTGGCGGCCGGTACCTGGCCTTCGCCACCGTCGTCCTTGGCGTCTTCACTGTCCTCGCTTCGACGATTTCGAATTTTGTCTAGTGCCCCGACGCTTTTGCGCCCATTGCCGCTCTGTTGCATATCCACGGCAACCCGTGCTCGGAAGTTGTCGGGCCACGCACTGAGCTTTTGGATGGCACACCCAGGAGGCTTTGGACACCGACGGAGTCAGCAAATGCTTGACTGCGTTGCTGCGTTCAGGCCCTTCGCAGAGCGAGGAGGCCGGAAGCCCCGTTTCGGTCGGAAAGCACTCGAACCCGCGCCCCTTTGGAAGGTTTGCTTGCGGGAGGCACCGCCAACCGGTTGGAGTGCGTCAACAGCCTCACCCACGTTCTTCGAAGAAAGTCTGATGCTAGCATCAACACAAACAGCAGGCAGTGCTCTGCCGAAATATAAAATTACGACTTCCACCCCCCAGCACCATACACCACGTGTTTGTCATGATGACGAGTACTTGGAAGGGGTTCTTGAGCCTGTTGTGCACTTCCGAATCCTGGTAGCGGGTTTACCGCTGGGCTTTGCTGAGATCTGGTCCCTGCAGCTTCGTCAGACAGGTCTGCCTGGAGTTGAGTTCTTAAGCGCAGCCCTCCGTAGCTCACTCGGAAAGGGCACCCTTGCCATGCCGTGGTTGATTGCCCGGTCAGGGCGGCTGCTCACCACGGTTTGCTCTAGTGATATGAAGAGGAAGACTTTTGCATTATTCCTGCACGGGTCTAGCACGTGCCCTGTGTGAGGCAGGTGGGCTTGACCCACTTTGAATCTTCTTGAGATTCCGACACGAGTGCCGTTTGGGCGGGATATTTGCCGGCTTGCTGTAAAACCAAGACAAGCGAAGTGACATGCGAATTGCCGAAATGCCCTCTGCCGCCCTTCTCTGCATGGAGTGTCGCCGTGTTCGAAAGACGGAGTGCGTCAACAGCCTCACCCACGTTCTTCGAAGAAAGTCTGATGCTAGCATTCACACAAACAGCAGCAGTGCTCTGCCGAAATATAAAATTACGACTTCCACCCCCCAGCACCATACACCACGTGTTTGTCATGATGACGAGTACTTGGAAGGGGTTCTTGAGCCTGTTGTGCACTCGCTGCTTTGTATACTGTGAAACGCATACGGCAGGCACCTGCCATCGAATGTATTGTACTTGTCATCCGTGTGACAAGTGGTGTTTGACACGGTGTTGAGCACATCCCATTCCAAGCACATTCTTGCATCCCTTCCCCCTGCAGCTGCTGAAAGGTTTTCCGCCTGGTCTTTACGCAAAGAAAAGAACAGCTGCTTCCTCCCCTCCTCCTCCTATCTCCCCGTTGTAGGTGTGCAGCGATGTGTTGAAATGGTCCTCTTGGCCATGGCAACTCGCACTGCACGCTCCGGCTGGCCTATTTTTTGCAGTCGGGAGAGATTGTTGTTACCTTTTGAACAAACACCTGCATTGTAGGACTCGACGAGGCCGCCAGTTGCAAAAAGACAAAGGAGGGGCAACAAGATGCAACACGAGTCAAAAATCAATCAAAGGAGAGGATCGTGTAGTGCCAGGGCGTAAGCATTCGAAATCTGCACTGGGGCCCCACCGAGTATTCCGCCACATACCCTCTCCGACGACCACGCTCTCCTTTATACTGCGCGTCTCTTCCTCTCTCTTTTTCTTTCCCGCTCTGCCCACTTCTAGCAGATCTCCCGAGACTTACAGTGGTGTTAGTACGAACATCCTTGCGGTTATCCCACACGGCAATTGTAAAGGTGTCTGTGTGTAGTGTTTTTGAGAAGTCAATCAACCGACAGCTGCAAAACAAAGCCCCCGCCTCCTCTGTTTTTTAGAACTAACACTCTTGTGGGTTGCCCTTCAATGTATTGTGCAGGCTAAAAAGACGTAGGCAGCGTGTTTTTGGTGGGGGTCACGCTCTTGCTTATTTACACGCTCCTGGTGTTGGTTATACCGCGGGGTGTTGCCACAAGGCTTGTCTACTTGACGACACGGCTCAGTTCGTAGTTTCTTAGTCTCGATTGATCTGTTTCTATGGTGCACCGCTATTCCCTCCCCCATCTAAGAGAAGATGTGTGTTGGCGCTGAGCCACGAATCTTCTTGTTGCCTCTTTTCCGTACTCGTCATTAGCCCGCTCACCTACGGTCCTCCGTCGAACCCAGTCTCTTTCGCCTTTTTGTCCTTGTTTTACATAGTACGCTGCGCGTGGGATGACATCATTAGGTATTTGTAACTATCTTCCGGAATCTTCTCTCCTGGTATCCCTCCCGCATCACAACCGAGCTAACGTCAGGATGGAAGGAAGAGTTTGGCGTAAACAGAACCAGGAGATGTCATTCGCTCGTCTATTCTGAAGGAGAAATGGTCGCATAAGGTCCTGTTCAGGTTTACCAAAAAAGAAAGCAAAGCAGCGCAACACAAGCACATGACAGTCAAAATGGTGCCAGAAGTCAAGGAAGCACCAAAGCCGGCGGGCACTGCGTCTGCGCTGTTCAACATGGTGAACGCCATCCTTGGGCCCGGTGTGGTGAGCCTGTCTTACGCGTGGGCTCAGTCGGGGTTCATGCTGGCGTGGTTCTTGTACATCATGGTGGCTATTTTCGCGTGCTACACCCTCGAGCTGCTGGTCACCGTAGCGGATCAGCTGTGCAGAGACGGCGAGATCAACGTGGTAGCGTACGACGAGTTGGTGGAACGTGTGGTGGGCCCGAAAGGTCGCTGGTTGGTGCTCGGGAGCCAGTTCCTGTTCGCGTACGGCACCGCCGTCGGGTATATTGTAGTCATCCGCGACGAACTCCCCCCCGCGCTTACGCAGCTTACCGGCGCCGATGTGTTCGGCGACCACGAGTTGCTCGTCTCGCTGGTCCTCGCGCTATGCGTCCTTCTGCCCCTCAGCTTGTTGAAAAGCGTTGCGGCCTTGTCGAAGGCTTCGTACATTTGTTTCACGTCGTCGGTCGTCATCATCTGCTTGATGGCGTACGAAAGAGCAACGCAGCGCGACGTGCTCTGCGCGGGCCCCTCCGGCTTGGACGTGTGTGTGTACACATGGACGAGCGTCGCGAAGCCTTCTTTTCTGGCGGTCTACGGAATCTTCATCTTCACGAAGACGTGCCACCACGCCGAGTTCACCATCTACCGGTCCCTCGGCCCGAACGCGACGCCGACTCGGTGGAGACGCGTCGTGCGGACTGCCGTCTTCCTCTGCTCGTTGGTCACCGCCACCTGCGCCATGATCGTGTATTCGCTCTTCGGCGACGACGTTGACTCCGACTTCTTCAAGTCGTTCTGGAAAAGCTCGTCGGTCGTGTCCGTCGGGCGGGTGATGTTCACGCTCGTCATCGTGATGGCGTTTCCGTTGAACATGCTCGTCTCCCGGGAATGCCTTCAAGTCTTCATCCTCGACTACGTCCAACCCGCGCTGCAAAAAAGAAACGAAGAGACTCTGGAAAACGCAGTCGAACGAAAACCCATATGCAAAAACACGAATATGGACATCCAGACTTACTCGACGTCGACTCGGGAGAGCATCGTGCGTATCGTCCTGGCGCCTGTTGAGGACGAGAAGCTGCCGGACGAGGCGGAGTCACCGGGGGTGGTGAGGAAGGCGGACCCGCGGCAGTCGTTCGAAGGGGTGCGGGCGTCGCTCGCGCGGACGATGCGGGCTTCTTCGGCGCTCGACCGCAGGGACTCCAACCTCGTCGCGCCGGCGGCGGGGGGCGCCATCCGGGAGGACACGCCTGCCGCCCTGCACTACGGCACGACTCTCTTCCTCTTCGCGACCGTCGTCGGCATCGGCTCCGCGGTCAATTCGCTCGGCGTCGTCCTCAACCTCGTCGGCGGCGTCGCAGGTTCGTGCATCTGCTACATCCTCCCCGGGCTGGTCGGCTACTACTCCGAAGAAATCACCAGCGTCCCCGCGCCTGGGGGGAAGCTGCTCGCTGGCCTCACGGGGATCCTCGGCCTCGTCACCATCGTCATCTCGATCGTCGGCACGTTCTATTCCGGGTAGTCGGCCTCCGCTTTCTTTTGAAAGTGAATGCGTCAAGAACAGCGGAAGTCGATCTACCGGCACCCACAAGCAAGAAGCGGCGGTGTTTCTCTTGAGAGGCGAAGAAAAAGGCCCGAATGCTCCCCCGTCTCCTTTGGTCCTTTCATGCATGTGAAAGAGCGGCAGTCGATCTACCGCCACACGAAAGAAGCGCTGGTGTGTCTTTTGATAGGCGAAGAAAAAGGACCGATTGCTTTCCCGTCTCCTTTGGTTCTTTCATGCATGAAAACGCGGAAGTCGATCTACCGGCACCTACAAAGTAATAAGCACCGGTGTTACTCTTGAGAGGCGAAGATAAAGGACCGATTGCTCCCCGTCTCCTTTGGTCCATTCATGCATGTGAAAGAGCGGAAGCCGGTGTGGGGGGGCCGCGGTGCAAGGCCCACGGCTTGGACCCTTCGCGTCCAGGGTGCCTGCAAGCACCGTCATCTTCTATTTCTGGTTCTTTTCGCACCGCCGCGAAAGTCTCTCAACTGAGCCAGCAGGAAGATGGTGAAATACACTGTGTCCCTCCATGCGTTTTATCCTGCTCAGTACTTTCAAATGATGCGGACGTTGCACCTATTCGGTACGTGTAGTTGCTCTAGATCTGTCTTTACCAGATCTAGAGCAAGTCTTTCGGGGTTCTCTGGATGTCTTCCAGGTTCCCCCTGTGGGGTCGGGTACTCGTCGGGCTTGTTTTGTGGCGGATCTTCCGGTTCCCGCAGGACTCCCGTAGGAATTGCACTGTAGAGGTGATTCTTCCTTCGCATTCTGCGGCCATTCTTCGCGCCTAAACGAGCATCTGACCGCTTTTCCTGGATTCCGACTGGGAATGCAACGAGGCAACAAGTTGTTCACATCCCTTCCGGCGCCTACAGCGCCGGAAGTGCAGGGTGATAATATTATGTCACAAGTAGCTAGTAGGCGACTCCCGGAGTTTCAGTCAACGCCACGCCCCCGGTGCTCTGCCTAACGTTAAACATTAAACCAAGAGTTCCCCCCCACCAACCCTGTGCCCTAGTAGCACGGGTGGTCCTGGCTGTGACGAGCTACGAACAGCCGCCTGACAAACACACCGCTGTCCTACTCAGGTTCCGCGCTGATGATGGTCCGCCTTATGTGTCCGTGGCTTAAAGGACCGAAACACGACGCAGACGGGACCAGTGCGGTGTTGAGCACATACCCATTCCAAGCACGTTTTTGCAACCCCCCCCCACCAACGATTCATGTTTCAACTTCCTGCGCTGCTTTCCGCATTGCCACTTCGAGTGAAAATAGTGTTTTTCCCCCTTTTGGAAATAGGGTAACAACTGCATGGCCTTGTTGTAGTCGGACCTCTTGACTTTGAATTTGTGCTGCTCATGAAAACGGAAGTTGGCATCGTGCAATCAAATGCAGAACCGACCTTCCCCTCTCGCGAGAAAGAAGCGAAGAGTCTGATATGATACGAGTAAGAAACCCCCGTCCCGCCAAGCCTCTACGGTCAACCGGAGGCTTTGAATCACCGACCTTCTAAACCACGTTTTGCCTGAACACCTCACGTTTTGGCAGAGTGATCTCTTGCCTCTCCAGGACGGCGTTTACAAGCCAAAAGCAGGGAGTCTTGGGCCACGGGTGCTTTTCGAGCACGACTGGTTTCGTTGTCGACAAGACGCGGCTTGCCTCCGAGTCCTTTCAAAACAAGATAAAGAAAAAGTACATCTCCTCCTACTCACCTGCGAGCTGCTCCACACGGAATGTTACTTTGTAAACGTTTTTCACCTGGGTACTGCGCAGAAATACTCGACGTAGCTGCTTCGACTCCGAATGAAAGGGGGGAAATATAGAGGTAAGGGGCAAATACAATACAAACACAATCTGATTTGTTCTTCGCTTACACCACCGTGTGTTGTTTTCTCACTCAGGACTTTGACCTGTTGTATTTGTGTGATTTGTCGTGTAGGGGTAGACCCGCATGACCTCACGTCCGTTCAACACGTGGTTCGGTAGTTACAGCACTTGGGATCCCTTCTGTTCTTTGTCGGGCAGCATCGTCGAGCATTTCCTTTCAAGCTGGCGCTTATGTAAAAATACTCGACGTAGCTGCTTCGACTCCGAATGAAAGGGGGGAAATATAGAGGTAAGGGGCAAATACAATACAAACACAATCTGATTTGTTCTTCGCTTACACCATCCAGGACCCCCAGGGACCACGCAGTGGCCTTTCAAGTAGTCAGATCCGGAGGAGGCGAGAGATCTTCCTCCTTCGGCAACCACCCTCCAGGCGTCGCGTTCTCTTTCGCCTGGGTACCCCGGGTGTACTCGTCCGCCCTCTGTTCGTGGGTCGGCACCCACGTAGCCGTGAGCTCAAGTCCGTACTCTCGGGCCAGATCGAAAATGCGCGACAGTATTATGTTCGCCGCGTAATTCTTCGAGTGGCCCTTGTTCAGGCAATGAACCGCCGGTAGGTTGTCTACCATCAGCTCTACGGACACTCCACGGTGTGTTCTAACGGCTAGCTCGAGGCCTTTCAACACTGCGAAAAGCTCTTTCAAAAAAATGTGCTTTTCTGCGAAGTGACCAAAGAAAATGCCCTGTGACACCCGTTCGGGCTCACCCTCGAGCAGCGCCGCCCATTCTTTTGAGGAGGCGTCGGACCATAGTCGGATCGACTGCCCCCCGCGCGTGCCCACTCGCGTGACCCACCGGTTCTCCCCGATGGTCGCCGTGAGGCTTTCAACTTCGCGGGCTGTCGACGCCGGAACGTTCACCGGCACGTCCCATGCCTGCAGACCTCCCACCGACAGTCGTGAGGAGAGTCTCTGCACGAACGAAAGAGCGCACCGGGCGTACGCCAAGGGAAAACGCGTTGTGTACGCGAACCACACCAGAGCGCCGAACAGCCTGTAGAACGCCCGGGGAGAAACGACTCCGCCCCGGAAAACGGCGAGTTCGGAAGACCGCAGCAGCTTCTCAACCCAAGCAGTGGCCATACTGTACCGAGGTGGGCTGCTGGCCAGATCGAACCGCAGCCCCAAAAGGTCGAACTGCGTGAGGGGGATCCCGTACTGGCCTTCGTCGTCGTTGAGGACGCAGTTCACCTCACGACATCGCCGGGCGAAACGTGTGAATCTCTCTTCCGCCTCGGCCAAAGAATCGCCCACGATGACAAAATTGTCAACCCACGGGAGACCGTCAGTCTCCGGCAGGATGACGCGAGAAGCTCTCTGTGCTATCGCCGGAGCCCAGCTCCAGCCCATGCACATCGCCCTTAAACGGGCTCTGACGAAACTCCCACGTGGGCCCGCAAGGTTCATGCCGAAATACCCGCGGACGCCCTCATCCAGTTCGAACTGGTAGAAGTAGCTCTTCGCATCCGCCAGGTAGACGACCGCCGAGCTTAGCACCCGATCGATCACGTCGGGCATGGAGGGCAGGAGCATCGGAGGCGGTCGGGGCATGACAGCGTTCAGCTTTCGTCCATCGCACACGAACCTCTCCCCCCCGCTCTTCTTGGGAACCGTGAATGCGGGGAGCACGACTCTCGGATGCTCGTGTGCTACCTCCGCGACACCGTACTTCAGCAGGTCCGGAAGGTGGTGTAGCATCCGCCTCGAGGTCCCGCGCGCTATGGCCTCTGAGTGCCAAGAGGAGGCGTCGCGGACTAGTGCGGACTCGAGAGACTCACGCGACCTGATAACGTCCAACACGCCTCCGAGTAGGCCGTGTGTATCCATGGCAAGGAGCCTGTCGAGATCCATGAAGGAGGACGTGATGGGCGCTAAATACCCCTCCGAGCTGCGCTGCGCCGGAGGAGCGGCAAGCTCGTTGACGATGAGGTCGCCCCCGTAGGCGACGGTGACGAAAGGCGTAAAATCCGACGGCGGGGCATCGCCGATGCCCCCATGGTGCCGGATCGCTTCCAAAAACGCCGGGGGGGGTACATCCTGCGACAAAGCATCGGGTCCAGGATAGCACTTGGACAGGGGGTTACGAGGAGCTCTCTTCGGCGGCCTGTATGGGAAAACCGGTTCCAAAGGGATGCTTACAGGAGGGTTGCCGACGCGCATGCCGTCTCCCGGACGAGGGGCACCTCCGCCTCCGGGAGGTAGCGTACCAAAGCGTCCTGGGTCGCGTGGCGGGACACCCTCTGGAGCGTGTCGAGGTCGACGCCCATTTTTAGGAGGCGAAACAGCGCCCCCCGGCGGAGAGAGTGCCCCGTCAGGGCCTGATTCGACCTCTTCAACGCCGCTACGACGCGGCGAAACGTCACGCCCGCGAAAATGCGCTGACCCGGGCGTGCGGAGCGGAGGAGAGATCGGAGAGTCTCGTCCTCCTCCGGTGGAAGGACCACGCCGGTCACTTGTCCCAAACGGAAGGGGTCCGACTTCGAACCGACCCAGTTCACGGACCAGAAGTCGGGGCTCTCGGTCACGTTCCGGGCCTCCCTGGTGAGAACGTCGTCCACCCGGGCTGCTCCCTGCCACGCGAGAGTGATGGCCAGACGCATCACGGGATCCGTCTCGAGGCGCACGGCGCGCGCCACATCCTCTTTCGTCGCCGGAACTGCCTGCTTGGCGGGACGCAAGGCACCCGCCCTCTTCAGGGATCGGATGAAGTCTCGAACCAGCTGGCTCTCTATGGGCCGACCGAGTCGCCTCTCCGCGGACTGTATGTTGACCACATACTGTACCGCGGTGGATGTCGAGATGCTGTTGGGCTCGCGCGACAAGAGACGCGTCACGAACAGAACGACCGCCGTCGGAACGTCCAACGGCGTACCGAATCGCGTCTCCCAGTGACGGCGGAACTCTAGGAAACGCCGGTATACCGAATGAACGCCGCGTCGCGTCGACAACGCCAGCGCGTCGCCGATGTACGAGTTGGCCTTGCCAACAAGTCTCTCCCGCTCGCCGTTCGACAGCGGAGGTTCCAACAAGAGCGCCCGACCACCGGATGTCGCGCGCGGAGGTGGGGGGAACCGGTCCAAGACACTCACCGAGACCCTTTCCTCCTGCTGCCGGCGCGTGCCCCGTCCGCCTGAGGAGGGGGGGCTGCGCTGTGGGGAGGGGCAGCGCGCCTCGTCGGCTGTAACCCCGACCCCCGCGACCTGGCGGGCTTCGCCGGCTGTTCGTCCGCCTTCCGCATCGCCTGAAACCCCCGGCGCAGGTAGGCGGGCACCTCGTCCTCCTCGTGGTACCCCTTCTGGAGGTCCGCCGCAACGGACCAGCCCGCCTTGAGGGCTGTTTTGAGCACCACCATGCGGTGCAGGGTGCTCTCCGCGAGCCGCACCATCCCCTCTTGGTCGGAGGTGTCGTCCATCAGATGTAGGATGCACGAGAGGTGGTGGAGGAGGTGCTGGCCGTCGTTCGCCAGGGCCTGCGACCCATTTAGGACTTCCGCAAAAATATCGCGGATGTGGACGAGGAGCAGCGACTTCTCGACCGGCCCGTAGGACAGCCACACGCGGGGGTCGAGGAGCCCGGGGCCCGGGGTGATCAGCGCTGGTTGGGATTGAACGGACCCGCGCTCCAGCGCGTCGAGCGGGTCCTGCTGAAAAACCTCCGTCTGGGAGGGTGCCGAGAAATGTTGCCCCGCGAAGGGGTTCTCCTGAGCCGGTTGGGAGGGCTGCGTCGGCGCCGGAACGGGAGCCGGCGGCTGGGGGGCAGAGAAGGGCGCCGGAGTATGGCCTGCCCCCGCGTGGTGAGACCCGAACGGGACGCGCGAGGCATCGACGAGGGGAGGCGGAGGCGGCACCTCCATGCCGCGCTGGACAGATGGACGCTGAGGGGCTGGGGGCGAGGAGCGTTCCACGAGCGCCAGCACCATCGCGGTGAGGCGCTCCACCTGGCTCTCCAGGCGCCGGATGTCGTCCGGGCGTTCCGCAAACGTCACCCGCCTCGCGGGTGTGTCCTGCACGTCGACCTGCAGGGCCCGGGCGACCTCTTCGTCCCCCTCCGGTGTTCCCGGGAGCGGAATCCCCGAGGGGGTGCGCGGAGCAGCAGCGGAAGACGAGGCGGCGGAGGGGTCGGCCGCGGCAGCAGCAGCAGAGGTGGCGGCAGTCGAGGAGGCGTGGGCCGCCGCTGCGGCCGCGGCGGCGGAGAAAGCGGCGTAATCCGCCGAGTCCGAGTGCGCGGCGTCAGCGGAGCGGCCAGGCAGCCGAGGGGAGGGGCCTTCGTGGTGGGCCGGCGACACTGAGCGTACCAGCTCTTCGAAGTCCGCAGGGGTGGCCGTGGGCGCGGACGCGCACGCCAACCAAGCCAACACCCACTGCGCCGTCCCGCTCGGCGGCTCCTCGCCCCCCAGGGCCCCTAGCAGAGACCTCAGGTACGCGTCCGCGGAAGCGCCGGCATCCCCCGCCAACCGGATAATCGGCCGCAGCCGACCATTGTCCGGACGAAAATGGAAAGCGGACGGAACTTGGAGCCCCGTAGCCTGCTTCACCCACTCCACCGCGGCCTCCCTGCTCCACTTCATCCCTTTTTGTTCTTCGCTTACACCACCGTGTGTTGTTTTCTCACTCAGGACTTTGACCTGTTGTATTTGTGTGATTTGTCGTGTAGGGGTAGACCCGCATGACCTCACGTCCGTTCAACACGTGGTTCGGTAGTTACAGCACTTGGGATCCCTTCTGTTCTTTGTCGGGCAGCATCGTCGAGCATTTCCTTTCAAGCTGGCGCTTATGTAAAAAAATAGGTCGGTTTGTCCAACGCTCAACAGAGCTATTCGGCAGAGCGAAAGGTACCTGTCCGACACGGACGGTCTTGACGAGACCAACTGGCGATACGAAGATTTCTGCGGCGATATACGTTAAATCACCTCTCCGCGCACGTTGTCAAATGACAACGATATCGGCTGACGTGTTTTCCCGCAGACATAACCGGTCTACCGTTCTCGAGTGGAGCAGCTCAAAAGGAGAAAAAAAAAAATTGTGTGTGGCCGTGCACTTGTGGTGTTATCTAAAGCATAGGACTTCTTAGTTCGGCGTCAGATTTCTTCTCGGAGTCTACCTCGAGTAGGTGGCAAAAAGGTTGGTGGGCACCATCGTATGACGCAAGTATGGGACTTCTGTGCAGAACTTGGGTACGGGCCTGTTGGATAACACCATTATATTGTCTCTGTGCAGAACTTGGGTACGGGCCTGTTGGATAACACCATTATATTGTCTCTGTGCAGAACTTGGGTACGGGCCTGTTGGATAACACCATTATATTGTCTCTGTGCAGAACTTGGGTACGGGCCTGTTGGATAACACCATTATATTGTCTCTGTGCAGAACTTGGGTACGGGCCTGTTGGATAACACCATTATATTGTCTCTGTGCAGAACTTGGGTACGGGCCTGTTGGATAACACCATTATATTGTCTCTGTGCAGAACTTGGGTACGGGCCTGTTGTATAACACCATTATATTGTCTCTTTCCTATTCGCTCAAAGGTATCTCGCGTGCAGTCGCGTGACCGCCAGGACGCTAGCGGAGGGGAGGCACGGGTATGCGGCCTTTTTTTCGTCGCACCCGTGCGGTCGGGTCGTTCTACTGAACACCAAGGGGGCGCTCCCAGCAGGTCATTTTCTGGGCCCTGCAGAGAAGTGGGCCTTCTTTTTCCTCTTTTCTTTCGAGCCGCAACGGAGCGCAATGGTCGCGCGGGACGAGCATTTTCTGCAGGAGACAGCCAAAGAATTCGGCTTGCGTGACCAGCGCGGCCCTCGTCAAAGCACATGCTGGAAAAGGCTGCTCAATATTCAAACAGAGCAATCTCACGATCGAACGGGTCTACGGGCATTGGAACGCACGGCGATAGACTGGTGATTTGGCCTTGTTTTCGCATTCTGCAGCCATTATTTCGGCCTAAACGAGCGTCCGACCACTTTCCCCGCCCTTTCAGAGCATGTTATGGACACCTGCGTGGTGGGTTCCAAAATTTTGGATTTCTGGTGACGCCCCGCTTGAGTTTCTGATGTGTTTCCTTAACCGCGAGAAGGCAGCTGATAGACACGGATAGTCTTAAGGAGAACTCTGTGAAAAGAATTTGCGGCGATGCGTTTACGAATCACTGGCCGGTCGTTGTCCGCAAACCCACCCAGTCCGCATGCGATGTGACCGTGTTGAACTCATTCATTGTTGGCCGTCGGTTCCTGCTGAGTACCGGGTAGAAGGTCATTTTTCTGGTCCGAGCAGGGCTCTCGCCGTGTACACGGTGAACACCAGCCAAAGAAGAAAGGGAACGAAGCGGCGGGGGGCAATCTGCCACCCCCCGCCGCATTCAAAGAGGGAGAAAGCCGATGCCACACTCCGCCTTTCGGGCGCGGACTTTCCACGGGACACGAAGAAGTGGGGCGCCACGCTCTTCTTTTTTATAAGCACCTGCTTTGTAGGAAATGCTTGAGGAGACTGCCAGTTGCGATAGATCAAAGGAGGTAAATGTGCTGTAGCCCACACGAAACACAGGTAAATCTGGGTTTAGTGGCGGGCGTAAGCGTTCAACAAAAAAGACCCACTTTGTAGTTGTATTCTCCCCCTCTAGCCCCCTTCGAAATGAGCACAAGGCAGTCCCTCGAGTATTTTATGGTAACAAGCTTGCTTGTCTATATCAAAAAGTGTCGGATGGCAGCGTGCTGTGTTAAATCACTCAAAACAGGGTTTACACACGTACGCACAAACAAATGGAGTATTAACTCCTGCTCCCTTCCGGCTGCTGTAGTTGCGGGCTGCGTACTAACCGCCAACAAGTCACCGAAAGGCACGTCTCTTGCGAGAGCCCTGCTACCACGCCGTCAGAAAGCCATTCCTGTACGCTCGGGTTCATCAGGCCCCGTCACCGCTCCAAGTTCGGCTGCCAAAAAAAGAACTTGCTTTTATTTCTGCAAGAGAGCCGAACGCGAAACATAACCAATTCGATTTTCCCACTTGTTCTTCCTCTCTCTCCTTGCCTCTCTGGCCCCTCCCGTATTTCTGTCGTAATATTCCCGTCCGTATCCGACGTGTGCACCATGTTCCTGGTCACCAAAACGTCACCCGGGAAAGTATGAACGCCCCCGGAGTTTCAAAAGAATATTGCTGACTGTTTTTTCATCAAATCAGGATTTCCCGCATGCGCGAGAAATGGTGAGGACACCTGGTAGGAAACCGTTACCATCACGGATCCTGGAGTTGGAGAGCCGAGAAGGAAGCACTCCCTGAGTGAGAATCAGGGGACGAAGGTTTGCCGCAGGAGGGTAAAAATACAGTACCAACCAGGTGTCATCACATCTCCTCCGAGTGCGAGACGCAAAGTCCCTGCTCTGAGTCTCAAAGGAGAAGGCAGTGGAACCCGTAGTCCAGCGCCACCATTCCAAGTCAGTACCCTGAAAAAAAGAAGACGAAAGACTGCACACAACAACAGAGAAGGTCACTCGGCTCGTTTCAGGCCCCCGCCCCTCTGCTCGCCGTCGCGCCCCTAGCCCGCGAGGTTTGTGTGTCACATCCATTCATCCACCGCCGTCGGAGCCTCGGGATTGTTCCCCCCGTCTCGCCGGCACACCTCTGTTCCTCCAACTTCAAACGCCTCCACCCGCCTTTTTTGTAGGTCAACAATGCATTGCTGGTGCTAAGAATTAGCAGTTGACAGCGTACTGTATAAGACTTAAAAACAGGTGAGTCCCGCAGGCGCGCACAAGCAGAAAGCATTGTGAGGCGGTAAACAAACAGCGAGTTTTGGCGGTTTGATCAGAAGTCCCAAACCCGAATCCGAAACCCCAGCAATACTGCCGAACTCGGCTTGCGAGCCGCAGAAGCTGAAGCTAAGCCTGGAGTTGAGAGCCGAAAGCGGTGGTAATACCCGCTTTTCGGGCGAGCTGTTTGCACGCGTATTGAGTGCGTCTGCACCGTCACAGCATTTGCCATTTCTGCTGTGGCTTCTTGTGTAGGCCGGCTGCGGAGCTGCCCTTGAGCTTTTGCTGCACTCGCTGCTTTAAAAACGACGGAGCAAAGCCGACAGCACTACTTTTGGCCCTGACAACATCCGGATCCACAGATCCAGCGCAAGCAGTTTTTACCGCTGCACTTTCGGGCAAAGACGTATTCGAGGGGCCGCCCGGTGCTTGTTGCGAACGGAGGCTGGCCGTCGTCATGTCAGCTACTATAGGTGGGGAGGGGAAGCGGGTGACGCAGCATGGGGACCATGACGTTTGAGGATGACAATCCTCTGAGAGCGCCGGAGCAGTGCAGCTCCGAGTTTGAAGCCATCCGGAAGAAGGCGCAGTCGTACATGACCGACGACAACGACGACGGTTGGGACGCAGATGGACCCGACGATTTCTTGGACGCCATCGGCGGCTGGGGAAGGTACCAGTGGCTGAACACCATAATATCCTGGATCGCTGCAGCCGTCACGTCCTGCCACGTGATGGTCATGTACTATGTGCACCTGCCGCAGGAGCTGAAGTGCTTCGACGCGGCCCTTTGCGGCGCTGCGCCCTCGAGCGAGGACTTCTGCATGGGCATCAACACGACTGACTGGACGAACGACATTTACCCCGGGTGGCACTTCGTGGGCCCGCGGTCGATGCAGACCGACTGGAACTTGGAGTGCGTCAGCCGGTTCCTCATCCCGCTGTCGGACTCGGCCTTCTTCATCGGCTGGCTGTGCGGGGGGGTCACCTGCGGGAAGCTGGGCGACATGTACGGGCGAAGGCGGCCCCTCATGCTGTTCATCGTTTGCGTCGCGGGAGCGCTGTGTTTGACGACGGCCGCGCCAAGCGCCGAGGTGTTCGTGGCGTTGAAGTTCGTGCACGGGTTCTTCGTGGGCCCGCTGCTGCTGACCAACTACGTCTACGGCACCGAGTTCGTGCCGCAGAAGCGGGCCGCCTTCTTCGGGACGATCTACTTCATGATCAGCGCCGCCGGGTGCGCGCTGCTCGCGATTCTCGCGTGGTGGCTGCAAGACTGGATCAAGTTCTCCTACTACACAGCCGCGATGACCGCCCCTTTGGTCCTCTGGCCGCTCACTTTTCCGGAGTCGCCCATGTGGCTGCTGTCTGTGGGCCGGAAGGACGACGCCATGCGCGTGTTTGAAAAAATTGCGCGGGTCAACGGCGTTGCGATGCCGGCTGTTTCTCCGAAGGGCGGCAACGCAGCGGGCAACACGGATGTCCCCGATGCGGAATCAGGGTCGAAGTCGGCGTTTGCCCTGTTGACGACGAAAGGCATCCGTCACGTGACGTACTGCATGATGGTGGTGTGGCTTTCGTGCGCGCTTTGTTACTTCGGCTTGGGGCTGTCCGGTGCAACGCTGCCTGGGGATCCTTACTTCAACGCGGCGCTGTTATCGCTGGTAGAACTCCCCGCCTACCCGCTGCAGCTGTTTGCGGTTGATTCTAGGCTTGGTCGGAAGAAGACGATGATCGGGTGTCTTGTTATTGGCTCCGCTTGCTGCTTCTTGACGCTGCTCCCCATAGGCGACGCGTCGGGTTGGTTCGCATTCGCGGGGAACATGTTCATGACGGGAGGGTACACTGCCACGTACATCTGGGCGGCCGAAGTGTTCCCGGCTGACGTGCGCGCCTCCGGATTGGGGTTCTGCACCGCCGCGGGCACGATGGGCAGCTCTGCGACCGTTTTCATCGTCGACCTCGGAAAGGACAGCTTGACGTACTCAATGATCGCATTTGGGTCCGTGGCTTGCTGTGGGGCACTCGCCTCGACCGTCATCCCAGAGACTCGGGGTGTGCCTTCGTTCCAAACCTTGTCTGACTTGTTGGCGGCGCAGTTCGAAGTCGTCGAACGCGTGCGCGACTCTCTTGAGCACTTAGGCGACGCCGATTGGTACCCGCAGTCGTACAAGAGCGACCGGACGAAGCGGCCCGTATCAGCCCCGCACGCCGCGCGGCACAGCACCACCTCCACCATCGACATCGAGCGAAGCGGGCTTCCCCTTCCAAGAGGCCGGCCGAAGTCTGCTATTGGCTTCTCTTCGTCACCGTATGAGCGCACCCACAACCGTTCGTCATTCGGCCACCCCTTCCTCACGGGGACTGGTTGAATCTCTTTCTATGCCCCTGGCTTCAGCAGACCGCGTCCCACATCTGACTTGTTTGGCGGCGCAGTTTGAAGTCGTAAAACGCGAGCGCGACTCTCTTCGCCAATTCCTAGAGGCCGGTCAAAGTCTGCGATTGGCTTCTCTTCTAGTCGTCCTTCTCCGAAAGATCTGCAAACTCTATGCTCATCTTCTCCCCAATTGACGTGAGGCATTGGCTCCGACTGGCCTAGGACTTCCGTTGCAGGCGTCATCATTGGTAGCCTGGCTTCTCGACTCACCACGTGGCTTCTCGTCTCACGTGCGAAAAGATGAGAAGAACTGCCCTCCACAGTACCTACCCACATTGTACTCCGATGGTTAAAGGTCAGAATATGTTGGCAAAGAATCTGTGGCGATATTCTGCATAAACAGCAAGACAAAGTGTCGCAACTTTCAGCCGTTCCGGCATTTTATTCTCTTGCGCAACCCATCAGCCTGTGGAGCTGGTACGTTGTCAAGTGGACTCAAACTTGAATGATGACAGCAAGCGGCCCACGGTCTGGAACAGTTAGTAGCGACGAACGATGCCTCAGTCCACGTCTCCCCCACTAGCCATCCTATTGTACGTTCTGCGCACTCGAGATAAATGGAATCGAATCACAAAAGGAATACACAATTCTGCTCTTACTTTCTGAGAAAGCTTCTCTCTTTTGCTCTGACTGTTTTATCTTTATGGCATGTTGCGCTGCTGCTCGCCGACCCCCTGGGTACAGACGACACTGATGCCCCCCTCCTTTGATGAAGGACTCCTGTTTGCTGAACGGAAAATGGTTCTGGGGTGGCTTCGGGGGCACCTGCTGCCGCATCTCCCGAAGCAACCTGGTAGCACATGTAGTAACAGTGCTACACGATGGGGCTGACAGGAGGCAAGGTCATCTCCCATCGCAAGCCGCCGCTGAGAGCTGAATGCCCGCGGGGTACAATGTCACCCCAGCTGTCGGCTAGTTTGCAGCGTCGCACGTTTTCGCCCCACCCCCTTCCTCCCTTAGGGGCGCAGCCAACGTTTCTAGGTGTTTGACGTTTAAAAAGGGAAAAAAGTGAACTTTGCGCGTTTCCGGACGTGGTGCATCCATCAGCGTTGCAGTGACCGTCAGGAGCAATCAGTCTGGTTTGTTGAATTGGCGCTTCCGCCCAATGGCGTTTCCTGTTGTCGTCTACGATCGAAGATCTTAGGAGATTCGTACCATTCTGACGAGAACTGACACCCGCAAGGTTATTACCCCGTCGCTAACTCAAGAAAAGCGCCGTATACTCACGCCCTGCTTGCCTCAAGTCCAAGTGTCTTGAGGCGTCACGAAGCACGTGAGTCAGCTGCGTATCTCGGGAATCTTTCGGGCAGAAACGAACGCCATTTTCTTCCTAGATACGATAACCGCCGGGTTTGCGTCGTGTGCGGCGTGCCCGCGCTCCACCTTGGACTCGTCCATTTTCGAATCCGGCGCATCAACCGTTAATGCATGACCTATTCTCCGGCAAATTAAGGATCCGCTCAACCACCTTCTTCTCGTGCGCCGTCAAGGCAAGCATATCAGGATGTAATCACGTTGCTTTCGAAGCTCTCAGTAATCAGCCAAAAGATAAAAAGAAGTCCCCACACACGTCGCCGTCTCCAATATCTGTTTCGCTCAACCACCTCTTTGTTACGCGTGCGGAGGCTGCACGTGCGAGTTGCCTTCCCTTTTTTTTTGTATAAGCACCTGCTTTGTAGGAAATACTTGAAGAGACTGCCAGTTGCAAAAGAGCAAATAGTGTGGTACTCATCGGCATGCCGATGACTCCCCACTATCGCAACAAAATTCCAAAGATCAAAGGAGGTAAATGTGCTGTAGCCCACGAAACGCAGGTAAATCTTGGTTTAGTGGCGGGCGTAATCGTTCAACAAAAAAGACCCACGTTGTATTTGTATTGGTTTCTCCCCCTCTAGCCTCCTTCGAAATGAGCACGCGCCTTCGAGTATTTTTTGCCAGTGCTGCCCCAGAGCAATGTTTTGCGCGACACAGGGGGAGGGTGGGGTTCATCTTTCGTTTGTTGTTCGCTCGCGGACAGCTGAACCAGTCTTACCCACCGACACGCGCGCAACTTCTTTTTGTTCAAGCACCCGCTTTTTTAGGTACCAGGGAAGCCTGCAACACGAAAGCCAAATTTCACGTGTTCGGCGGTACTGGGCCTACGGGTCAAGTGGCTACCGATTTCCCAAACTAAAGCATCAGCGTGGCGCACCTTGGGGCTTTGCGCTAGATAAGGATAGGGAACCCTATGCACTTTCCGAGAAAAGTGGCGTGGCTAGCTAGGGAGCTAAATTTGAGCATTCCAAATTTAACACAACCTCCCAACTCGGAATGAGCGCCTGCAAACTAGGAGATGCTCGAGGAGGCCGCGAGTTGCGAAGGCTGCGTGAAAGGAGGAAACGTGCTGGCACCTAAAAAAGTAGTTGCCTCTGTCGTAAGAGTGGTGGTTACACGAGGTAACCACCACTCTTACGACACTCAGAGCACAAAGAATATCTTCCCTTAACGACGAAGGTCACCCGGAGACTTTAAAACCCCGGAGTTTCAAGCGAACTTTCACTCTAAAAAAGTAGTTGCACCGCAGCTTTTGACAATCTGGACATGAATACAGAATGTGCTTTTATTCATCGCTTTTCCTCACGAAATGCGCAGTCGGCCCTGCTCTAGTACGTTTGGGTTTCGAGCTCCCGCAACCGTGAGCAGCACAAGCTCAAGAGGTCTGCCCAACGATTCCGCAGAATCAGCGCGCTTTCAAGAAACAATGCGGGTAGCAGAAAGGATAAAGAAAGCATGCACGGGGCGGTGCCTCCGAGTATCGCGGCAATCAAGCTCTCCCCCCCTCGGTCCCCTCCCCGTGACGGATTCGCCTGTGCTCTAGTAGCACGGGTGGTCCTGGCTGTGACGAGCAACGAACAGCCGCCTGACAAACTTTGTTTTTGTTGAGTCTACAGACACTCAGGTTCCACGCTGATGATGGTCCGCCTTATGTGTCCGCGGCTTAAAGGACCGAAACACGGCGCAGACGGGACCAGTGCGGTGTTGAGCACATATCCATTTCAAGCACGTTCTTGCAATCCCCCTGAGTCCCCTCCCGGAAACGGTCCGTACGAACGTCTCGTGCTGTTCATTCGGCCCGTTTGCCTCTTTCCTCGTGCGCCCCCTGAAAAAGATAAAAGGCCGCTCCTGGTCCAGGAACGTGACGGTCAACCACAGCTTGCAAAGCTTGAGTCAGAGGCAGCTCAGCGCCACAACCCCGTCCGCTCTGCCCTGCGGCTGACCGTCTCGACGAGCTTGTGTTCAGCGCGAGCGCCAAGCCCCAAGGTGCGCCAAGCCTTGATGCTTTAGTTTGGGAAATCGGTAGCCACTTGACCCGTAGGCCCGTGGCTCTGCAGTACCGCCGAACACGTGAAGCTTGGCTCCCGTGTAGCAGGCTTTCCCTGGAACCTATCGTTGAGGGAAAAAAGGACCCACTGGAGTGCGGCCCCCTGAAGAAAGAAAAGAAGAGATCTGTTCTTCCGTTTCCCTTCAGGATTCTTAAAAGTGATGCTTCAGGGTTCTCGAATGGAGAAGCGAACCTCAGGAGCCTGGAACGTCGTGAAGTCGAAGTTCGAACCTGTTAAGCGCTCGAGAATCGTGGCCACTGGGTGGATTATGGCTGAACGCCTCTAAGCCAGAGCTAGCTTCGGCGAACGGCAACTTCCAAATTCACCGCCAGATCCCGTGTCTCTACCCGGTCTACACGAGTCCGAATGGAACGTGACATAACGCACTGAAGAGGGACCACTTAGCCCCAGTTAACGCGCGCAAGAACAACACGAGAATCACGAGGCTAAATCTGTTGTTGTGGTAGGTAAAACATCAGTTGATTGCTGCAAAGCCAAACCAGAGCACTCTATGACCTGCCATGCAGTCAACGCCCAGCGTGCGTGCGACGAGTAAAGGAGCTCGTCCATGAAGCAGCTAGGGTTCTTCTTGAAACAGAGCACACGTTACTGGTCGGGACGTCAATCAATGTCTGGTCCGCATTCCGTTGGAGTAGATAACTCATAACTCAAGGGTGGGGCGGGTATCGGCAGCAAGGAAGACAGAGTCAATAACCCTCTGTCATTCTGAAGTGCGCCAACGGTTGGACGATGGTGACCGCAAACCCGCTCGGTAGTGCCGGCAATGACCACGGCGAGGTGGTGGGCGACGAGCACCCGGCGAAGGACGTTGATTTCAACGGCTGCGGCGCGGACGTTGACACAATGGACGAGGATGCGTATCTGGAGGTGATCGGCGGCTGGGGCCGGTACCAGTGCCTGAACACGATCGTGTCCTGGGCGGCGGCCGCTGTCGTGTCGTGCCACGTGATGGTCATGTACTACGTGCACCTGTCCCTCGAGCTCGACTGCGACGGCCCCAACTGCTCTCCGGAACCGACCCTGTCGCAGTTCTGCACGGGCGTCAACACCGCGAACTACACGAATCCACTCTATCCCGGCTGGGCGCTCGTCGGGCCCGAGTCGCTTCAGTGGAGCTGGAACTTGGAATGCGTGGACAGGTGGCTAGTCCCGCTTTCAGACAGCGGTTTTTTCCTGGGCTGGCTGCTCGGAGGCGTGTGCTGCGGGAAGCTCGGCGACATCTACGGCAGAAGGAAGCCGCTGGCGGCGTACTTCCTGCTGACGTCGGCGACCCTCGGGCTGACGACGCTCGCGCCGTCGATGGGGGTCTTCATCCCATTGAAGTTCCTGCACGGGTTCACGGTGGGGCCCTTGCTCCTGACCAACTACGTATACGGCTCGGAGTTCGTGCCTCAGCGCCGGTTCGCGCTTTTCGGGACGATGTACTTCATGATCGGCGCGGCGGGCTGCGCCTGCTTAGCCATCCTCGCGTGGAAGGTCCAGAACTGGCGGCACTTCTGCTACATCGTGTGCCTGTTCACGGCGCCGCTGGCCGCGTGGCCGCTGCTGTCGCCGGAGTCGCCCATGTGGCTGCTTTCCGTCGGCAAGCTCGACCGGGCCCTCGGCGTGTTCAAGAAGATCGCCTTCGTCAACGGCAAGCAGGTCCCCCTCGCCAACCCACGCTCCGCCTTCCGGGCAGTGGACGGCGAAGCTGACGATGATGCGGAAGCGCCACCGTCAGGCTCGCTTTTGCTGCTTACAATGCCGAAGCTCCGAAAGGTGACCATCTCGATGATGGTTGTTTGGTTGTCATGCTCGCTCTGTTACTTCGGCCTTGGGTTGTCCGGCGCGACCCTTCCGGGGAACGCGTACTTCAACGCCGCGTTGCTGTCGATGGTAGAACTGCCTGTCTATCCGATGCAGCTGCTGGCAGTGGACTCATTCCTCGGGCGGAAGAAGACGATGATGTTCTCGCTGCTGATCGGCGCCGCGTGCTGCCTCCTCACCCTGCTGCCGATCGGCGACGCGAGCAAGTGGTTCGCATTCGGGGGCAACATGTTCATGACGGCCGCGTTCACGACGACGTACATCTGGGCCGCCGAAGTCTTCCCCGCCGAGGTGCGGGCTGGCGGGCTCGGGTTCTGCACGGGCGGCGGGAAGATCGGCAGCACGATCACGCCGTTCATCGTCGACTTCGCCGCAGACAACCTCGAGCTCGCGATGTGCGTGTTCGCGGCGGTGGCACTCCTCGGCTGCACCTGCTCCTTCTTCTTGCCGGAAACCCGCGGCGCCGTGCCCATGCAAACCCTGGCCGAAATGTTCGACGCGCCCGGCGACAGGGCCGTGTCGGGCCGGTACGAAAACCTCGAAGATCCCGAGTCTCTGGAGTCGTCGAAGCTGCTCCGGTCGATGGTCACGTCCAAAACGCCGGGGGCGTACGCCACGGACGGCGCGTGGGACAGAAACACGGCGCCCGCGGCCCGCAACGCGCTGTCGGTCTCCGGGGTGAGCAGCAGGAAGTCGCTGCCGCTGCCGCGCGGGCGGCCGAAAACCCTGACGGGGATATCCATCTCACCTTTTAACGCGTCGCATCGCGCATCCTTCGGCCACCCTTTTCTGACCGGGTAAGGTGCGGGCCGGCGGGCTCGGGTTCTGCACGGGCGGCGGGAAGGTCGGCAGCACGATCACGCCGTTCATCGTCGACTTCGCCGCAGACAACCTCGAGCTCGCCATGTGCGTGGATGTGCGTGTTCGTGGCGGTGGCACTCCTCGGCTGCACCTGCTCCTTCTTCTTGCCGGAAACCCGCGGCGCCGTGCCCGTGCAAACCCTGGCCGAAATGTTCGACGCGCCCGGCGACAGGGCCGTGTCGGGCAGGTACGAAAACCTCGAAGATCCCGTGTCTCTGGAGTCGTCGAAGCTACTCCGGTCGATGGTCACGTCCAAAACGCCGGGGGCGTACGCCACGGACGGCGCGTGGGACAGAAACACGGCGCCCGCGGCCCGCAACGCGCTGTCGGTCCGGGGTGAGCAGCAGGATGTGCGTGTTCGCGGCGGTGGCGCTTCTCGGCTGTATATTCAGCAGGTAAGAAGAACTTGACGATTCCGGGTCTCTGAGATGATTGAGCTGCTCTTGCCGGCGCCGTACGCCGCAGGCGGGTGGGACAGAAACACGGCGCCCGCGGCCCGCAACGCGCTGTCGGTCCGGGGTGAGCAGCAGGATGTGCGTGTTCGCGGCGGTGGCGCTTCTCGGCTGTATATTCAGCAGGTAAGAAGAACTTGACGATTCCGGGTCTCTGAGATGATTGAGCTGCTCTTGCCGGCGCCGTACGCCGCAGGCGGGTGGGACAGAAACACGGCGCCCGCGGCCCGCAACGCGCTGTCGGTCCGGGGTGAGCAGCAGGATGTGCGTGTTCGCGGCGGTGGCGCTTCTCGGCTGTATATTCAGCAGGTAAGAAGAACTTGACGATTCCGGGTCTCTGAGATGATTGAGCTGCTCTTGCCGGCGCCGTACGCCGCAGGCGGGTGGGACAGAAACACGGCGCCCGCGGCCCGCAACGCGCTGTCGGTCCGGGGTGAGCAGCAGGATGTGCGTGTTCGCGGCGGTGGCGCTTCTCGGCTGTATATTCAGCAGGTAAGAAGAACTTGACGATTCCGGGTCTCTGAGATGATTGAGCTGCTCTTGCCGGCGCCGTACGCCGCAGGCGGGTGGGGCAGAAAAACGGCGCCCGCGGCCTGAAACGCGCTGTCGGTCTCCGGAGTGTGCAGCAGGACGTCCCTGCCGCTGCCGCGGAGGCGACCGAAACCATGACGGGCACATCCGTCTCGCCCGTGATCGCGTTGCATCGCGCGTCCTTCGCCCACCGTTTCTGGTGTGGTGTCTTGAGCCACGTGAAGAGTTGGGGGGCGGGATACTTTGGTGCTGCCGTTTTTTCCATCGTCCTGAAAAGCTATAGGCGAGCAAACCCTTTCGTTCACTTGCGAGATACTTACAAAGCCCGCTATTGCGCCCGGGCGGTGCAAAGTGGTCAGGCTGGATCAGCATCTCAATCGCAAAGCGAGCAAACCCCTCGTATCCTCGTTTCATTGCGAGAGACCCCCTCCGTCCTCCAAAGCGCTGTTTGTGAAGCTCGCTTCTGTAGCAGTTCCTTAGCCATCACCTCAATTCCGGGCGAGTCCTTCGTTTCATTGTGCTTTGTTTGCGAGACCCCAAAACGCTGTTTGTGAAGTCCGCTCCCGCCTTGGTCCATCACCTCAATTGCAGGTGAGCAAACCCTTCGGGTCTTTCTCTTTTTTAGTGTGAGACCCCGAATGCTGTTATCTGGAGTTTGCTTCTACGCCCTGGCTTCCGGAAGCAGAGAGTGCCGTGGTACCCACAATGGGGGTCACCAGTTCAAATTGTTCCGGTGAAGTGCTTCGCTCAAAAGAAAGAAGCTAGAAATGGCAACCATCCACACAAGTCGACTTTCCCTTTCTTGTCCGTGCTTCTTCTCAACCACAACCCTACTTTTTTTGTATAATCCTTGCTTTGTAGAAAATACTTGAGGAGACTGCCAGTTGCGAAATCTCAAAGGATGCAGGCCGACACAGCTCGACCCCCAACGACTACCGCGAGAGAACGAGGACTCCGAATCCGGATGTGATTACGAACTTGTCACAAGCTACCATCAGCAGTTGCAGCCGACGCGGGTTGCCCCACGACGGAAGCGCGCCAAGAGTGACCCATCCGGTGCCACGTAGCGAAAGGCAGGCATAGTGTGGCCCTCATCGGCATGCTGGTGACTCACCACTATCCCAACGATATTCCAATCTCAAAGGAAGTAAATATGCTGTAGCCCACACGAAGCACAGGTAAATCTGGGTTGAGTGGCGGGCGTGAGCGTTCAACAAAAAAGACCCACTTGGTCGTTGTATTGTTTTCTCCCCCCTTTAGCCTCCTTCGAAATGAGCACAAGGCAGTCCCTCGAGTATTTTCGTAGCCGTCCCCTCGCTTTCCGAACGGCGTCAAGATGAGAATTCTCCGAGCGTGAGGGGCAGAAATATCTCCCCGTCTACCTTTCTTTAGAGGGCAGTGAGGAGATCGGAAGCTCCCCTGCACACGCTAACTGGTCTCTACACATGCAGGTGGGTGAGGAGAGGCCCCTGTGTGCACCCTTTGACTTGTTTTGATGTGTTCTCTTTATCTCCCTCTATACTTCGTCCTCGAGCGTATTCGGACCAAGTTCGTCCAGAGCTTCATTCACTTCCTTCACGAGGTTCTCGATCTCTCTGTCTCTTTTTCACACAGAAGTCTCGTCAGGACCTATGCCTTGCGGCCCGCGTCCTGGGCACCTGTGGTCAAGCAATTCATTGAATGATAAAACCCACTATCCTCTACCGCCACCCCGTTTAACGAAAAGGAGGAGTCCGTCCACTTAGATCGTCACGACAACCGCCAAACGTTCTTCACGATGCCATTCGCTTCGCCCTGTACCCCCCGACGGCGATAGTGCACACGAGCCAAACGTTTGCGGACTCGTCGTGTCCCAGGTGGTCCCCACACACTGCACCAGCTGGTAGCAGGAGCAATCAGCTGAGTTCGTTGCCCGAAGAGAAGCCAAAGGAGGCCCGCCAGCGCACTTCCACTGCCGGATACAATTCTGCGCCCGATAAAAAAAGAGCGAGCCCAAAACTGTGGTGGTCATAAAAGCAAAGCAGAGACAACAAAGATTTGTTGTCCTGTGGAGAGTAAGCACCAATCGTCGATGACCTCTCGATGAAACGGGCGCTACACTGCCGCAATTACCCGACAAAAAATATACTCTAAAACTTGAAAACGAGCTGTTGCGGCCGATGAGTGCCCAACGCTGTACGTATCGTCTTGCATGGCCGTACCGCCCGTCTCTTCCTCGCTTTATCGGGTTCCTGGGGCGGTCGAAAAAGGAGAACAGAAGCGAGTCTGTTCCTTCATGTGGGAGGGGAGTCCAAGTATGTCCCGTCGAGAGAAATCACCAAAAATCGTCAATGACCTTTTCGAATCAACGGGCGCGACACTGCCGCAATTACCCGACAAAAAATATACTCTAAAACTTGAAAACGAGCTGTTGCGGCCGATGAGTGCCCAACGCTGTACGTATCGTCTTGCATGGCCGTACCGCCCGTCTCTTCCTCGCTTTATCGGGTTCCTGGGGCGGTCGAAAAAGGAGAACAAAAGCGAGTCTGTTCCTTCATGTGGGAGGGGAGTCCAAGTATGTCCCGTCGAGAGAAATCACCAAAAATCGTCAATGACCTTTTCGAATCAACGGGCGCGACACTGCTGCAATCGCCCGACAAAACTTACGTGCTTTCCGGCAGCTCGTTGATCCTCTCACTGCTCCCTCGTTTTTTCAGCCGCGCCAGTCGCGACGAAGGTCACAAGTAACTCAAGCTGAAGGTTAGACTTTTCCGGAGTCAAGTCGCAGAGCTGCAGATGCGAGTGGCTACGAGTGAAGGGTGGCCTGAGGGAAGAAGAGTGCCCCCGGCGTTCTAGGTCGTGTAGCACCGGTTACAAAGCGGTCCAGTCTATTGGGCGTCAGACTGCTAGGGTACACCCAGGCCTTACGTTCAGCATGCTGAACGTACTGATTTCAGCACGTTAATCTTCTTAGTTTCTTTTTGCACACGCTGAATCAGTACGTGTACACGTGCTGAAGTCAGTACGTTATCCCGCAAACCCGGTACCGTTGTTGCTTACCACCGCGACACTGGAGGGTTGAGCCCAGCGAGGAGAAAGAGGCAAAGGCATGCACCACTGACAGGTGAGCCCCCTAGGCTCTATTTCTTTTTTGCCTGACCCTACGTACTGATTTTCAGGAGGTATTTAGCTCCAAGACAAAAGAGCCGCGTAAGCCCTGGGCACACACCCCTTGCAATATCACGTGCGAGTGTCCTCCGACGGTAGCTATGACGGCAACACCCTCTTCACGAAGATGAACGTTTCGTTAACCGCACACCCCTGAACCCGTGGTTTCAGGAGGCAATAAATTGGCAAATGATCAAAGGTTCAGCTTCCAATCACATTTTTGCTCGCGGCTACCGGCACGCACAAACAAAACGAAGCGCCTGTCTTTTTCGGCTAAAAAAAGAGTCGACCACACACACACGCACTATACATTCAGTCAGCCATCGCGTTCTCAACCTCAGAAGACAACAGGCCAAGGCGGGGCTCGCAGGGGGGCGTTTGCCAAGAAAGCCGAGAGGGTGCCTCTCCCCGCGAGTGAAGAATGGAGCCCCCCGCACCGCAGCGGGGGGCTGACCTCGAAGAGCGACGGGACCACCTGCGTGACGAGCGGCGACTACATGGTCGTGTACGGCGGGGCCGTCGCGAAGAAGGTGTGGCTCCTCCACCTAGGAGGCGCCTGGAAGTGGAGCGAACGAGTCTGCGCGGGCGACGTCCCGCCCGCGAGGCTGTACCATAGCGCCTGCGAGTACGGGGGCACCATGTTGATGTACGGGGGGGAGCTGCCGGCGACGACGTCGGAAGCGGACGCGGGAGAAACCCCTTATTTCGAGCTCGACTTGGAAAGCTTCCAATGGCGCCAAGTCCGCACCGCGGGAGCCTCGCCCGGGCACCGGTCGCACCACAGCGCCACCCTGTACAACGGGACGTTGTACATCATCGGGGGCAAGCGCACGGCGCACGGGCGGCCGTTGAAGCTGACCAACGCCGCGGTGCAGAGCCACGTCGCCGGCGGGTTCCACGACATCTTCTCCCTCAACGTCACGGGGCGGACGTGGGGCCGCGTCGAGCGGGTCGACAGCATCCACCCGCTGGTGTGGGGGCACTCGGCGGTGATGTTCAGGCACTACATCCTGATATACGGCGGGTTCCACCTCGACGGGCGGCCGGGGGAGTCCCACCCGGAGTCGCCGCCCACCGTGACACTTTCGGACGTGGTGTATTCGTACAACACGGAGATGATCGCGTGGAGCAAGAGCACGCCGAAGAAGCCATGCCCGACGGCACGTGCGTTGCACTCCGCCGTGGTCTGCCTGTCGGAGATGATGGTCTGCGGCGGGGTGTCGACAGGCCCCGGTGGGAAGCTCGAGTTGACCACAGACGCGTGGCTTTGGGACGTCGCGACCGGCGACTGGCGGCAGCTCCCGTTCTGCCTTCAGACGTGGAACTCGAAGCGGCTGTTCTGCGCCACGGCCACCGACGCAAACCGCGACGTGCACCTGGCGGTGTGCCCTGGCCTCGGGACGTGTTACACGATCAACGTCAAAGACCAGGCCTCCGGCTGGCAGGCGCACGCCTGCGACGCAACGAGCTTGTGCAGGGTGAAGTCCGACAACCCCGGAAACGAACAAGCCGCCGCGCCCCGCGCCGGCAGCCACCACAACGGCGGACCCCTCAGGCTCAACCAGACCCCGCCGGGCGAAACCCCGTGGGGACTCGCCCAGGGATCCGCGCCGCCGCCGGGCTACGTGTACGGAACAGAGCGGGGCCAATCGGGCAGCCCTGCGGCAGACGTCACGGGGCAGGCGGTGCGGAGGCAACCGTTGTTCGCTTTGGACGGTTCGGCGGTGGGTTTGCGCGCGTTGGATCCTTCGGGGGGTCCGAACCAGGCGGGGGGTGGCGGGAGGTGGCTGGAGCCGCGCGCGGTGGTGCCGTTGAGCCACGGCGGCGACGCTGCGGCCAGCGACCGGAGGCCACCGCTGAGCGGCGCGTTTTCGGGCGGGACGCCGACGGAGACAGTGCCCGGCACCCGCGCCGGCTCGGCCGGGTCTCCGGTGCTGAGCGCGAACGACCGCGACGACCCAGCGCGGCCGAACAGCGGCGGTCCCGGCGGCCTGCAGCAGCAGCTGCTCGACCTCCAGCGGCAGCTCGCGCAGCTGACGGAGGCGAAGCGGCAGCTGGCAGCGCGGCCCGCCGACGACGCCGGGTTGGTCGTGCCCCTGTCCGCCGCAGACAGCCGCGGGAGTCCGCCGGCTGCGGGCCTGCATTGGAGCGGTGGCGCCGCGGTGCCTTCCTTCCAGAGCACCGTCGACGAAGTCGCAACGCTACAGCAGCAGCTCCGCTCGCTGCAGGCCCGGAAGCTGCAGATGGTGCAGACATCGGGCGCCGCCCCCTCGCTCCCGCCGGCAATCCCCGGCGGCGACGCCCTCCCCTTCGGCCACCTCCAGCGCGAGAAAGAGAAGTACGAAGCCATCCTCCAGCAGCTCCAGCTCCAGCAGCAGCAGCAGCAGCACCAGCAGCAGCTGCTCCTCCTGCAGCAGCAGCAGCAGCAGCAGTGCGAACAGCGGCCGGACGCCCCGGCGCTGTCGGCGGGCGACCGCGAGCTGCTCGAAAAGGAGCTGGCCCTGCAGCGGGAGAAGCTCGAAGCGCAGCGGTACGAAAGCGTGCTGCGGGCCGTCCGCGAAGACTCACGGCCGCAGCATCCCCACGGCCACGAGCACCAACCGTCTGCGATCCCCGCCGGCCCGATGCCGCCCATGCCCAGCGTGAACGCGGGATACGCGCCGGAATCGCACGGAGCCTCCCGCTCGCCAACCAGCAGCATGTACCCCCCCTTCGACCCCCACTACAGCCACGGGGTCTCGCCCCCGGCGCCTAGCCACCACGCGTTCGCCCGGCAGTCGTCGACTCCTCCGCCGATGGAGGTCGTGGCGTCGATGCTCCACCCCGCCGCGCTCAACGTTCGGTCTTCCTCCCCCCCGGCGCCCCTGCCGCTCACCCCGCGGGGCGGCGGCGGCACGGCGGCCGCCCGGAAGTTGCAGAATTACAGGCAGCACAAAGTCACGAAGCAGCAGCAGATCGCGCCGCAGCAGCGGCAGGTCAGCCCGCCACGCCGCATCGCGCGCCAGCCGAGCCCGGCCGCGAATGACGTCCGGCGCAGGCACCACCTGTCGTCGCTGCAGGTGAAGCTACGCGAGATCGAAGACGGCGTCGCCCACGAATTCGACCGCGCAGCCGGCCCCGAGCCCGACCTGTCAAGGATCCCGGCCGCGAGCGACGCGCCACCAGACCGCCCCGCGCCCGCTCCCTTCGCACCCGCCGTCCACACCGGCCTTCCCGCGTCCCACAACTACTACGAGCAGCCCCCTTTCCCCGCCGGCAGCCGCTCGGTCACCCCGGCCGCCGCGGCTCCGCCCTTCGACAGCCGCGTCGCCGCCCACCCGCCGCCGGGCAACCCGAGCCACCCCCCGACCTCTGTCTCCGACAGGAGCCCGTACCCGGTGTTCAACGCAGCAATGGAGGGGCCCGCGTCGTACCTGCCGCCGCCGTCGCGGGCGGCGGGCCAACCCGGGTACTTGCCGTCGAATCAAAACGTGCACCGGCACATATCTCCAACAAAGTTACCAAGCGCTGGGCAGACTACCGGAGACTGGGCTATGCTCAAGGTTTGCTGTTTTATTATCAGGACCCTAGCAACTCGCTTGTGTTCGGGACAAACTTATTTATTAGCGAAACCAAAGAAAAGCAAAGGAATTCTACCTTGGTTTGCTGGCAATAAACTGTGTAGCAGCCATACCCATTCGAGGTAACGACAGCGGAGGTAGCCCACAGGAAACCTTGTGCAGCTGGGCCCGCTGGGTACCGGTGATACGAGACTGCGCAGCCGTGCACAGGACCACGTTTGCTCCAGCGTCCTCGCATTTTCTTTTGTTTTAGCATAACGTCCCCCCTTCGCGCGACAGGAGCTTCTGGGCGACGAGTATGCACAGATAGACGCGGGCGCGCTTTCCATCGGCAGGCTGGTATGGCGCATTGCATTTCGGGAGTGAGAATGGATAGGGAGGGGGAAAAAGAACGCGAGTCTTTACCTGCCCGCGATTCTCACGGATCGCGTACAGCTTGCAAACGGGAGGCTGCAACACCAAGTACTAGTAGTTGAGGAGACAAGTAACCCGTCCTAACACGGCGGCATTCCCGTACATGCATTTACTGTCCATAGTTTTTTACCAAACATGAAATGTTGGAGGAAATGAGAAGCTCGTCGCCGCAAACCGTGGCTTTTTACTTGCGTCCTGAATACAGCTTCACGTAAAAACCGATCAGGCACTGCGTTCAACGAAACCAACTCTCCCTTCCCATCGGCATCATCATTAGTTTTGTATCAGCCGCGGTTGTGCGAGTGACGAGCTCTTATTTTGCTCCATCACTGCCGCAAAGCCGGCGGAAGAGTGAAGAACCAGCACGACAAGTCTTGCTCGGGTCAAATTACAACGTGCACACACACAGTTATCACCGCCTGGTTCACCTCGAACAGACGACGTCAGGTACCCGTATGCATAGCCATGGAAGCGATTCACCACAGCAAACGAAGCCGCGTGGTATGAGTCCGCATGAACGGCGCCTGCCATTGTGTGATGTGCCGGTCATCATGCGCAATCAAACCCTGACGTATTAGGGCTCGTCTGTCGAATGGCGTCCAATTCGGTTGCTTGTAATGGGGGATCCCTGTCATGTTTCGGTCAGCCGTGCTCTTGTGGAATGCGTTGCTAGCAACCAATGTTGTATCTCTGTGGCTCGTTGCTAGCCCCAACTCACGATTCTGCATGCTTCGATTAACCGTTACACTTCTTCGCAAAAGCTTGTTCCAGAACACCCTTGGCCGTTCTCCCTCAGCACGAGGTGGACAACTTTCTCACGGTCTCGGGTGTTCTGTTCCTTCTTATGTTTCCCTAGAGATTAGATCGTAGAGTAAACTTGCATCGTACATGCGCCCCTCTCTCCTTATCTCTTTCCGTCCGCACACCTCAACTGAAAAACGCGAACGAAAGGCTTCCGCGAGTGGTCAATTCTGCAGTTTTCACGCGCGGCGGAAACCCCCAACGAATACTTTTGTCCGCAAAGGGTTTCTGGAAATATTTGAGTCCGTTTGCGGCTCGCGATGTGCTGGAGTCGGTAAGCCTAACATACCCTGACCCCACAAAGCAGAATCTCCCCCCCTTTTCGTGAGAAAAAGCGAAGGGTAGCGGAACGTTTGTCTCGTGGGAATTCAGAGCCCGCCTCTGCGTATAAAGCTGCTCAGGGCTGATGCCGGCTGGCGCAGCAGGGGCATAAGGGTCGCCGTGAAGCCGACCGAGGGAAGCGGCGAGCCGCCGGCCGAGGACCGAGGGTGGGGGAGGGGGAATGCTGCGCCTGCGGTGGGCGGTCTCCGGCAGCGCGGCGGCCGCCGTCGTCAGCCTCGCGCTGCGCTGCTTTTTGGGCGGCGGCTGCGAGCCCGGGCTGCCGGCGCCGCACCCCACGGCTGCGCCAGCCGCCGGCGCAGCGTCACCATCACTCGCCCGAGCAGGCACCCGGGCCCCTGGGGCAGTCCTTTCGACGGCGCCGCGTTGGAACGCCGGCAAGCGTCGCGGCTGGCGGCAATACTACCACGACACTCCCGACAGCTCCCCTGAGACGGATCTCCCGTCGAGTTGCGCCCGGGATTGCGTGGATCTGGAGGGCGAGGATCCCAGCACGCCGTATCGAACGTCGTGGTGTGCTTGCGTTCCGGAGCACGGCGGCCACCCCCGCCGCAAAGGCTGCACGGGGGCGTTCGTCGTGCGGGCGAAAACGAAGACAACCTGCGACGAGGCCCGCTCCGGGAAGGTCACAAAAAACCCCGAACTAGCCGGCCGGCTGAAGAAGGAGTGGGGCCCTTGGGCTTTACGGTTTCGGGTGGTCGGGGCCGAGGTGTTCACGCCGGCGGTCAGGTACCTGGGGGATTGTGTGTACGACGTCCCCGTGAGTCTGCTGGACGGCCAGGTCTACGGGGTGGAGGCGGAAGTCTGGTACGAGGGCTTCGAGGCGTTTAACGAGGTTGCGCCGGTGACGCCACCCATGGCCCGGCATCCCCTCCTCCGCCTGAGCGAGCGGAAGGACCCCAAGACCAAGGTCCTCGTCGACGCGCAGCACCACGACCCGGCTCGCAACCTGCACGCCTTCGCCGACCCCACGGCGGGAAGGCACCTGCGGTCCAGCAGGTTCCGCGCGTCGAAAAACTTCGTCTGGGACCAGTTCACCCCGCGCGCGACCGTTTCCCTCGCGTGCGCCGCCGGCCGCGCCGCGGCCGAACACCGCGGAGAGGCAAAGGGAAAGGTTGCAGCCGAAGCCGGCGGTGGGAGTGGTGGGAGAGAAGAGGTTGCCACCGAAGCAGACGGCGGGACTGGTGTGAGAGGAAAGGTTGCCACCGAAGCAGACGGCGGGACTGGTGTGAGAGCAAAGGTTGCCACCGAAGCAGACGGCGGGACTGGTGTGAGAGGAAAGGTTGCCACCGAAGCAGACGGCGGGACTGGTGTGAGAGGAAAGGTTGCCACCGAAGCCATCGGTGTAGGAGGAGGAGGAGGAGGAGGGGAGCCGGCTACGGCAGCGGCCGCCGCCGACGGCGCCGGCCCGGAGTTCGCGGCAGCCGCCGCCGCCCCGCCCTTATCGCCGCGGTGCCCGCGGCACGGCCCCGGCGGCCCGCCGCCGCTCCGCGGCCGCTGGGTGCGCGTGGGCAGCGCGCCGGCGGTCTCCGAAGCCGAGGCGTTCGCGCACTTCGAGCGGACCGACCCGAGGGCCCTCTACGCGTGGTCGCCCATCGGCTGCCACCTGCCCGGATTCCGCACGAGCGAGACGGCAGCAGCGCTCGAAGGGAAGGCGGTCGTCTTCACCGGCGACTCGCACGCGCGCGTCACGCACACATTCCTCGCGAATTACCTGTCGCCCGACCTGCCGGAGGGGGACCCAGAGGTGAAGCGGATGGACGGGCTCTCGTTGGCTGTCGGGCGGAACACGACGCTGGACCTCGTGAACGACATTCTCCTGGAAAAGCACTCGATGCGGAAGTTGGCGGAGACGCACGATGTCGTGGTCGCCGGGTTCGGGTCCTGGGCGTTGGGCGGAGGGGGCAAGGATCCGAAAGGGAAGGTCCTCGAAGACGTCGGGAGGTGGTCCTTCGCGCGGTACACCGCCGCGGTGGCGAAGGTGGCGCGGGAGATGCGGGCCGCGCGGGAAGAGGGCCGGGGCCGGCCGGGGGTGCGGTTCATCTGGGCGACGATGCCCGCGTACCCGCCCAACCAGCGCCGCTTCTCGAAGCTGAAGGGCGAGTACCGCACCAACCCTCGCATCGACCTCTTCAACCAGGCCGCGTCGCGGATCATGCGGGAGCACGGCGTCGCCGTCCTCGACACGTTTGCTCCCTCTCTCGCGATGCTTCACTTGTCCCTCGATCACAATCATCACATCACCTACGTTCAAGACGCCATCTTGCACGAGTTGTTGAACATGCTGTGCCCATGACTTTCACGTCCACCTTTCCGACTGAAAGAGGCGACTCGCTAAGCATGGACACCTTCATGTTCACGTTTGCGACAAGAGAGTCCGTGCCGTTGACTGTCGGGGAAACATCTGTCGCTGAACAGAGGGACACTGAACGGCAAGGTTCTCGACGACGTTGAAGGTGGTCGTTCTGAGTAGATGAAAGGCTGTGATTGTTACCCACGTAGCGAATGGTAGCGCTAACCTGCCACGCAACACTTGTAGACATTTCGTCAGGTTTACCGGACTCACAAGTGAACTTGCCCCCCACGTGTCAACTCAATGGACCCTTGGGTACCTAACCGGCATCGTCGGCAATGGAAATCCGAATTCTCCCCAGAGATCGATCCGGACACTCCTGCAAAATCGGACAACGAACGAGCTGTCGACGGTGCGTATCGGGCGCCTTTTGCACCGCCGCGTCTTTCTTCGAATATTCCTCGCATTTACACGCACGTGGCCCTTCTGTGCCGTCCTTGAGCTCTAAACGAAATGAGCAAAGAAGATATTGGAAGGCTTCGCCTTTTGTTCGACTCCTTTTGCGTCAAGACCCCGCGGATACTCTTTCAGTGCATAGCCGGACTGGACAATACCAATCGAACACACATCGCGAGCCAACAACAGACACCGTGGAGGGCGAAAGTTTCTATCTGGTGCCCAGTGGAACCCAGCTGTCAAGTACGCGTGCTGCTGCTATTAGGCGGGCTAGGCCACGCGCACGGTCTCGCTGGCTCAGAGATGCTGTTTTCTTGTGTGCCATTCTGCAGGGAATAGTAGACTGGACCTTCTTGAGCTTTGTGCTAGCGATTGCACGAGTCGGCGACCCTATGATGCCCCAAGCAGACAGTATTGCGTGCTCAACACGCTAAGTTTTCAGCCATTCTTGGGTCAAAGGATGCGAATTCATCTCGTCGTTTCAGACGTTAGCCTTCGCAGATACGATTCTACGTTTTCCTCGGAAATGTACCCACAGGTCTATTGATGGCACTGTTACAGGGTGTTGCCCCCCGTGCGCTCCTCAAGTGCACCGCCTCGACAACGCTTTGTCGGCTACCTGAGTAATAACCAAAGGTGGGTGCGGGGGAGCTCCGGAGAAAACACAGGGAGACGGCAGCTTCGGCAAGAAGATGTCGAACGACGTTTGCATTACGGGGCTTGAGGCCCTCGATGTGGAGGAGCTGAAGATGCTGGTGGAGAAGTTTTTCTACGCAGGAAACACGGCGCAGGAGCTGACGCAGGAGGAGTTCCGGGATGCGTTCCACTCAGTGGTGAAGAACAAGGCGCGGTTGGACGACGAGGAGATCGAGAAGCTGTTCCTGCACATCGATGTCAACGCGTCCGGCTCGGTGGATTGGTACGAGCTCGCTGATTACTTCGCGGCACTGACCGAGAGCGACCTGACCTGCACGGGGAAGGGCACCGGCAACCGGTTCATCCACAAGTGCTCGCGGAGCAAGCTGGACCAGAAGGAGTGGCACCACCGGGGGATGATCACCAAAATTGTCCCGCATCCGACCCTCGACCGGTACTACACGGCAGCCGACGACGGCACCGTCAAAGCGTGGAGCGCTTCGACGCTCGACCACGTTGCAACCGTCCACAACGGCTCCGTCAGCTGCACGGATATATGCTTCTTGTACGCGCCTTTTTCTTGATATTTTTCCTCGAGACCACTGCTGTTAACCTGCACCCAACACCAAACGGAAGGCATCTCACCGGTTCAAAGCACACGTCTGTGCTCCGCATTGAGGACTTTGACACACCAAACAGGCAAAACGAAGTCCATCGGAAAAAGAAGAAGGGACAGTTCTGCAGGATGCGTCAACCCAAAAGCTTTGAATCAACCTCCAGCTTCGGACAAACACTCCCGTCTGATACCCCGGAGAGGTGGTCCCTGCACTGTTAGTCGTCTTTCTTTTCTATCTTTTGCAATAGGCGGGGTGGTGGCATCCTTGTTCAAGACAATACACCAACGCGCAGGCCGAAGTCTGAGGTTCTAGCCGTGGCCTCACGGGACAACTTGGTGACACTGTACAACAGCAACACGAACCGGCCGCGACTGAGTTTGAAGGGGAAGCATCGAGTCGTGAAGACGATGACGGATGAGGCCTCTGCGAAGGTGGACGTGACGATCCGGCGGCAGCTGCGCGTCGCCGAAGGCACGGCGCTGCCGACGTTCGTGCCGGACGAACCGGCGGCGGGGGCCCTCGCCGACGGGCAGTCCTCCTCGGTCGGCCGAAGGAAGGAGGCGAAGGGGAAGGAAACGACGCTGCTGCAGCGCATGTGGGCCGCCTCCAAGGCGTACGAACAGTTCGACGTCGCTGTTGTCCCCGCGATGACGTCCGTCTGCACAGGCCTCGGGCACTACCGGTGCTCGGACGACGGCGCGTACAGTGGGAAAGAGATCCTGCTCCTCGGCCTGGAGAACGGGCAGGTCCTGTCTTTCGACGACATCCTGCAAGACAGCGACGACACGTCCTCTGGCGTGGCGGCGACGGAAGTGGCCGGGTTGAAGGGCGCGTCGAAGCTGATCGCGGCGTCGTGCGCTAAAAACGGGCAACGCAACGTCCTCCAGCCGAGGAACACGTGGGGCTTCCACCGAAAAGCGACCACGGTCATCAGCCCGATGCAGGACAAGGAGTGCGTGTTCACCGCGTCGATGGACAGCGACGTGCACGTCGTGCAGATCGAAAAGGGAGTCAAGCTCAAGACGCTCCACGGGTCCGGCCAGCCGGCGTCGCGGTTCTCGGGCTTGAACGCGGAACGGCACGCGCGGGGGGTGACGCAGGTGGACTACAGCCCCGACTTGAAGCTGCTCGTCACCGTCGGCTTCGAGCGGCACTGCCTGGTGTGGAACCCGTTCGTCTCGACCCCGCTGGCCAGCCTGTCGGGGCACATGGGGCGGTTGGTGGCCGCTCGGTTCAACGAGAAGGACTACCAGATCGTCACGCTGTGCTCCGACAAAATCACGAGGATCTGGGACGTCCGGACGTACCGGGTCATCCAGCAGGAGCGCGATCCGACCACGGGCGTCCTCCCGGCGAAGAGCAGCTCCTCGAGATTCAACCGGCTGAACGTCACCAGCAGCACGCCGGGGGCCATGATATTCGACGCCAAGCGCAACGTAGTGGTGACCGGGACGGTCAGCCTACAGGTCCGCCCGATGGCTTCCGCGGCCGGGAAGGCGGAGGCGTCGGAGGCGAAGGCGCAGGTTCACTTCTTGGTGTATTCGGCGTCGTTTGGGCAGATTATTACGGGCAATCCGGGGAGCGTCGCGGTGTGGACCGTGGCGCCCGTCAAGGCGCTGCAGCTGACGTTCCCGGTGCCCGGCGGCGTCGCCGGCATGTGCCTCGACTTGGAAGAGCGCCGGCTGATCGTCGCGAACCGCGACCACGGCACGCTGCAGTGCTGGAACTTCGGCAACGGGCAGCTCCTCCGCACCTTCGCGCCGCCGAGGGGGGCCGTCGTCGATGCGGGGTACAACGATGCCGGGGTGGTCTTTGCGTCGCTGGCGCGGCCAGATTCGTCTTCGAAGACCATGCGCCTCGTCATCGCCGCCGGGACGAAAAGCGCGCGCGTATACCGCGACACGGAGCCGTCGAACGACTGCTGGATCTCGGTGTCCCTCGCGGCCATCAACGGGGCGACCGCGGTGCAGTGCGCGCAGAGCCACAGCGTCATCGTCTTCGGCTCCGCCACCGGCCACGTCGCGACGCTTTCGCTCGACACGATCGTCGCGTACCCGAAGTGCAGAGTCATCGTGCCGTCCCGGGTCCTCACGGAGCACGTCTCCCTGGGCCTCCGCCCCTTGCACCCGCCCGTTGCGGACTTCATCGTCGAAGCCGAGCTTTCCCTCCTCCCGACCGCCGACAACCTGCCGCCCGACCCCAGCACTGCCCTGGGCAGCGGGAAACCGGCGGTCGACTCCCCGAAACGGGCGCAGTCCGGCGGGAAGCCCCCGCACGGCAGCTCGCCGGGCGAGGACCCGGCTTCGCCCGGGAGGGCCACGCGGCGGCTGGGCCGCGGGCTCAGCCGGATCGAGCGGTCGATGCAAGGTCTGGGGAAGCGGATCGAGGCGATGGTCGGCCTGCCGTGGGCGAAGCACTTCTGGGTCACGGCGGAGGGCCACGGGCTTGTCCGTCTGTGGGACCTCAAGCACCACGAGTTGCTCCTCGTGTGGAAGAGTGTGTTCGGCGACGACGAGGCGATCTACGCGATGGCGGCGTGCCCCGTCCACCGGACGCTGATCATCGGCGACGAAGCCGGGTACCTGTCTGTGTACGACCTCAGCGGCGTCGTCGAGGGGGCCGCCGTGGCCGCGGGCGACATCCGGAAGATCCGCTGCTTCCGCTGCTGCGCCGGCGGCGTCGCCGCGCTGTCCGTGCTGCCGCCGGGGCCCGGCAAAGGGGGCGAGTGCCCGCCGTGCTTCTCAACGGACTTCGAAGGGTGCTACTACGCAAACTGGATCCGGAAACCGACCGTGTGCCTCGTCGCGTCGGCGGCCGCAGTGTTCGTGATCAACACCGAGGGGTTTTTGCTGCAGGTCGTGTTCTTCCTACTTTCTATTTGTATAAGCACCTGCTTTGTAGGAATTGGAGCAGGCGTCTTCTGGCCTCAGAAAAAAGAATCGACATTCTTTGATCCTGTTGGTCCGGGCTAGTTCAGGAGTGCTACCATTTACCGGGATATTACTAGTCGTCGAAGCCAGCCCCACCCCGAATTCTTCTGGTGTCGATTCAAGGTGATCGTGCTCGTCTAGCCATGCGTCTTGCTCCTATTCCCTCAGTAAACTGCAAGAAATGCTTGAGGAGACTGCCAGTTGCGAAAGATCAAAGGAGCTAAATGTGCTGTAGCCCACACGAAACACTTAGTGGCGGGCGTAAGCGTTCAACAAAGAAGGCCCACTTCGTAGTTGTATTGTTTCTCCTCCTCCAGCCTCTTTTGAAGTAGCCCCTCGAGTATTCATAAGACGCACCCGATGCCCGCAAGAAGCTAGTAGTAGCTGGTGGGTAAAGCAGGAAATGTGTCCTGCGTGAGTGCGCAGTCAGCTCACAACACCAGAGAAGCCATCAATGCCTCCTCTGTGGACGCATCTCCTCCCGAGAATGCTTGAATGTCATAGTGGACGGACCCAAACTTTGCTAACCCACCTGATGACATCGAGGTCCTTGTCATGAGCTCGTGGATGCAATCCTCAGCTACTCGTGGACCATACGAGGTACCTGTGGTACTACGTAGTGGTATCTACCACATACCACTACGTAGTACCACCACGTAGGAATTGTCACGAACTCTCCTTGTCCTTTGCTTGCTTCGCCAAATGCTGAGGCACAACACGCATGGCATCAAAGGGAAAGTGTGAAGCCAATTCAACCTAACAACTAACGAACTTGCGAACGGGATGAAAAGGAACGGTTTGGGCGTATCAACGCCCACCAAGACGATCACCGGGGCAAGGAGAGGGTGGGAAATTGTGTTTTTCCTTTATCACTAACTGCGGCCTGCTGATGATTTGTTATAAAGCAAGTGAACAGTCCGCTGTGCCAATTCCCTCAGAAAACTGCAATACCTGTGGTACTATACTACGTAGTGGTATCTACCACGTAGTACCACAGGTACTGTAGGTAGGTATGGTAGGTGTGTACCACCACTACGCAGAATATTGCAGGCAATGGCAATAGTCGTTGTAGAACTCTTGAGTTTGTGCTGCTCACGATTGCAGGCACTCATCGACCACTCGTTGTACCATGGACAGGCAGTGGCAAGGCAACGGACAACTTAACCACCACAGGTGATCAAGGGCAGCCCGCCCGCGACGGTGCCGGTCCCCCCGCCTGCGCCGGCTCCGGGCGGCGCGGCGCCGGGGAAGCTGCCGCGCCTGCCGCAGGGCGGCACGTTTCTGACGGCCGTCCCCGACGGCGGCCCCGAAGACGACGACCCCGGCCCATGGCTCCCGCGCAAGCTCGCCGTGAAGGGCACGTTTGCCTGCTTCAAGACGATGGAGCGCCGGCGGAAGGAGCTGCTCCTCGCGTTCCTCGAATCCGAGCCGGGCCGCACTCTGTCCATCGACGCGCTCACGCACCGGTGCGCGGAGTTCCCCGACGTCTTCGCGGACGATCTGCGGACGAACGGCACAGACGAGCTCAAAACCTCGATCACCCAGACCCTCAAAGACATGAGCCCCGACGAACTCGATTTGGACACCGCTCGTCTCGTCGAGCTAACTCCAGAGGGTGACTACTACTACCCCACACCCCTCCGTGCCGCCACCACCACCACCACTGCCACCACTACTGAAGCCCGTCTGCCGGCGGCGGCGGCGGCGGCTACTGAATCCAGCCTTGAGACGGCCCAGGCGCCGAGCCCCGCGGCGGTCCTGTTCGACGTGCGGAACTTGCACGACCCCCGGCGCGCGAAGCGGCCGGCGGCCGGCGGGCGCGCGGCGCCGCTGGGCATCGGGTCGGCGACCAAAAAAAAGCTGCTCAGCATCCGCTTCCTCCGGCACCTGCTCCTCGTCCCGACCCAGGCCGCCCGCCCGGCCGCGCGGTCCCACGCTGCGCTCCAGGACGCCCGCCGAGGCACCCCGCAGCCGGGGCCCGCGAGTCCAAAGGGCAACAGAGCGGTCAGCTTCCCTCCCCCGGTGCCGGTTCAAAAAGGGGCGAAGCAGCCAGCAGCGGGTTCGGAGGCGGCGCCGGCGGGCGGCGGGTGGAAAGGGGCCCGGGGCGTGGGCATCCCGGCGGCGCTGCAGAGGGTGCCGTTGGCGGTGGCCGAGGGGCTGCTGCAGGGGGAGGCCGCCCGGCGGGGGGGGATCGAACGGGAGGAGGCGGCGCACGACGCGGCGCGGTCGACGATGCTGGAGAGGATCGTCCGCCGGACGTGCGAGTTCGCGGAGTCGGGGCATCGCGCTGCGTTGGGGAGGGGGGAAGCTTGCGGGCGCGTGCAGGCGAACGAAGCGGCAGTGCGGAGTGTCATCGCGGGTTGCGGAGAGGACGGTGTGGTCCGGGCACGCGACGCACTTTTGCGGACGCTCGCTGCCGCTGAATGCGAGCGAGAAGTCGTCGAGCCGTGCGCCTTCGTCGGTCTCGGCGGCCCCGCCGGGAGACCGGCCGTGCCCACTGCTACCTCCCGCTCGTGGAGCTGGCCGAGGCGGATCCACCCCGTCTTCCGCCTGTCGCTCCTCTGCGGCTCAGCGGCCGTCACCGCCGCCCACCCGGACGGCCTCTCCACCACGCTCCCCGCGTCCCCCCGGCAGAGGCCCCGCCGTGCCGACCAAGGCGGGCACCCGCCGAAGCAGCTGCAGCCCGACCGCTTCAAAACCGGCGGCGGGGGGCCGTCCCTCGTGTCGTACGTCGGATCGTGCCTCCACCACACCACCGCCGCAGCTACCGCCGCTACCCGGAGGCCCCCTGATCCGGCGCCGCGCGCGCTCCCCCGGAAAAGCGACCTGCCCCCGACCCCAGCGTCCCCGGCGCCCCAGCAGCACCTGCAGCAGCAGCGGCAGAGCCGCGCCAGGGACAACCACAAAGACGCACCGGACCCCCCGCCGCCCCCGGCGGATGCGCCGCCCGCGCGGCCGCGGCGGCGGCGGGCGTACACGGACGTCGGGGCCGCCCGCTTCGTGAACCCTTCGCCGTACGTCTTCTGGACGGCATCCCCCACGAACCCGGACGATGCAAATCCCCCGCCGCCGGCGGCGGCGGCGGCGGCGGGGGGGGGCGTCGCGGCGGGGCGGGCGCTGGCGGCGGACTGCGCGCTCGGCGTTGGGTTGAACGAGAGGTTCCAGCGGGTCCTCGAGCTGCGGTGCCCGCCGGCGGTTAAAAAGGAGATGGCCGCCGCGGTGTCGGATCGGTTCGCGCGGCTGGCGCGCGACGCGGCGAAGGCGGTTGTCGACGAGCTATCCCTCCCGCCGGAGCTGAAGTCCATCCGTCCGCTGCCGGGGCGGCCGTTTGTGTTCGCGCAGCACGGCGTGGCCCTGAAGCTGCTGACGAACCCGTTCGCGGTGTCCGCTTGCAAGTCGGCGGTGTTCGCGATGAAGGCCGGGAACGCCGAGCTCCGCGCGCAGCAAGCCTGCGCCGCGTCGTGCGTCGTGTCCGTCCCGTTATCCTGCACCGTCACGTACAAAGGCCACCGAATCTTCGCCTCGTGCTACACCCTCGCCTCCCCAGTCCCCACCGGCGGCACGTACACACAAGACGTGCACTCCCCCGTCGCATACACGCTCCCCGACCCAGACGCATGCACCCCCAGCGAGGCCACCAAGGCAAAGCCCAAGCCAGGGGCCCCCGCAGCGCCCGCCGACCCGGCCGCGCCGAGGGCGGCGGCGCCGCCGCTTTCGCTGCACACGCCGAAGACGCCGGTGCCGTGGGCCGTCGGTAACCGGGCGTGCGTGCCCGGCGCGCTCGCGCCAGGGTTCAGCGTGAGGCACCTGGTGGACCCGTTCTACCAGGCCTTCGTGGGCGTCCGCGCAATGCGCCACGTCACCGTCGCGACCCTACCCGGCAGCGACGACAGAAGCCTCCGGCACATCTCCGAGAACCTGCTCCGCCTCGATCCCGCCACCCGCCCTGTGCTGCCCCCCGGGAACCCGCCCCTCCCGTTCGGGGCGGTCGCGCTGGCGCCGTCCGGGTGGACGGGGGACCGGGGTGCAGGGCCCGACGCAGTCGTGCGGTCGCTCACCGCGTCGGCGCTACACGCGTGCCCGGAGAGCCACCGGGACTACGTGTTCAACGCCGGGGGGTTGCTGCCGTCGCAGCCGGTTGGGAAGGGAGTGCCGGGGTGGGTCCGCCGGTTTGGGGCGCAGGCGACGATGGCCGCGGCGCATGCCCTCCGCCCGTCGGCGTCGTCGCCGTTGATCCCGGCCGCAGACCGCGGAAAAGCGGACAAGCTCGCGAGCAAGGCGTGGAAGCGCCTCCTCGCGTCCATCGCCCCGGAGAGCGCGGCCGCCTTCCAGAAGGGCGAGGGCTCCGACCCCCTCGAGCACACCGGCGGCTCAGTCCTCGCTGCCCTGAAGAGCCTCGGCCTCAGCGCCGGGCATCTTGGCGCGGTCGCTGCGGCGCTCGAGAAGCTGCAGGCAGACGGGCCACGAAGCTCGCTCAGCAGGACGGTCGCCGTCAAACGCGTGAACGGCGTCCGGCTCGGACGGTCCCACGAGCCGCCGAAGAACCCGGACGCGGCGATCGTCAAAAGCGAGCACTGCAACCCGGCGAAGCCCGCGGGGGGAGACAAGGACCACAACCGAAGCGGCAGCCCGACTGCCCTGGGTGACGCGTCGTCGGCGTTCGCCAGCTCGTTCGACGCGGCGCGGGAGACGGAGAGCCGGTTTTCGTCCGCGTTCGAAGCGCTGCGGGAGGAGATCCTCTGCCGGGTCTGCAAGGGCATCCTGCTCGCGATGATGTTCTCGTCGCGGGACCCGGCCCGGGACGTCGCGGGGTTCCTCAACGACCTGCTCGAATCCGCGGGGTCCTCGACGTTCTGGTCGGGGCGGCTGCTGCCGATGGTCCGAGAGCGCTTCGACACGTACCCGGCGCGCTTGATCCAGTTCCTGAACCTGCCGCGGCTCCTGCAGCGCGTCACGCGGGTGGTCGGCGTGCAGGTCTCCTTCTCCGGCGCGGCGGCGCAGACCCCTCTGCCCGCCAGCCCCCTGGGGCAGACCACCAGCAGGGTGCGTGTTGAAGCGTTTCTGCCGGTGGTGAAGCCGTTGACCCTTCCGGAGTCCGCGTGGCGCGCAGCCGGCGACGAAGGCGGTGCGCCGCTCGCCTGGGACCGGTTCCCACGCGCCTTCGCGGCCGAGCTGGCGGCCGACGTGCGGGCCGCCGGCGGGAGTGGGTCGTGGGCGGCGCGGTGCGGGGCGTGCGTCCGCTGCCTGCGCCGCGAGCCGCTCGACGCCGACGAGCCTCTGGAAAAGGACCCAATCCCGGACGGAACGCAGCCGCCCCGCGGGCGGACGCGGATGAGCGCTGCCGGGCGCGGGGGCCGCGCGGCGGCCCTGCCGGGCCGGCCAGTCGGCGTGCGGGAGTCGACGGCGCTGTTCGCGGAGGGGGTGCGGCGGCTGCGCGATACCTTCCTCTTCGCGCCGCTGCACCGGTCGGACTTGTGGCGGAGCCGGGCCGGGAGTTTGAGCTGGGCGCCGGAGCCGCTGTGGGTCGACGAGCTCGCTGAAAAAGGCCGGTGGTGCGCCGGCGACTCGACGGCCGCCCTCGAGACGCACCACGCGGACCTCCTCTACCGCCACGTGCTGCACCTGTGGTTCCGGCACCCGCGGACCGCCATCCGGCTGATCACGACCCGGATCCTCCCCGCGTTCGAAGCGACCTACGGCCTCATCGACCCCCGCACCATCGACGTCGTCGAGACGCTCGCCGACATCCACGGCACCCTCGAACAGTGGGACGAGCGGGTGGACGCCCTCGCCAAATGCGTCCACCGGTTTGACACCTGGGCGAGGATGCACATCCCCGAAGTGCCGTCGTTCACCGCCTCGGGCGACCCGGTTGCTAAAAGGGAGTCGCTGAAGCTCCGGGCCCGGAAAGCGAGCAAGGGCAGGGAATACTTCGAGGGCACGCCGTCGCCGCTGAACCAGTCTTACAGCATCCGCCTCGAGTGGTTCGTCGAGCAAATAGCCAAAACCTTGCTCCGCTCGGGCCGCTTCGAAGAAGCCCTGGCGAACGCCAGCCGGCTCGTGAGTCTTCGCCAGGAACGCGGAACCTGCCTCTACTACGAAAGCGTGGCTTTGCTCGCCACTGCGAAGCGAAGAGTCAAAGCTCCCACCCATGACGTGCTGGAGTTGTACAAACAAGCACTCGCCGCATGCGAGGTGCACTTCGGCACCATGTCGCCTGAGTATGCAACAGTGCTGAACGAGGTAGGCGACTATCATCGGGACTTGAACAACCACGACACCGCCCTCAAAACGTACGAAAAGGCGTTCAACATCCGGAAGCTGTTGCATGGGGCCAACCACCTGTCGGTTACAGTGCTCCACCTTTCCATCGCCGGGGTGTGGACTGATCGCAACATGCACTCAAAAGCTTTTTCGTACCTCCAGCAAGCATTAGCCGCAGCGGAGAAGTCGTGCGGCAAGGAGGCTGATGTGATGCTGAGGTGCCAGAAGGCGCTGGCGGAGCATTACCGCGCCGTCGACAACTACGACGAGGCGATCGATGTGTACCAGGAGGTCTTGCGCATCAACGAGAAAACCCTGGGCCGGTGCCACCCGGACACGGTCAGCGTTCTTTTCTGCCTCGCGGGGCTCTTCCGCTCGAAGCAGTGGCATAGCGAGGCGCTCAACCTCTACCAGCTGTGCGCCAAGCTATACAGCACACTCTATGGCACGGTCAGCGTTCAGGTATACTTCGCTTTTTTCACGCAAGCCTCTAGCCCGCACGTTTTCCGTTTGATCTTACTTGGTAACTGAGTATGCACGTTTCCCCCCCCCCAGAACCCATTCGAAGAAAGAGTCACCTGGAGACGTTCAGCCCGGGTTCCAGGCGAAACTTTCACTCTAAAAATCGCTCCCTTCCTTTCGGATTACCCGAAGCTCCCGTCCCACCCAGGCCTCCACAGGTTAACCAAGATCGGGTAGGATACCAAGCTTCTAATCCGCAAATAACGCTAAAAACAGGTAGCCGATGCGAAGGCTGGCTGTGCCCACAGCGAGGCGGAGCTGGAGAACCCTACGAAAGCCTGCGCCCACTTCCAAGCCGCCATCGCCATCTACGGCGCCGATCCGTGGCTGCCAGGGGTCGGGGAGAAGATGCTCGATATGATGCTCCAGTACGCTTTGCTCTTGAAGTCCGAGAAGAAGTACGCCGAGGCCGTCGAGGTGCTTCAAAATCTGCTCGCTGCCGACAGGGACTTGGGCATTAACAGGACGGAGACCGGCGGGGTCGAGAAGCAGCTTCTTACTGCGTGCCGCGCTAGTAAAAAGCAGGCCGCCATGGTGCAGAGCGAGCTGGGGCGCGACGCGGCACGCAGGCGGATGCTGCAGACGTGGCTGCAGAAGGTGCAGAGCAGAGCCAACGCCGAGCAGACCGCAGCCAGGAAGCAGCGTGCCAAGGGAAGGGTCTTCCTCCTCAGCGACAAGGTTGGGGAAGGACTGGCCGTTCTCTGAGGAGAGGAGCGATGCACACCGCGCAAAGCGACTCGCACACAGTGCGGGTTTGCGGAGCTAAAAAGTGGGTCACTGACACCGCTTTTCAGGTTTCCCTTTGCATGCCTTGTGGTGTTGTCCTTTGATAGAGTAAGCCAATGCCCCATCATCTCGCCTTTTACGGCTGTGCCCCGCAAGCGTCCGGCATTGTGCGCGTTGTGGGTGCAGCACACTCGACCTGGTACTTTGAACAGACCGAATGCGCAAGCTCGGAGTTTGCAAGGCTAGTGCCTGCTGAGCACGCATCAAACTCAACCACGTCACAACACTCGAGGCTGGATCTGATACTTAAACAGACCGAATGCGCGAGCTCGGAGTTTGCAGAAGGCTAGTGCCTGCTGAGGAAATCAGTACCCAGCAAAAGGCCAGCTCCAGGCACACAAAGCGAGGCGTCTTGACAACCGCCACCTGCCATCAAACTCAACCACTTCACAACACTTACACAGGAAGCTGCGGCTTTCTTTCATTTTAACCGCGCGGGACGAAAGCAAACATCTTTCCGTCGACGCGAAGACGACCTTGTGCTGTTTGCTTTCTTCGCCACCCTACTTTCACCGAATCGACGCCCCCCTTTTGCCGGAAAATTGCGGGAGGAAACACAAATAACCACGGAGGACGTTCGCTTCCGCGCACATCCAGCACGCCGTATCAGCGTACCATATTAGCTGCCGTCTTTTCTTCTTCTCTTTCAGTACACAGGCAGGCCGGACGCGTCCAGGCCGATAAGACCCGCAGAAGAAGCGGAAAAAGTCGGGAAATGCGACATACAGATCACAGACCCGAGGTCTGCGTGTCCCAGAGATAACCTACACTGCGAGGCGTTCTTCATGCACTTGCGGACGGCATCGCACCAGCAGCCTTGCAGCTGCGGCGATAGTCTTAGTGTTTCCAACACGGAACGGTCGAAATGCAGGACAAGGGCGGCAGCACCTACTACCGGAATTTCTTGGCGATGTTTCGACCGCGGTTCTGATGAGCTCTCAGAGCACAGAGCAGGGTTTCGCATCGCCTGGCCAACGTAGTCCTGTACGAACTATACGAGGAACTATAGGACCCGGCAGGAGGAACTACAGGACCCGGAAGGAGAAACTATAGGACCCGTAGCCGATCAGCTAAGTTAAGTTCGGGTGTAAAGTTTGGCCTCTTACCCGGGGCCCAGCACGGGGGGGGGCCGCCCTGGGGCAGCCTTTTCCCGCCGCCCCCCCCTCCGGTATTTCTCCGGGGGGCTGAGAAACTCCGCAAAAAACGCAAATTTCGGGCACATCAGGCCCCGAAACGACAGCAAACCTCGAAATAATCTTCGGCCGGAAAAGTGTCATGGGCGGGGTTTGAACCCGGACACACCGGCCTGAAGGCCGACACCCGCTCACTCTGCCACCCATATACATTTTCCCAAGGGGAGAAAAAGCCAGCTCCGCGCTATTATCTAGTTCAAAAACAATACAGTAGAGAAAAGTGGGGTTGGCTCGAATAGAGGCTATTCACATTGCATGTTCATAGGACCTCCAGTCTCGAAAAAAAGTAAGGGGGGCACCTGGTCTAGTGGTGGGACGACAGAATACCAAACAGCCATACGACGGTTCGAATCCCACAGATGACACTTTCAAGGCGTTCGGGGATGGACTCCCGGAAGAAACTCCTAGTCCACAGGAAGAAATCGGGTGGCACAAGGAACCCCCGACCTAGTTCACCGGTACGTAACCAATCGTGAAGGATGCGCAGGCTCCGCCGTAACAAAACAAAAAAAAAAAAGTTTTTGCTTTGATATTTTTTTTTTATCGTCGCTCGCCTGCCCCAGACTTGCACTCTACCCGGAAGTCCTGACCGAGGTCAGAGACTCACTGCAAGCAGGGGCAGCGGGCGCGCCACGCAGGCAGAAGGAATGGAATGGGAAGATCTCCGTGGCCAGGCAGGCGGGCCTGCTGAGGGATCCGCTCGTCGGGGTCAGGGGCCAGGCGAGGATCCGCAGCTGTGCCGCCAAGCACGCCTCCACGTGGCTCTACGGGGCACACAACGCCCCGGACGACCTCTGGATGTCCCCAGCCGAGCTCACAGTGGCAGTGAGGTTGCGGCTGGGGATGCAGCTGGCGCCGCAGGCACGCGAGTGCCGGCTCTGCGGGGCGGCCGAGGCCGACCGCTTCGGGGACCACTCCCTGACGTGCCTCAACGCGGGGCTGCGCACGCGGGCGCACACACACAGAGAGGCGCTACTCTGCCCGGTCCTAGAGGACCGGCCCTTCACAAAACACCCACACAGGAACAAGCGCGTCGACGTAGCGTACACGCGCGGAGAGAAGAGGAGGCTGATCGACGTGGCGATCACCTTCCCGCTGCAGGCGAACGCGGTGAAGAAGGCGGCGGAGACCGAGGGTGGGGCGGCCACGAAGTACGAGGCCGTCAAGCGGCGGACGTACGACGGCCCCATCCTGGCGGAGGCTCCTGAGCAACAGGACCTGCTGCTGGTCCCGATGGTGGTGGACACCTTCGGCGCCTGGGGCGAGTCGGCCCTGCCCGAGCTGCGGGCGCTAGTGAACGCAGTGCACAGGAGGCACGACTGGGAGACCTACGCGGCGGTCTCCCACCTAGCGTTCCACAGGCTCAGCTTCGTGGTGGCGAGGGCGGTGGCCCGCATCGCCCTCGTGAACGCGGACGTGCACCTCGGGGCGCGAAGGGTGGAGGAAGGCGAACTCGAGCTGGACGAAATCTCCACGGACGACGGGGCAGGCAGCAGCAGCAGCAGTAGCAGTAGTAGCAGCAGCAGCAGCAGCGGCGGCGGGGGCGGCAGCAGCAGGAGCAACAGCAGCAGCAGCGTCGCGAGCGGCGGCGGAGGCGACGGCGGTGCCCCGGAAGGCGGAGGCGGAGGCGCCCCCGGTGGACCGCAGGCCCCGGCAGCGCAGGGACCACCGCCCCTCCCCCCCCCCAAGAAACATTTTCCCCCCGAATGACGAACAACCACAGGAGGGGGGGCAGGGAGATGAGGGACGAGCGCCCGGCGCCCAAGCTGACCCTCGGGGGCGGGTGCAAGGGGAAGTGATGCCGATCACTGGGGGGGTAGAGCCGATCCCCCGAGTCCCCCCCCAGCGCCACACACCCGGGTCACGTGCGAGCTGTAGCGGGCCAGCCGTCACGACCGACCACACGCATGCCGGACCAAGGGCACCCGGCATGCACACCACCACCACCAACACACACACCCAGGGGGGCGGAGGGGTTCGGCTCTATCACCCTTTTGCTAGGCAGAGCGACTTCCTGCACCGGCCTTCGGGGGTCAGGGAGGGAAGTCCAGCGGTGCCCCCTAGGGGGGGCTCACCAGCGGCGGCCGGACAGACGGCAGGGCCCGCAGCAGCGCCGGAGGAGCGCATTCTCTGTGTCCCTGGGGAGGGTGGCTCCCTCCTTGGGGACACGGAGGGTGCGCCGGGGCGGGCGCCCCCGGAGAAGCAAGCAGCCGTCCCGGAAGACGAGGAGATGCCGGCCTCGGACGGCGCGCAGGCTGACGTCGAGCCACCGAAGGCGACGCGACGGGAAGGCGAAGTCCCCCCCTCAACGGCAACACCCCCAGTGCCGCCAGCACCCCCAAAAGAAACGGTAGCACCCCAGCCCCCCCAGCACGCCGCGGCCGGAACGGCAGAGGGAGTGCGGGTGGCTCCCCTGCGCCCAAGGCAGGCTGGAAAGGCGAACCCCAAGAGGGGATCCCCCCACAGCACCCCCCCATCCAACACGACACCCACATGCGGGTCGAGGAGGCAGAGGCGGCGAGGAAGGCCACCCTCAAGCCACTCGAAGCAGGCAGGGTGGGCACGGCATCATCGCGCGACGGCTGGCGATGCGCACCACCGAGGGCAGCCCCGTCCGAGCCGTACAGACAAAGACAGCAGTCGGCGGGGACCAGGCGGGACCCGTCGGGGGTCCAGGACACGCCATCCTCGTCGGTCGTGCCGCCGCTGCCACCGGTCGTCCCAACCCCGAAGCCGCAGGTCCGCAAGGGGGAGACCGCCCCGGCCACCTCGAAGCCCCTGGATCCCCCCGGAAAAGGCCGACCCCCACCAAAAAAGCAAGGGCTACCAAAAGGCCTCAATCCACACACACAGGCGCTCAAGCTGCAGGCAGCCGCGAAAACCCCCCAGCCCCCCGAAAAACGCCAAACCCGCACAGCCCCCCAAAAAAGAGAGCTCCCCCCCCCGAAAAACGCCACAGCATCCGAAACAAACCCGCAGGCACCCCCCCAAAAACGAGAGCTCCCCCCCCCGAAAAACGCCTCAGCACCTGAAACAAACCCGCAGGCACCTCCCCCAAAACGAGAGCCACTCCCCCCGAAAAACGCACCAGCACCAGAAACAAACCCGCAGGCACTCAAGAGAAGAGGTTGGTTTTCTAACGGGGGGCAGTGGTTTGGGCCCCCGACCTGGTTTGCCACCAATCTTGGAAAGGCATGGAGTTGGAGATATGAGGAAGAGAGATCATGTTGTGAGCCAAGGTCTCAGGGAGGAGTGAAGAGATGTCTGCTGAGCCCTCCATCAAATAGAGGAAGATCATCTCCCATCGTGTAGCGGGACCGACGGTGGTGAAGCTAAAACCTAGCTTGTGATACGGTCTAGCGACGAAGATCCGATTTCCACCAATGTTGTAAAATTCTGTGTCCTCCCGCTTCATGATGCGCAGCAACTGTCTGGTCCACCTGTTGCGGTCCCCATCAGAGTACCGAAGCCACCTTAGAGAGCAAATGGGTGCCATCTGGAGTGGTTAGCCGGTACTTCCTGCGCCTACTTGCGACATTTTTTTTTTTTTTTTTTTTTAGATGAGGCACCTTTTCCTTCTATCCTTTCTTTTTTGGAAACGAATTGAAGACATGAGAACACACAAACGCAAACGGTGGTGCCGTCATCAAAGGAAGAACCCAAAAAAGGAAAGGAGAGGAAGAGGCCAGCTTTACTGGGCTGCTTATGCCGGGAAGATAATGAAAAACAGGTGAAAGGGTGGGTAGGGGGGGAAGTAACGAAAGACAAGGGGGGTACTATGGAAGGCTATGATAACATAGGGTTAGCCTGCTCTGCAGCCCCTTCTTCCGGTGGTTTTTGACTCAAGCCCTGAGTTTGAGTCAGGGCGTTTGCGTCTGGGGGGCTGTCAGAGTGGCTTGGGCCGTGTCCCGCACTCGTTTCAGCGCAGGCACAGCGGTGTGTCGGTGGTCTTCTCAGGGAGTTGACTCACCCGTTTCGCCAGCACATATCCCGGGCGAAAAAGCCGTAGCGTAGGGCACGGCAGGTTTTTGGATGGCGCGTCCTGTGCGAAACCACGATCATCCAATAAAAGGGGGACCAAGGCTACACTCCTTGAAGTAATTTACTTGGTGTCGGTTACAAACAGTCCCGGACATGGCTAGCCATAACCCAAACGAAAGCGTGCACCAAATATACAACCCGCAACCATATAGCCCTTTCTTGCTCAAAGAGTACCCATTTACCAACGGTCACACGGAGACCCTTAATCCCCGGAATTTCAAGCGAACTTTAACTCCAAAAGAAAACAGGAAAGAACACCGCACAACACACACACACACACACACACACACACTGCCGACTGCAGAGCGCGCAACCCGGACCGACAATGAGCTCACGGCGCTCGGTGGGAGGCGTCGGAAAGGAGGTGAGCCGATATGCAAAGGTGCTCCGATCCAAGCAACTCGCCGAGGATCGCGCGGTTGACAAGCGGAAGAAGGAAGGGAAGGTGCTTAACCAGTACGCGCAGCTGCTCAAGAGCATGGGCATGGAGGAGACTCCGGAGTTCAAGAAGAAGAAGGAAGCCTACGAGGAGAAACTGCAGGCCGAAAAGGACCGCGCGAAGCCTCGCCAAGCGAGGAAGCGCAAGCGAAAGGACAAGGAAGAGGCCGAGAAACTCGCGGAGCTGGAGCGGGAAGCGCAGCCGGATGGTGTTGCTCCTGGTGACGGCGACGAATCGGAAGAGGACGCCCCTGCTGCGAAAATGGCGAAGGGCGACCCGAGCAACCCGTTCACCGTCACGCAGGCCAGGTTCCTTAAGAACAAGCAGAGCCAGGAGGAGGAGAGAATTCGACGTGCGAAAGAAGTATGCATGGTCTTTCGTGACAGAGGTAGTTCTGCCTGTGACTAGTTTACAGCCACCTGGTTGCTGTGTGTGCAGACACATGAAAAGAGATTGTTCACGAGCTTTAGCTTTCTGTTTTTGGTATTTGCTACTTAGCCATTATTTCAGCCTAAACGAGCATCCGACCAGTTATTTTGGATTTCCCGAGCATTTTAGGACCACCTGAGTGGCCTTTTCCGGCAAAACAGGGGTCTTCTAGGGTCCTTTTAGGGGGAGTCTGAGCGCCACTGCGAATTCTTCTTTGGACTCGTAGTAGATCAGGAGCCGCGGGTAGCACCCGAGAGCACCACTCACAGCACCTTCAACCTGAGCCCAGACCTGACCCGCACTGACAATCCCGCATGTGTCCTCAGAGCCAATCCTTTTCCCGAAGTTACGGTCGGCATCCAGTTTGCCGACTTCCCTTACCTACATTGTTCTGTCGGCCAGAGGCTTTTAGCCTAGGAGACCTATTGCGGTTAACTGTACGGCCCGATGCAAGAGAATGAGATCTCCCCTGTTTTTTGTGTTAACAATGCATTGTTGATACTAAGAATTAGTAGTTGGCAGCGTACTACATGAAACTTACCAAAGCAGGTGAGTTCCGCTAGTGCGCACATCCACAAGACACCCTACTGCCAGAAAAGGCTTCGCGAAACTTGGACAGTGTCACATGCAGGTTACACGTCCAGGACCTGACGGGACTTCAACTCGTCAACCGGGGAAACCCGTCACGTTGAGCTCACGCAATCACTGAGCATAAATTCAGCCGAATGCACGCCCAACCCACAGATCGAAGCGCACAAGAAAAAGGTGGAAGAAGCCCGCAAACGGCGGATGAACCAGCACAACCGGTTGCAGGAAAAGACGAAGCGCGGGCAGCCTATCATGTCGAACAAGATGAACTACCTCATGGGGAAAATCGTGAAATCTGTCGCCAAGTGAGCTGCCACGGCTCTCGGTCTTTGGCGGCTCGACCCCCCGTAGAAGTGGGCTCCCGCAGAAACGAACCAACTGCCGCCTTTTTAATCGCGGGCCAACCTTGTGAAACTACGACGGAATCTGATCTCGGATCGTCACGGGAAACCGCATTACGGCATGCAACGTTAACCGGAAGCTGCGCACAACAACACAGCAAGGTTCACCCCGGACTGAAAAATACTCGAGGGAAAACAACACAACTACAAAGCGGGTTTTTTTTGTTGTATAAGCACCTGCTTTGTAGGAAATACTTGAGGAGGCTGCCAGCTGCAAAAGATCAAAGGAGGTAAATGTGCTGTTGCCCACACGAAGCACAGGTGAATCTGGGTTCAGTGGCGGGCGTAAGCGTTCAACAAAGATGCCGAAGCAACTCGACATGTGGGAGCTACAACATTTCCTTGTTTGAGATTTGCAACGCATTTCCAACAAGGCAGGTGCTATACCAAAATAAATACCTTCTCCGTCCCCGCTGCGAAAGCGTCCAGAACAGGCTCGACCACCCGTCATGAACCCGATCCGCGTATGAGGCACAAATTCGGCCCAGGTGGAGTGTTCGGCCGTTTTACCGGATAAACCTGATTCCAAGGTAGCTGCGCTTTGTTGTGAAAAAGCGATATACCGGAGGGAAGCTTGTCGCCGCGCAAAAGGCCAGTGCGAATCGCTGTAGCCGCTTGAGAGAAGAAAGAAGAGAAAGAAAAAGGCCGCTCCTGGTCCAGGAACGTGACGGTCAACCACAGCTTGCAAAGCTTGAGTCGGAGGCAGCTCAGCGCCACAACCCCGTCCGCTCTGCCCTGCGGCTGACCGTCTCGACGAGCTTGTGTTCAGCGCGAGCGCCAAGCCCCAAGGTGCGCCAAGCCTTGATGCTTTAGTTTGGGAAATCGGTAGCCACTTGACCCGTAGGCCCGTGGCTCTGCAGTACCGCCGAACACGTGAAGCTTGGCTCCCGTGTAGCAGGCTTTCCTGTAGCCGCTTGAAAAAAATAAGTAGCGAGTGTGACTGGGTGGGCACGCTTGTCCTTGTCTCTTGGATGCTGATGGGGTTTCAGTTTAATATTCTCACTAACATCTTCACTACTAGCCTGGCTCCCCCATGCCACCACTCCCCCCGTCGAGCCTCTTTCCGGGCGCTTTCGTTCACGTCATATCAAGTCCTTGAGAAATATCCTGCCTTTCCAGAACCGTTCCGCGATGCTACAATACCAGAAGCAAGACAGAGAGCACGTGGATTCTCAGACCGACGTTCCGTAGCGTGTCCGTGGCTAAAGGACCTGCAACCGAAACCAGCGGGATGATTGAGCACACAAACCATTCCACCAGCACCTTCTTGCACTCCCTATTCCACCTGTATACCACCAGCTCCGTATTGACACAAGAATCTCTATCGGCCATCAGTGTTGGGCATTGCTGCCCTGTGCATTGCAGCACTGTGGGTTTTGTTCAATGAGAGGAAAGGAATGAAGATATCCGAACAACAACTTACGATGGGGTGATACTCCAAGGGTACTTTCGACACCCTGGGGTCGTAAAGGTGTTTCGCCCGTTGAACAGCCACCCTGCATGCAGATTCGTCCAAGCCTCGCAGATTCCCTCGGAGAGGCTCCGTGAGAATCTCCAGACGGCGCGCGAGGAGGGGAGAGGAAGGGGGAGGGGGGCCATCAGGCTGGAGACCCCGAAGGGGGAATGGCGCGAGGCGGCGGGTGCGGAGACCGTCTCGCCGCTGTACCCTTCGAGCCCGCACGCGTGGCAGCCCGACACCGCGTTCCGGCTATGCGGGCGGTGCTGCTGCGCGTTCGGCGTCGTGAGCCGGCGGCACCACTGCAGACACTGCGGCAACGTCTTCTGCGGCAAGTGCTCCGCCGCGACCTTGAAGCTCCGGGCCCGCGCCAGCTCGAGCGACCAGGTTGACGCGCGCGTGTGCAAGATCTGCCACCGGCTGCTCTCCTTCGACAGCGGCAGCGCCGCGGCCCTGCCCAAGCGGCCGCTGCCCGCCGGGCTGCTGGTCCGCGTGCTGCAGTTCACGCCGGCGGCGCTCGTTTTGGACCTGAGCAAGGTCGGTCCCGAGTGGGCGGCCCTCTGCAGGCATCCGGCCGTCTGGCGCCAGATCGCGGCCGCGCTATTCCCGAACCTGGGCATAGCCGTGCAGAGGGACGTTCCCGACTTGTCGGAGGAGGCCGTTCGAAGCCGCGCGGCAATCTTCGCTCCGGCGAAGTCGGAGCAGGACACCGGGCTCGCCGTCGACGGCGAAGACTCCGCCAGGGCGAAGAACGACATCCTGCCGGCGGCTCTGATGCAGACCGCGTCGAAGGACGGGTGGTGCCTGCTGGAGCTGCCGCACTACCTGCCCGTGCGCGATGCGGTGCTCAAAAGGGATTGGTCTCTCAACCTCCTGGATCGTCTAGTCCTACCGGACCCGAACGCTGGCAGTCTGCTGGCCATTGGCGTGTACTTGCGAGATATCCGCGACTGGCGGTACTTCGTGTTGGAGAAAACGCTTGAAGTCGCGTACCGGGACCTGGAATACCCGGTCAACAGCTCCCTCTTCACGCGGATGCACGTCGTCAAAACGGTGCTTGCTTCGTTGGAGACGCAGGTCCACCGTGCGGCCGCCGCGTCGAAGAAGACCAGCTACGACCACGCAACATGACCCGTGGCAACGTGTACTCGGTGATGACCAGCTGCTGCAACCCTTCGCACACGAAGATTCTGAGCAGACTCGACTGTTGGTACCCTACTGGCCTTCAATGTATTGTGCAGGCTAAAAAGGCGTAGGCAGCGTGTTTTGGTGGTTGATCAGAATTCCTTACCTGAATATACCCAGGGTATATACAAGTGGGAAAACGATCACCCGGCACGCACAAACAAACCCCAGCTCCTTGGGGCTGGACTCCACCGTATGGCTGCGCCGAGCCAGTCCGACACTTGCTGTCGTTTGCCATCGCGTTGTAATGGGAGGTACCTACACAACCTAGCCCCTGGGCTGGTAAGTATGTTAGGTCACCATCACCACCTCACTAAGTGGATGCGACCTCGAAGTCGCGTCACGGTGCCGGGCTCTCCAAGTATCGTATCCGGCCGCTCGTTTCATGCGCACTACACGGACGTCATTCATCCCGTTCTTGCTTCTCGTCCTCCCAATTCGTCCCTTCGCTGCTGCCCTCGCACGAGGAAAGAGGTAAGTTCGTATGGACGCCCCCTTCAATCTGCTCCGTGTGCTCGCAATTACCACGCGCGAAAGGGGCGGCGCGCCTTTAACACCTAATCAAATTAGCTTGCCACGACCCGTGCCTGCTACGAGTTACCCAAAGTGGCCCTCCTCGAGGTCTCTCCAACGTTTAGAACACGGAACATTGCTCAAAAGATGTCGGTTTGTTCGCTGTCTCTGCTAGCCAACTCGCTCCTTACTTTCTTTTGCATACTCTCACCCGGAGCCCGAGAAACGACAGTAAGTACCGCGATGGAAAGCAGTTTTGACATGGTCGTCAGTCCGTGACATGTTCCGAAAGATGAGCCGGAAAAAGTCCAAGCCAACAACCTGAGGGCGAAGACAGGTTCCCCCGCGTTGCCGAAGTTGGGGCTTTTAAACTGGGCTTGCGAAACTTGGGTACAGCCGGTCGCTGGCTGCATTGCAGTCAGCAGGCGAGCATCCTTTCAGCGAGCGTCTCTGCCCTGGCTGCCGCGTCACCACCGTGGAGGCTTACCCTCCCTTTTCCCTCGTTTGCACTTCTCTTTGTTTCCATGTGCCGTCTTCTTTCGAAGAAAACTTGACGCTAGCATCAAACATGTGTTAAAAACACTGTTCTGTCTGGACAATGGACTAAGACTTCCCCCCAGAATTACACCAGGCTGAAGGGGCAGCATGCATGGCTCGGCCGCCGTATTCCTCTGCTTGATTGCGGTCGCCGCGGCAAGTGTCCGCATGTCGTCGCAAGAGGCCAGGGAGCTCAATGCCTTGAAAAGAGACCGATGGCAGCCGCGGCACTACCCCGTGCGGAAGGCAGCCGACGTAGCCCTCAAGATCGCACCGCTTGCCCCTCTGCTTGACCAGATGACCCGGATCCCATACGCGGGTAGGCGCACGCTGACGCGGTGCAAATGGACCCGGCTGCAGTGGAGGAAAACGTACGAAGCCGCCGTGGCGGAGGTGGACGGGCAGCTTCGCCTGCCTTTCAGGCATGTTTGTTTGTTGTATAAGCACCCGCTTTGTAGGACATGCTTGAGGAGACTGCCAGTTGCGATAGATCAAAGGAGGTAAATGTGCTGTATTCCACACGAAACACAGATAAATCTGGGTCAGGCATGTTTGTTTGTTGTATAAGCACCTGCTTTGTAGGACATGCTTGAGGAGACTGCCAGTTGCGATAGATCAAAGGAGATAAATGTGCTGTATTCCACACGAAACACAGGTGAATCTGGGTTCAGTGGCGGGTGTAAGCGTTCAAAAAAAGAGCGGTCACCCCAAAGCGACCCCCTTTGTAGTTGTACTGATTTTCCCTCTAGCCTCCTTCGAAGTAAGCACAAGACAGCCCTCGAGAATTTTTGTTTGTTACCAAAAACAAGGAAATGAGAAGCTCGTCGCCGCAAACCGTGGCGTTTTCACTTGCGCCCTGAATCCACTTTACGTAAAAACGATCAGGCACTGCGTTCAACGAAAACGTCTCGAAGAACACCTAGAGATCTCGAACAGTCAGCAACAAACCTTTCCAGTGGCTTCCGCGTTCACAACCCTAGTACGCACAAAAACCAGTCTCCTCGCGCTATTATCATGCCACCGCAAAAAGTCACGGGGGGGCATGTGTGGCGTCCTTGAACGGACTCACTGCATGAGTGAATGCGCGTAAACTAGTGAGCGGACCAATCCCCCGTTGCGTCCACTCTACCTGGCTCTTCCCCCGACCCCGAACACGAGACCGCAGGGAAGCATATCTTTCGCCGAGACGCGCTGCCTACGCGTTTTCCGGCTTTGCAGCTGACAACTGAAGAAGCTTAGCACCGTCACACACACAGAACGGTCAACGGCTCCTCGATCGCCGAGCTCCCGATCGAAACTATGTCGATCAGGAAGACGTTCGACCGCCTGATACCACGCGCCTACGTCGACGCCGACGCATGGAAGGCAAAGCGGTGGGTCTTTCTGGACCTTGGCGCACGGTACTTCGTGCGTAAGCACAAGTCACGTTGCTTCGGGAGCACGTACCAGTTTTTGTGCGGGTACCCAGGGGCACACCGGTTCGACTACTACGCCTTCGACGTGAACGGCACGTACGCCAGCGGTTATCCCGATTTCGTACACTGGACCACTGCCGCGATCTGGCATGAGAATACGACCATAGCTGTCTCAGGCGTGAACGCCGGCACTTTTGCTCGCGAGGTGAATCCATCGGACGTTCGGGATTCTGATGGCGTGCAGGTTCCCGCACTCGATTTTGCAGATTGGCTGGTATGTCCGGGGAGGCGTCTGTTGTGAAGCTCCGCCCTTTCCCCCTTCTTCCGTGAAAAGGAAGGCAGGTCCGTTTGTTCTAGCAAGTCGCGTCGCATGGGCGGGCACCGTGAGTTTTGCTGATTGCTCGGACACGGTTTTAGGGGCCTTCTCCTAGAGATTGTGTGGACGAGCTACCCGCCGACTACACTGCTGTCCGGTCTGCAGCACTCACGTTCGGTGAATGACGGTCCGTCCTTAGGCGTTCATATTCGCTAGTAGGACCGAAACACGGCGCGGTGTTGAGTGTCGAGCACATTACCAGCATTTGCAAAGCAAGCTCCTTCCAGTACGGTGGCTTACTTCCATCAGCGCGCAGTCACCTTCGCTCGGATGTCAAACATTACATCAACTTGATTCAAGATCTTAAAAACAGATCCGTAACGTCGCGGCCTCGGACTTCGTCGTCGTGAAAATGGACATCGAGAACGCGGAGTTCCGCGTCGTCGACAGCCTGTTTGAGACGGGGGCGCTGGAACTCATCGACGAAGTGTTCATCGAGTGCCACGGGGCCCTGACGAAGGCGGCGTGGGACCTGGCCGAAGTGGCCGTCGGCAGCATACCCGCGGCTTGGATTCGCTCGTTGCAGTGCTTTAAACTGGAAAGGAGGCTTCGCCGTGCCGGGATCTTCCTGCATGAGTGGGACTAAGCCGAGGCGCTGCACCGTTCACCGGCATTGTTCGCAAAGCTTGCATTCCTTCTGCTTGAGTCGGCAGGCGACGGGGACGTCAAGTAGTGCTAACCCGTGCTTGTCTGCCTACATGGCACCTGCAGTTTACTGCCCTCAATGCTGACCCCCAGCGTGTGGAGACGCACGCCAGGTTCCTGCGGACGTGGATATTTGTGGGCGAATGTTCCTCATGCAGAAGCTCAACCTTTCTGCCATCCCTGCATTGCGCTGTGCGACTCGTCAGATCAGGACGGAAACTATCTCGTTCGAGCTTTCGACGAAGAATGGGCACCCGTCCGTTGCTGTCAACGACGCTGTCAGTACCGAGTACCGAGGTCATTTTCGGCCAGAAGGGGGAGCGTCGGTAGCCGTCGCCCGCCGGACGTTGCGCACCCAGAAAATGATGAGCTGCTTCTTTTCGAACGCCTGCCCGACAAACCGACGTACTTTGCTTCCCTGATGGAGCGACGCTCAGTGGTGGACACCGCCTTGCGATTGACGGAACCGCCGGCCTGACACTGAACAACCAAACCTAGCCCTGAATGGTTTTCCGCCGATGCACACGGTAAGCAGACAGATGCTCTGAAGCACATGACGGGGACTCGGAGAATCCACTGCAGCCACTTGTGAAAGAGACCACGGGCTCACAGCGTCTGCGACGCACAGCAGGGAGGCCGCGACACGAGCCTAGCGCTCGCGTGAGCCATTGGTGCCTACGGCTTCTCAGCTATCTTTTCGCGAAGGTGTTGAAGCAGGTATTGAGCGGGCGAGCTCAACAACCTTGTGGAAAAAACACCCGCAGAAAAAACCGCAGCCGCAAGCGAACCGAAGAAAGCGCCGCGCCCGCGAACCCTGAACAAACAGACCGGCAAACCGGCAGTCGGCTGCGGATGGACGCGCAAAGCATTGCCCAATCACAACAGCCGTTACGTCGGCGCCACGACCCGGATCGAAAACAGGCGAAAGGACACGCATTTACACACGTTCTGCACTTCTGCTTCGTCGTCACCACTTTGAACTGGGGACAAGTCACTTGCGTTCATCACACGCTCACCTCGACCGTTGCAATACCGGACCTGATGCACGGAAGCGCATCCAAACGTGACAGGAACCAGAAGCAAAGCGAACCGGAGTACGAAGAACTGAACACACTAACCCACCTATCAACCTGCGCAAAGGAAATCCCCCGCAAGTTCGATGGCGACTCTAGCGCATCGCCAGCTCTCCTCTTGACCTTCTCCCTGAGTCCTCCTTCGTTTATGTTGTCAGCTCCAGCGCACGGTACCTTTTAACGACCGGTGCAAGACGTGTATAGCTCCGATACATGCCATCGCGGGAAAGCAGGGAACCAACACGAATTACCCCAAGAAGTTCAACAGTAGTGCTCGCATTTCAAAAGTTTAACTCTAAAAGCACGCATTTTGAATCGCCACCCGCAGCCCAACACCGAGAGACGAGACCACACATTGCAGAAGCAGAAGAGAATGCTGGCAGCGTGATGTGTGAGTTAAATAATGCACTCAGAGCCAGAGCCAGGGCTTTTGTCCTGGCGTGGCTACGTCTACACCCGCAAACCCGAAACTTGTCCACGGGAACTGTAAGAACACGTCTCATCGGTCGCAGAAGACCGCCTGAGCCGGCATGATAGTCCGGGATGATGTGGCGATGCCTACCCACCGCCGTCCAACATCCCTGGAGCACTTCAGTTTGAAGCAAGCTTCGCAGGGAATAGTTGAATTGACCTCTTGATTTTGTGCTGCTCGTGGTGGCGGGAGTCAGAAAATGCCTAAAAGCAGGACAAACACGAGACCATGTTGCGAGCGCTCTCGGTTCTGCCCCTAGCGGCAGCAGTAGTAGGCCAGCTTACGATGCTGGGCGCAGACATGTCGTCTGTTGAGCAAGCCCAACACAGCTGGGGACCATGTTCTACACGTCTGAAGGTGTCGCAGATGATCCATACCAAGTCATCCTCAACGCAGGGGCGAATTACGTACGCTTGCGAGTGTGGAACAACCCAGCCTCAGGTCAGTGCAGCACGTCACAAGTAGCCAGCGCGGCGAAAAAGGCGAAGGCAGCTGGGCACAAAGTCTTGGTCGACTTTCACTATTCTGACACGTGGGCAGATCCAGACCATCAAACGAAGCCGCTGGCTTGGTCAACCCACGATCTCGCACAGCTGACAACCGACGTTCACAACTTCACGTTCAGCGTCTGTGAGGCGCTGAAGGCTGTTGGAGCGACACCCGATAGCGTACAACTTGGGAACGAGATCAACACAGGGATGCTCTGGCAGGACGGAAAAGTCGAGAACGGCAGCTTCTCGGCATTGGCCTCGTTGCTGAAGGCGGGTCGTGCTGGCGTCAAGGCGTGCGACAACGACGTAAAAGTCATCATCCACACCGCATTTGTGAACAACCCCACCCAGGCGAGAACCTTCTATGATGGGATTCAAGCTGAAGGCGTCGCTTGGGACATTCTAGGGCTGTCGTACTACTGTTACTCTCACGGCACGTTTGAAGCTATGCAGCAGCTAGTCCGAAATGTAAGCCAGAGGTACATCACACCCGTTTGCCTCATGGAAACAGCTTACCCGTTCACAACTCTCAACAACGATTCTCAACCGAACGTGATAACTTCGCCTGAGCCGTGTTCGCCGTACCTTGCTACGCCTGAAGGTCAAGGTGCATTCTTTGCGGATGTGCAGCAGGCTGCTGCTGATGCGGGGGCTGTCGGTGTCTTCTACTGGGAGCCAGCGTGGGTAGCCGTAGCTGGCAATGGCGAGAACCCGTACAACACCAGTACCGGCGACGCCTGGGAGAACCAGGCCGGCTTCAACTTCAGCCACCAATGGAATCGGTTGTTCAAGTGGGGAGTCAACTGAGCCTTCCTTCTCGATACAAGGGCGAAATCTGTCCCCCAGCGACAAGTGTCTCAGCTTCTGAAACTCCAAAGGTGCACACCCGGCACTTCTGATACGAAAACGTACCTTTACCGGCGACGTTTTGCATACGCGTCGCACGTAGTTGTTTGTGTTTCTTTGCGTTTACGACGCATTTTTCCAACTACGTAACTACCGACATTTCGAAACCGTTGCTGAAGGTGTCGGCGCCAAGGCGTGCGACTACAATGTAAGATTCATCCGCACCCGCTGTATGTGGGCAACCCCGCGCAGGCGAGGGCTGTCGTACTGGTGGCTGATTGGAACTCCAACAACCGCGCCGGTGCCTCGTTCCTTACCCAGCTCCAGTAAGACCAAGCTGCACTCTTCACGGATGCGCTGAGAGCCGCTGCCGATACCAGGGCCGGTGGTGTCTTTTACTGGGGAATCAGGGTGGGCAATGGTTAAAGAAAACGGCGCGACCCTGCCCCCCCCCCCTCGAGTTAGCTAACACCCCGCACTTTGAATCGCCGAGAGACGAGACCACACATAGAGAACGCATGGCAGCGTGATTCTTGAGTTAAACAATTCACTCAGAGCCAGGGCTTTTGTCCTGGCGTGGCTACGTCTACCCGCAAACCTGAGAATTGTCCACGGGAACTGCAAGAATACGTCTCATAGGTCGCAGAAGACCGCCTGAGCCGGCATGATAGTCCGTGATGATGTGGCGATGCCTACAGTACCCACCGCCGTCCAACATGAGCCCTGGTGCACTTCAGTTTGAAGCAAGCTTCGCGCACCCTGCAGGGAATAGTTGAGTGGACCTCTTGATTTTGTGCTGCTCGTGGTGGCGGGAGTCAGAAAATGCCTAAAAGCAGGACAAACACGAGACCATGTTGCGAGCGCTCTCGGTTCTGCCCCTAGCGGCAGCAGTAGTAGGCCAGCTTACGATGCTGGGCGCAGACATGTCGTCTGTTGAGCAAGCCCAACAGCTGGGGACCATGTTCTACACGTCTGAAGGTGTCGCAGATGATCCATACCAGTCATCCGCAACGCCGGGGCGAATTACGTACGCTTGCGAGTGTGGAACAACCCAGCCTCAGGTCAGTGCAGCACGTCACAAGTAGCCAGCGCGGCGAAAAAGGCGAAGGCAGCTGGGCACAAAGTCTTGGTCGACTTCCACTATTCAGACACGTGGGCAGGCCCAGACCATCAAACGAAGCCGCTGGCTTGGTCAACCCACGATCTCGCACAGCTGACAACCGACGTTCACAACTTCACGTTCAGCGTCTGTGAGGCGCTGAAGGCTGTCGGAGCGACACCTGATAGCGTACAACTTGGGAACGAGATCAACACAGGGATGCTCTGGCAGGACGGAAAAGTCGAGAACGGCAGCTTCTCGGCATTGGCCTCGTTGCTGAAGGCGGGTCGTGCTGGCGTCAAGGCGTGCGACACCGACGTAAAAGTCATCATCCACACCGCATTTGTAAGCAACCCCACCCAGGCGAGAACCTTCTATGACGGGTTCAAGCTGAAGGCGTCGCTTGGGACATTCTAGGGCTGTCGTACTACTGTTACTCTCACGGCACGTTTGAAGCTATGCAGCAGCTAGTCCGAAATGTAAGCCAGAGGTACATCACACCCGTTTGCCTCATGGAGACAGCTTACCCGTTCACAACTCTCAACAACGATTCTCAACCGAACGTGATAACTTCGCCTGAGCCGTGTTCGCCGTACCTTGCTACGCCTGAAGGTCAAGGTGCATTCTTTGCGGATGTGCAGCAGGCTGCTGCTGATGCGGGGGCTGTCGGTGTCTTCTACTGGGAGCCAGCGTGGGTAGCCGTAGCTGGCAATGGCGAGAACCCGTACAACACCAGTACCGGCGACGCCTGGGAGAACCAGGCCGGCTTCAACTTCAGCCACCAATGGAATCGGTTGTTCAAGTGGGGAGTCAACTGAGCCTTCTCGATACAAGGGCGAAATCTGTCCCCCAGCGACAAGTGTCTCAGCTTCTGAAGTTTCAAAGGTGCACATCCGGCACTTCTGATACTCCACTTTTTGACTTGGGTGCAATGTGTATAACGTACCTGAAAAACACTGCCCGCTTCCTTCCAAACCCGGGGAGTGTAAAAGACATAACGTACCTGAAAAACAATACCCGCTTCCTTCCAAACGCGATGTTCAGCGGCAACACAAGCCTCAGCCAATTTCTTGTTCCCGCTCCAGGGGCTTCCGTTGCTGGTAAGCGGCCGACATATTTCCGGGGTCGTGGACGGCAAAGAAGTCCCTCGAAAACGTTCACAAGCGTCGCACGTAGTTGTTTGTGTTTCTTTGCGTTTACGACGCATTTTTCCAACTACGTAACTACCGACATCTCGAAAAACGCTGCTGAAGGTGTCGGCTCCTAGGCGTGCGACTACAACATAAGATTCATCCACCCCCTGTGTGGGCAACCCCGCCCAGGCGAGAACCATCGGGATTGAAGCTGAGGCGTCCCTTCTCGGGCTGCCGTACTAGTGGCTGATTGATCGCGCCGGCGCCTTGTTTGTTACCCAGCTTCAGCAAAGACCAAGCTGCACTCTTCACGGGTGCGCTGAGAGCCGCTGCCGATGCCAGGGCCGTTGGTGTCTTCTACTGGGAATCAGGGGGGGGGGGCAATGGTTAAAGAAAACGGCGCGATCCTGCCTCTCCCCCCCAAAAACCCTCCTGTCTGCAGACACTCAGGTTCCGCGCTGATGATGGTCTGCCTTATGTGTCCGTGGCTGAAAGGACCGAAACACGGCGCAGACGGGACCAGTGCGGTGTTGAGCACATACCCATCTAAGCACGTTCTTGCAATCCCCCCCAAAAACCCTCTAGCTACGAACAGCCGCCTGACAAACCAGACTCACACCGCAGTCCTGTCTGCACACTCAGGTTCCGCGCTGATGATGGTCTGCCTTATGTGTCCGTGGCTGAAAGGACCGAAACACGGCGCAGACGGGACCAGTGCGGTGTTGAGCACATACCCATTCCAAGCACGTTCTTGCAAATCCCCCCCAAAAATCCTCCTGTCTGCAGACACTCAGGTTCCGCGCTGATGATGGTTCTGCCTTATGTGTCCGTGGCTTAAAGGACCGAAACACGGCGCAGACGGGACCAGTGCGGTGTTGAGCACATACCCATTCCAAGCACGTTCTTGCAATCCCCCCCAAAAACGAGCTGAAAAGGATAAATGGGTGCGGTGGGCCACTTCGTTATGCGATCACGTAAGATACGATAGCTAAACACCTTTTCCTCCAGCAAGCCCAGCAAGTGAAATATCACCGTAGCAGATTGGCAGCGTACGACGCAAACCAAGATGTTAAAAGAACGCCCTCACAAGCAACCGGCTGAGGAATCCTTTTGCCGACAGCACACAAGAAAAACGTAGGAAGAGAGATCGAGAACAAAAGTAGGCAAAATATGGGTAAAGGTGGCCACCAGGCGGCCGGCAGCGGACGCTTGCCTTGCGATCTGGATGACTTGCTCGCTTTCCCGACGTACCGCACCGTGCGCATCCGGGACCGACGCCTGGGGATAGCCAACATCCTGATCCAGCTGGCCATTTTCGGTTACGTCATCATCTACGAGCTGATCATCGAGCAGGGGTACCTGCTGAAGGACGAGCCGCAGGGCGCGATCGCCACCACCATCCGCCGGTCAACGGAGTACAGCAAAACGCTCCCCACGTATTGCGGGGACGGCGGCGATGCGCCGGACCAGGGGAAGCTGCAGTGCCTGTGGATCGACGAGACGGACGTGCTGTACCCCGCGGGCGAAGAATACTCATTGTTCATCAGCACGCGGATTTCCGTGTTCTCGGAGGACGTCACCCAGGCCTGCCAGCTCCCCGTCTACACCCAGACGGTCGTCGGCGCCGCAAACGACATCGAGCTTATCGGAACGGACAACTCTGTCTGCGCAAAGCCCGAACCTTTCAGCACGTTGAATGACCGATTCAGCCGCAATTATTTGGTTGGCGACGTCGAGCGGTTCACGTTGCAGTGTTCGCACGCAGTCTACGGGCCGGAAACGCAAAGCGTCCACCACAGTTCGGACTTGTCGTTCGCTGAGATGGAAATCCCGGATGAGGACAGCATCGAGTTCGTCCCGCGCAATGTGGGCAGCCTCGACGACAACGGCTACATCGGCCTTGACAGCGGGGACGTTTTCACAGTCGCCGTGCTCATGCGCGCCGCGGGTATCTCGTCGCTTGACCAGATAGCGAGGACATCAGAGGACGTCGACTGCAGCGCTGCCAGCAGCGGCACGTCCCGGTGCCCGTCTGGATGCTTTTGGACAGGTCCTATCTGCACGGCTGGCACGCAAGCTGCCTGCATCGATCCGAATTACGAAGGAGGCAGATGCGAGTGGGACGGAACGGCATGCGCACCGAAGCCCGCGCCCCCTGCTGGCCCGAGCTTCTGTCAGAAGAGCACGGTGTGCAAATTTGCGCATTAAATTTGCCGATCACTTTGCGATGCAGGGAGAGACTGTTCACGAGTCAGAACCTAAATCCTGACCAAGCCCCCCTTTCGTGAGCAAAGGCGAAGAGCAAAAGCACCTTCTTTTTTCCATCTGCAGAGATCTACGTACGTATGCCATGGTGAGGTGCGTGCCCCTGCAGCTCCTACGTAAAGTGCTGAGTACACCCCTCAGCTGCTCCTAACAGACCAGGTCGACACGCACCCAAAACTTATCATGGTGCGTCTTTCTTGTTAGAAGGACTTCAACCTAACAAATACCACACGCAGTTGCGCTACGACGGCGGAGTTTTTATTGTGATGCTTGACTACGAGACGCCGGACCTGACGATCTCAGACATGGGGTACAAGTACAAGGTGCGCTGGATTCCGAAGGGTGAGTTCAAGGTCGTCGAGAAAAGGATCCAGGGCGACACTGTGACGTACTTGAACCGCCACGGCATCCGTCTGGTGTTCATCCCGACCGGTTTTATCGCGAAGTTCTCGTTCCAGCAGATGCTCATGACCATCGTGACCGGCCTGGCCCTGTTCGCTGCGGCCAAGATAGTCGTCGAGATGCTCGTGATGCGCCTTCTCCCGCTGAAACACGTTTACGAGAACTACAAGTACACCACCAGCAAGGACTTTTCGAACATTCACGTCACAGAAGAGGACCCCCTGGGAGGAATCACTTCCGAAGACTTCGTGTACGGCATGCTGCCACCAGGCAAGGTCGTGACGAAAAACACGATCCAAGAAGAAGACGACTTAGACGACGCTGAAATGAGAGAGATCAAAGCACAGCGCAGGAAGGAGAAGGAGGCTGGCATCGACCACAGCCCGGAGCCCTACCCGGAAGCCGCCGTTTGAGAGGGGAACAGCCGACGGGAAGATGAAGAAAAAATAATGGGTGTTGGGCAAGAGGGAAAAAAAAGGCCCATGAGCACTCCAAAACCTTTCTACGTCTGTTGCACAGGGAAACACCCAGCCCAAAGAGCGTCTGCATCGGCAGCTCTCCGCGTGCAGAAAGTTCGTGCGTCTCGTCCACCTTCATTCGATCACAAGATGAAGACCAAAACCGAGCCTTCGAGAAACGTGAGATCTCGCTTTTTCATCGTGTTTTCACGCAGGAGAACGAGAAGAGAAACGAAGGAAAATCGGCCTTTGCGCACAGGAGCTCGCAAGGCCAGCGGTGGGCATTGCCAATCTTCTTGGCAATCCCACTCTAGCAGTACGAAGAGAAGTGAGGGCAGAAACTCTCGGGAGAGATGGCCCCTGCACTCCAACTCGTCTCTCTCTCTTGTTTCGTTATCCGTATCTAAAGCTACCATTTATTTGCACTCACGAGGTACTTCGGAGTTACCCTCCGTAGTCCCAAAGCAGCTGGGGCTGCTTGCTCCCATCGGTCTGACGTGGTTAAACTGCTCATATCGGACAGCGATCTTCTACTACCCGTCTTGCAACAGCGTCGCTTTCATCCGAGCGGTGACTTCCGTTTAGTCTGCAGACAACTGTTAGAAAAGGCGGGTAGTGATCCGCCGTGTCTCCTCATGCAGACGGCAGCACCCAAGAGGAAAGCATGGACACTCCAGTTGTAAGTTAGACGTATATGGACGAGCCGCGAACCTTTCTGCACTGCTTCGTGTATAAGAAGCTGTGGTTTCCCCTCCCCGTTCTCATCGGGACAGCAGGACAGCAGCTGATTCCGGCCGGGCCACTTCAGGACGGATCTGGCAGATGAGCAGCGACGCCTCCCCTTTTTGCAAGCACAAGTGCTACGAGGATCTGGAGTTCGGAGTTACCGTGGATCCGAGAGCCTACGGGTCAAGTGGCTACCGATTTCCCAAAAGCGAAGCATCAGCGCTCGGCGCTTGTGCTACAACACGCACCCGTAGAGACGGTCCACCAAGGCACAGCGGACGGGCACTGTGTTGGCCCCAATGCAAGCTTTGCACGATTGCCCCGGATCGAAGTTCTTTTTATTTTCCTTCTTCTTTTTCTTCGTCTTCGGGGGGCTTGTCTCCTCTCTATGTATCAACATGGCAAACAATACAGTTCTTTGTCTTTTTGTCTACCTAGAGTACGACGAAAGACCAACAGGCTGCAGCTGGATCCGGCTAGGGTCAAGCACCGCACAAAGGAGTTTATCCTTGTGTGCTGCGGTTGACCGCAACGTTTCTTGTCTGGAAGCTTGCCATCAGGTGACTGCACGCATTCAAACCCAATTGGTAAACCTTATAGACGCAGCGTCGGGAATGACACTGTGCCATGGATGCCTCAGGGCAACTTCGTTTTTGCTTTGGAGAAAATACTCGAAGTGGCCGCCAGTTGCGAAATGCAAACGAAAAAGGAAATGTTGCTGTAACCGGCAGCACGAACCTTACGGAAATCTGGGTACAGTGCCGGGTGGAAGTAATTGGTTCTCCCTCGAAAGACATCGTGTGCGGTGCTTCTCGAGTGTTTTCGGTGCCGCGATGTGACCCGATGACTACCCTCCTGTTTCGCGACTGGCTCACCGGGGGGGGGGGGAATCCGCATAGTGGTCAAACGATTCGCATTATCGCATTTGGGATTTTGGCGCCAATTATCGTATTTTCATTCGCATTATCGCAGATGAAAACCCGGGCAAATACAGTATGATGAACTGTCGCATATTATCGCATGCCGATTATGTGCGATAATTTTGTGCGATTAATGCGATAATTATTATCGCATGCGAATCGTTTGACCAGGGGGGGGGATGCGGTGGGAAAGCCTCGCTTTCAACAGAACAAAATTTTGCATTCCTTCCACCGACCGCATCCCAAGGGCTGTACAATGCCTCGTTTGGCCTGTCTTCATTTCGTTGTGCAGGCGCCCCCTCCGCACACGCCCCTGCGAAAAGGAGTGCTGAAGTCGTTCCCGCTCCGTCTCAGTTTACTGATTACGAACCTTCAGTTTCCGAAACGCCACCTTTCCAACTTGCTCCGAAGCAAATGGACTAACGAAACGAGCAGCACCCTCTCACTTTTCTCAACCCCCTCCATACCCAAGCCTCTACGGTCAACCGGAGACTTTAAAACACCGACCTTCTAATCCACAAATAACGCTAGAAACACTTAGTGCTTGCCACCAAACACATCTAGTAGCGACAGGTCTGGCTCACTCACGACCTCCTGAGACGCAGGAGGTGCGACACGAAAGCGTTCTCTCCCACTGCCTGTTTCGACTGAGAAGGAGTCCTGCCTCCTGACGTGCACCACCGCGCTATTTCCCTTCAGAAACTATCTGTTGGTGCGTTGCTCAGGGTAGTCGAAGGCCTGACAATCACACTAATGCAACAAATTCGGTGGGTGGTGACCCCTCCGAACAGTCTCCCTCACGCCTGATGCCGCAACCCCTTAACCCGGGCGGCGGCGCTTTGGCATGAGCCAGGAACCTCAAGGGGAACAGCGCGAGAGGCATCATCCACGCTTCAAAGGCCCACACACTAATGCAACAAATTTACATCAGTTGGTTGCGGAACTGTGCGTGGCCGCAAGATGAACATGCTTAGTAACACTATGTGTTGTTTAACCGGTGCAGGCGGCTCGGATTTCAGGTCACAGAGCAGCATCCGCGTACGTGAGGCGGATCCGGCTTTAACAAGCCGGCAAAGAAAAAGGTAAAACAGTAAAAAAGTCAACTTTTTCTCAGTTGGGACTCAACGCGCGGAATGACGGTTTGCATCATATTATAGCTATTTTATACTGTTATTGGCCATCTTCTGCGATAGCTGGGAACGTCATACACGGTGTACTCGCGCGCGTACTTGGTAATTCGTGCAAGGGTATCCCATGGCGCAGCGTTGACCACGGTAGATGCCACTGTATATACATCCCGACACCTTGAGTTCCTTTCCTACGCATTTCCTTCAATTCTCAAGCCGGTCAGTCAAACAGAAGACTTGAATTAAACGCCGACCAGAACACATCATAGCGAACGAATTGTTGTGTTCTGGTTGAAATCGCAATCTGGTTGGGTGCATGCAGACGCATTGCAGGCTTGGGCACAGCGTGCTTCGGAGGTTATCGGCTTGCTGACTTCTTTCTAGTGTTTCAAAAGGTTACGAACCTTTTGGCGGGTCCCCCGGTTATACAAATATATCTTCGCGTTTCTTTTTTAAGTGCGCAAACCGGACATGCACCATCCACGTGATCCACACGATGGACGCCTTTTCTTTTTGAATGAGCACCGGCTTTGTAGGAAGGGGGGTTTGAATTGCAACAGGGAGAGGCACCGCAACCCTCCCACACACCAAGGAAATAGATCGAATCGGTTATTACACCCGTCGCTATCCCGAAAGCATCGTAACTTCACCCCTCGCTTGTGGACAAGCGCCGAGAGAGAAAAGAGATCCGTTTCCGTAGTGGTATCGCTCCCACCCTTTCCGTCGAGATTACCGGCCGCGCTTTGGTGTGTTTTTTTTTTTTTTCGTGGTCGTGGCCTCATTGTTAAGTCTTTCTTTCACAATACCCTCTCCCCCCTTCGAGATTTCTCCTTCTAAAATCGGAAACATGAAACAGAAAAGGATAGAAAATGCAAAAGTCGCGCTTTGCTGCACAAATTGATGCGAGCAGTAGAACACCTGTGCTTTCTCTGATGCTTCTGGTGATGCGAATGACAAGCCGTACACCCATACTGGTGCTGGGTGTGTCTGGTTGCCTCGAAATCCGGCCCGGATTCCGGGGCCTTAGATGGTGGCTTGACAATCTACTACATGGTTCCCACTGACGAAAGGAAGGGAATACAAACTTGGCACTAGGCCCAGCTTTACCAGTGTCTCGGCGGGCTGCAGCACACTTCCCTGGTACACCGAGGCCGCAGTGACGGTGAAGCTGACCACCCACGACGCCGGCGACGCCGTCACCGTGAAGGACCTCAGCATGCCCTCTACTTGAACGCTTACGCCGGCACTAACCCCAGATTTACTGGTTTCGGCGGGCTGCAGCACACTTCCCTCCCTTGTAATTTTCAACCAGTGTATACAAAGCCTCCCCTCCCCGCCAGGTTGTTCGAAACAGAAGAAAGAGGAGAGGAGGGGGACAAAAACACGATGCGCCGAAGCCTTCAAAGCGTGACGCGGGCGGCCGTCGGCCGCCGCAGCTGTTTCACGGAGCCGCCGAAGCGGGCGCAGCTGCACGCGGGGTGGGACGAGGAGGGCGGAGCGCTGCTGCGGACGTTCGAGTTCAAGACGAAGAGCGAGCTGTGGGCGTTCCTCGGCGGGGTGTCGAAGCAGGCTGAGCGGGCCCAGCACCACCCGGAGTGGCGGTACACCGAGGCCGCAGTGACGGTGAAGCTGACAACCCACGACGCCGGCAACGCCGTCACAGTGAAGGACCTCGACATGGCCCTATACATGGACAAAGTCAGCGAGAACTCGTTCGAGACCCTCCCCGTAGGCGCCGTCCACGAGAGCACACGGGTCTACAAGAAGCAGTGCACCGACTTCGTCGAGGCGTTCGCTCTCATGCAAAAAATATCTGCCCTCGACGAGCACCTGCACCCGTCCATCTTCAACGTCTACAACAACATCCACGTCTCACTCCCCAGGCCGCTGTCGGGAAGAGTCAAGAAGTTCGCCGACACCTTGTCCGAGCTTGGCTTCATCATCGACTGAGCAAAGACGCCGCAGGCGGCCGCGGCCCTTTCTTTTCCCGCTCGACCAGAGTCGAAACGGCCGGGCGCACGCCAAAGAGAGAGGAAGGAGAGGAGAGAGCTCGAGACGTGCTTGTCCAGGATTCGCTTTGGGACACAAAACGCGCAGGAAGATTTTTGCCAGGGGTTTTTTTTTGTCGGCCGCCGCTCAGGTGAAACCGTCAAGCAGACGCGACGTTGCGCAAAAGGAAAAAAAAGCAACCGCCGTCCCGCGTTTTTTTAGGTTGTATGGGGAACGTGTCCAGACTTCGACGGACACACGACGTCAACTGGCCGGGTGGGTTGGTCACATTGTGCAAGCATTCCCGGTGGTGCCAGGTTTCGGAGGTGCGAATCCGAGAAGGGCGCTCTTCTTACTTACGAGGTTGTGTCCCTCGTTCACGATTCGATCACGCGGGGTGGTGAAGACCCTATGCACAGCTGTGGCAGGGGGGGGAATGTTCCTTACCCAGGGGTGGGGGAATGTTCCTTTCCCCCGGTCCGCACCTCCCCTCCAGCCCGATTTTCCTCCCATGCCGGACAGTGTGTCTGCCAAAGCCTGATTGACGCGTTTCCACAACGCTCGCACCGGAACTGAGGCTGTTGGTGTTGTTGGTAGTGACAGGCTTCCCGAGGACAGCTCCCTGGCTTGACCAGTTGCACGGGTGTCCCTCGTTTCGAAACACTAGTCGGGTGGCGCGTCTGTCACACATTAACGCCGGTGCCCGACAGCAGCTCAACGTGAACAGAAGTCCCGAGACACACTTGCTCGTTTCACGGTTATCTGTTCCCATCTACGGTGCGAAGGCATGGCCTACCGATCAGCCGAGCGAGGGAGAAGTAAAGATACGTCTTCGTATCTGACATCACCGGGCGGAGGGTAGTATTACGGGGCCGCCTCACCTCGGCTGTGTGAAACTCTATGTCGACATTCGTTGTGCATCAACTCACTCAGCGTAGCTGTGGGAGGTACTCTTTGGGGTCCTAACGTAGTTTTTAGGCGGGTTGAACAAGTAGAAGTCGTGGCGTTGCCAGACGAAAAGGGAAACGGCGGGGCCCATGGAGTCCTTTTATGCAATGCCTCAATGCCGAAAATAGCAACTCGCCTTTTTCTTTTGTTTCTTCGTCTTTTTCCGACCGTCTGGTTTCCTCGGTACAAACGTATTTCGCTTCAGTACATACCTTAGTGCCGGTTGCTCCGTTCTTCTGTTTGCTCCCGTCACGTGTGCGTAGTGAGGCTGCCATGTTTTGTTTGAGAGCAGTATTGTGCCGTACTTGTGCGTTACTCCCGTCTCTTGCAGTGCTGATCTTTATGCTGACATGCTTTGCTGGTGTGCAGGCGCCCTTGTGCTGGTACGCTCTGGTGACGTTAAAGACCTGCAATCGTGTCTTGGTTGGGCGGACACACTTTGCCTGCGGCCTACCACTCGCGCCCGCTAAGTTGGAAACGCAAACCGCAGCCTCGCGGAGTCCAGTCGATGATTCGCCGATTCAGTAGCTTTCCGCTCTTGCGGTACGGGTGTTGCCATACAAGGATACCGCACGGGCAAATGTCTTTTCAGGCGCGGCTGAAAATTTTCGTCTTCAGTGCTTTGGCAGAGGAGCGACGAGGGAGACAAGTCTGGTGCCAGCACCCGCGGTAATTCCAGCGCCAATAGCGTATATTACTGCTGCTGCTGTTAAGAAGCTCGTAGTTGGATCCAGAGCTCAGGTTGCAAGGTGGCCCAGTCTGCTGGGCATCAGCGTACTGCTGGTATTCAGAAGGCTGGGATCAACCCCTCGCATCAAGACCTGTGCTCTAATCTCTTCATCGGGATGAAAGCGCTTACGCGTACACCATACGCATACGGGTCGACCACCGATGTTACTGTGAACGGGAGCTGCGCCGGGCTGTCAGCGCCAAAGCATTTCATGCTGCTGAATGCCCGCGTCGGGAACCAGAAGCAGGGATTAGTTTACGTTGCAGATTTAGACCGACGGTCTGAGTATTGCGAACCGTGGGGGTGGTACTCACAACGGTTCACCCGACCAGAAACACCCGCAAAGCAACCAGCCCCCTACAAAACGGTCAAGATCTGCAAAGCCCAGGAACCTCTGACAACTAGCTTTCCTCAAACATCCAGCTGGCCGATCTTACTAACACTACAACACCCGCCACTTCCGCTTTGCATGGACTCCGCGAGCTTTCCCCTGCAGCAGCTGCGATCCCTCCTCCCGACGTTTATCCACTACTCCCATTATCGCGCCGTCCCAAGCACCTGCGCTTGCCTTTAAACCCGTAACCGTATAGCCCTTTCTTGCTCTAAGATAAACCGTTCATCGACGGTCACACGGAGACCCTAAAACCCCGGAATTTCAAGCGAACCTTAACTCTAACTAATACCCTGATTGAAAGAAGTAAGAAAAAGAAGAAAGTAAAAAAGCAAAACAAGAACAACAAAGAAAAGATGTTCGACATCAGGGGAAAGCTCGCGGAGTCCATGGGCGGCGTCATCGCCTCCGGCTTCGACGCCGTCGTCATCTGCTGCAGCGGCGTGATCGAGGCGAACTACTGGCAGGAACGCCTCGAGGCCAGCAAAGGAGTCGTGTTGCCCGAAAGCTGCCTCGTCATCAGCGTCGACGAGGACTGGAAGGGCGGCGCCGGCAACGGCCTCGGCACCCTGTACGCGTACAAGAAGGCGGCGGCCGCCGCCGCCGCGAAGGGCGTCCAGCTCACCGAAAAGCTCTCCTCCGGCAAGTTCTCGGTAGCGGTGTACCACACCGCGGGCAAGGGAACCCGGCTGGCGCCGTTGCCGGGCGCCGAAAACAACAACAAGCCAGGCGTCAAGCTCCCGAGTACGGTCGTTTTGAAGGACGGCACCACCGCGCCCATCACCATCCTCGAAGCGGTGATCCGGCAGACGGCGGCGTACGCGCCGAGCAGGAAGGGCCGGCTCTCCGTGTTCTGGGGGGACCAGATCTTCATCCCGTCCGTGTCGCCTGCCTACCAAGCCGACGCCCACGTGGATCTGCTGGCTCAGATGCTCGTGACGCTGCCAAACCCGGACGAGTGGAAGGCAAAAGGGCTGGCTTCGTACGGCCTCGCAGTGCAGTTCGCCAACGGGAAAGGCGCGCAGATCGAGAAGGTCGACCATGCGACCGCGACCCGGATGCTGAAGGATCTCGGGGACATCAAAACGGTGGGTCCGTCCTTAGGGTCGTTCTCCGTCTCCGGAGCGATGTTGGTCGCGCTCATGAAGGAGTTCGAGAAGGAGCTCGACGCGAGAGAAGGCCAGCTGGACACGGATCCCCACTTCTGGATGCCGCTCACGCTGCCCAAAGCCGCGTACGGCGAGCTGATGGCGAAGAAGGGGACGAAGGAGGACGAGAGCGGCGCGCACTGGGAACGCATGCAAGCCATGCTCCGCGGCTTCGATCTGGGCAGCCTGACCCTGTTCTCGGCGGTCAACTGCGGCGCGAACGCGTACTGGTGGGACTACGGCCAGGTTACGTACTACAACGACAACAACATGCGCCTGACGCAGCCGGGCGAGGAAAACGACGCCTACCGCGCGTTCTTCGGCGCGAAGCAGGGCAGCCCGAAGGACTCGAAGACGGACGGCTGCGCTGTCGACGCGTCGTCCAGCGTCGCTTCCAGCACTCTCTACAAAGGTGCCGTCAACAAGTCGGCCCTGTGCAACGTCACCGCCGGGACCATCTCTGCGGACTCGTGCATCCTCGTCAACGTGACCGCGAAGTCCATCAAAGCCGCCCCCGGCAGCATTGCGTACAACATCGTCGACGACAGTGAAGAAGGCCTCGTTCTCGGAGAAGGGCAGGTGCGCATCCGAAGCCATCTTTTTTTACATAAGCGCCAGCTTGAAAGGAAATTCTCGACGATGCTGCCCGACAAAGAACAGAAGGGATCCAAAGTGCTGTAACTACCGAACCACGTGTTGAACGGACGTGAGGTCATGCGGGTCTACCCCTACACGACAAATCACACAAACACAACAGGTCAAAAGTCCTGAGTGAGAAAACAACACACGGTGGTGTAGGCGAAGAACAAAACAACAACAAGAACAATGCTTTGTAAACACGAAAGAGAACGCTGGCAGCGTGTTTGGGAGAAGACTAGCCTGACGATCATATTCACTCACTCCCCCGGCACGTACAAACAAGCACACGCCTATTCTTTTTTTGCGTGGAAGAATTGTTTCGGTTCGAAGATACTCGGGGAGGCGAGTCAAGGACACAGTTGTTGAACGCTTACGCCCGCCACTAAACCCAGATTCACCTGTGTTTCGTGTGGGCTACAGCACATTTACCTCCTTTGATCTTTTGCAGTTGGCAGTCTTCTCAAGTATTTCCTACAATGCAGGTGCTTACACAGCACCGTGCGGGGGAGGAAATAAGAACGCGTCACAGGCCTTCCACGGCGTTTCCTTGCGCCCTGTACCAAGAAACAAACGTCCAGGGCAAAGCGCTCAACGAAAAACAATTCCCTCTCATCATTTTCCGGTTTCAACCGTGGTTAGCCAGTGACGCGTCTTATTTTTAAAAGTATGCCAATACTGCAGGGAATAGTTGACTAGACCTCTTGAGTTTGTGCTGACCACGAATTGGGGAGTCGGGAGAACCTACAAAGCCAAAAGCAGGACCGACCCCCCCGTTCGTGAGAAAAAGCGAAGAATAAAAGCACCTTCTTTTTTCCATCTATCTTTGTCAAGAGCTGCAACTCAACTATTCTTTGCGACAACCAATTTCTGCTTCCCTGGAGACATTTGTTACAGCTAAAAAGAGCGTTGGCAGCGGTTTAACCAGAACACACGTAGGTTAAATCGCACCAACAAATCACCAATCAGTCCCCGCCCACTGGACCAACTAGCCAGAACCACCCCACAACCATGTTCTAGAGGTAGTTGCTTATTATTATCTTATGGCTTCGCACTCACCCACTCACAGGTGGTCACGACTGTGTTTTCAGAAGACGGGTCACAGCTTCGGATGAAGTGTGCGCTGAACACCGACGGGAAGGACGCATGGGACAAGGTTCTTGAGGGTAACACTAAGAGCTTCTCGGATGTCCACGCTATGAATAAGGTATGCAATTCAGCCGAAAAAAACACAAGTCGTCTCGCCCCACGGACACGTTCTTTTCAAGCGTCGCAAGGCAAACCTTACGATAGAAAGGTTCCAGACCCTCGCCTAACCTTTCGAAAGCGGCTTAAAACGCCTACCTGCAACTTGTTTGAGGGCCCGCCCCGTAAAGAAGCTTCTTTTTTTGTATAAGCACCTGCTTTGTAGGAAATGCTTGAGGAGACTGCCAGTTGCGATAGATCAAAGGAGGTAAATGTGCTGTAGCCCACACGAAACACAGGTACCTGGGTTTAGTGGCGGGCGTAAGCGTTCAACAAAAAAGACCCACTTTGTAGTTGTATTGTTTTCTCCCCCTCTAGCCTCCTTCGAAATGAGCACAAAGCAGTCCCTCGAGTATTTCCCTCCGAGGGTTTCTTGTCGCAAACGAATCCCCGTGGGCAGCGGGCGGTGCCCACGGCACACGGCACCAAGCATCCATGCGGAGCATCAAGCTCGTATAACAGCCAGCGCACACGCATCAGGCTGCCACGCAAACCCACATCATCGCACACACACACACACACACGTATCAGGTTACCACACAACGCACACACACCCTCTCCGGTAGCTCCGGTCCGCTGACCTCCGCGGCCTTTGAAAAGTAGCAGGAGTACATCCCGCTGTATCTAAGGCCATGACTCGGGTCTGAATGTCGGCGGGGAATACTGCACTCCAGGCCCCAACACGGAACAAGATCCTTGGGAGAATCTGACGTGATAGGCTGCGCTTATTTGCGGAAAGAAAAGAAGAAGACCCCCATAAGAAAAGGGCGCCTAGTAGATAGCATTGGCTTTTGGCGATGCTGCGGCTGTCCTCGTTCGCGGTCCCTATTGATCCCGCGCAACAAGGCCTCGAACTCAAAAGAGAACCGCCAAGTCTTCGTTTTTATTATTCCTTCTCGGATTAAGAGACCAGAACCACACGTAACACAGGGCGTCGATCCTCGGAAGTGCGCGAAGGCGCAGGCTGATGCACACGCGCTTCTGGCGGAAAAACTCGCGAAAATGTGAAAGAGTGCGCGCAGAAGAGCATTCGTTTCGGCTCGCGTGCTTTCAAAACGGGCAGCAACCCCTACGCATTTCATTGCACGGCCACGCGTCGGGGCGCAGAAGGCGAACGCTTTCTCTCCGATGTTGCGGAAACACGTCGCGCTAAAAAAGGGAAAAAAAAAAAAAAAACGAAGAAATAACGAGCATCCCATATCAATGCGTTGTAGTGCACCCGAAGCCCTGGCCCGCCCACCCGCCTCGGCCGCTGGAAGCATGCATTGAACTTAAAAATGGAAGCTGCTCAGAAACTTGAGTTTGCACTCCGGAGCCAACACCAACCGGGGCTTTTGTTGCTTCTTGTCGAAGGCCGGGTGTGCCCCCCTCATGATCTTGTAAAGGGTTGCAAAAGCACTGGTCGCCAACCCCATTTTCTCTCTTCGCGGAGAGGATGCCGCAGGCGAAAAGAAGGAACAGGGAAAGCGCATTTACGCAAAAGGAGCGCATCCCTGCTTTCTTCTGTTGGCATGCGATCGGTTTCGGTGCATTTTTCTGTCCCCCCATCCCCTTCCATCCCATCCCCGTTTGTGTCAATTCGAGGTGTACTCTCCTTTGCCGTGAGTCGTCGTGACTCTTCACCTCCCGTCCCTCCCTCGCAATCCCCGTTTTCGGTTTTTTTTGCGCAACAGGCAAGCTCGGCACTTCGATTCTCAGCCACGTCGTGACGATTAGCAAGCCTTTTTCGCCCGAAAGAACATCCTGCGCAGCTGTATTTGTTACCCGCAAGTACGACTGTAGAAAGCTTCTTCATTTCGTTAAGGTAGCACCTGCGTCGCAGGAAACACTCGAGCGGCCGCCAGTTGCAATTCGCAAAGGAGGAATAACTGACCCCTGCACTAAGCGTTCGACAAAGATGAGATGACTGGCCATCCTCCGTCGAAATCAGCAACAGGCGGCGCCCCTCCGAGTATTCTTGCTGGCGCAAGTGCCGTAGGACTGGGTGGCTGGGCCATAAAGAAATAGTGGGGGGTTTCATTGCGCCCTGTGCATCCGCCCATAGATGGAGCACAAAGTCTGATTGAGCGACCTCCCCATTGCCGGAGCCCTGTCTTCGACAGTTTGACGAATCACTGCCGCTCGGGGTCCAAAAAGGCGCTCGTCGTCGTCAGCAGCCGACAGATTACTACACGCCACCGTTCGTGATGTTTCCCATCTCATGCAAGTGCCGGCAGGGTAAAAGCCGCGCTTGCAAGCGAGGCGAAAGCCCGCGAGTGGGGAGCTGTTCTATTTGCGCGTGTGTGTCCAGGTTGCAAAGCGGCAACGAGCGGGCCAGGCATTGCGCGGGTGTCATTCGTAACGTGATCAGAACCATCTCGAGAGAGGCAAAGAAATGCCGAGGAAAAGTACTCCGAGGCGTGTTCTTTTCTTTTTTCCATTCCTTCAAGGCGCCCGCGGAAGTGAAAGCCAAAACGTGGTGCTTGGCACCACAGCTTCAAAACCCTCGAAAACTGGTTATAGTGTACTCGTTTGCATGCAAATGACTCCCCACCACGCAACAAGAAAACGAAAACTGGAGTTTTCGTTACGCAGGAGTACCGCTGGAGTTTTCGTTACGCGTTGGGTTGCGTAGTGGTAGCTGCACCCGTCCGTTCCCGTCCTATGAGTGGGGAGGCCCTGGTACCCTGAATCTAGCCTGCTGGCTCACCTGACGGTGGAGGCCCACATCCTTCGACTTGTTTTGTTGCGTTTTCTCTATCTCTCTCTCGAACGTTCGACGAGGCTCCCCCCCTCCCCCCCCCCTTTGGTGCCACGGGCACCCGCATCCACTTGCGTATCCGCGCTGACGGGGCTAGCGCGTGCCTCAAACCGCGCTAACGATCGCAAAAAGGCTTGTTCGCATTTTTTCCGCAGTCTTTTTCTTTTCTAATGAGCACCTGCCTTGCGGGAAAATACTCAAGATGGGCGCCTGTCGCGAAATAGCAATCTGGGTGTGCCGTGCCATACTGCCTGCTGCTGTTTGTCACAGTCTGTCAGCAGTCTATCACAGCCTATCAGCCGGGGGTGAGGTCCACACGTGCAATAATACTCATCACCATGTCAACGACTCAACGTCTACAAAACAGTGCTGGGTGTAGGCGTTCTACAATCAAAAGACCGAGTTTGTAGTTGCCTTCGCCCCCGTGAGCGGGGCGCCTCGAAGTGTTTTCTCGTGACCACGATGCCACGAAACGTCACCCCCCGCACCTCCCCCCTCTTGCTCGGCCACTACTCAGCCTTTCCGCCCCACACCTAAAGGAAAAGAGGTAAGTTCCTGCAACAGCGTTCTTTTTTCTTCTTTTTTTTTCGGAAAATTCCTTTGTTCTAACTATTTGCTTCTCTTTAAACTAGCCCCACCCGGCGAGGCTTCCCTTGCCTCGGTTGCGAGCATGCGAACGTCGCGTGATCGTTTGCGCTTCCCGAAAGCTCACAGACCCTCTTTGTTTTCCTCGCATTCAAGTTCTTCGTCAAGTGGATGCGTCGGGAAGAGAACAAGACGCAACTGCGCACCTTCTTTTTGAACAGTAAAGCACCTGCTTTGTCGGAAATACTCGAGGACGCTAGCGTCTGACAACGGCTTTGCGTGACACAGCTGTGTTTTAAGGATGACATGAGAGGCATCGGCTCACTCTGTCAAAGGACTGTGAATGGTCTCGACCCATTGGCGTCCCCGCGACCTGACTCTTTGAGAACGCATGTCTCGCAGGCAACCGACTGGAGCGAGCATCGCCGGCAAAACACAAATAAAGGGGGACAAATGGCGACCCTAGCGACGGGAACCTGCAAAAAGGCTTTCGTGAGCCCCGTGGACAGCCACCTGGGTAAGGTGCTGTGCAAGAAGTTCGGCCACGCGGAGTTTCAGACGTGCGGGACCTCCCGCGAGGTGACAACGAAGAGCACGAAATGGGTGAAGGTGGTCCCGAAGGGAGAGGCGGATGCCCTGCGGAAAGCGCTGCTGGACGCGGACGTCATTGTGTACCAGCTGGAGGACTCTGTGGAGGAGGCCATCACCGCGTTGAAAGTGCTGGCCAACACGCCGTACGAGGTCGAGAAGACGTTCGTCCTGGTCTCATCCATGATGACCTGGTTCGAGACCGAAACAGCCTCGCGAGCTGAAAAAGAAGAAGTCGAGCGAGATGCAGACGACAACGAGCCCGACGAGGAGGAGGAACAGGAAGAGCGCCCCACGTACACCGAGGAGGAGTACGCCAAGCGCGTTCCGCACGTGAAGTACCAGCTGTGGAAGGAAGTCGAGAAGCTCTGCAAAAAAGCGAACACCGAAACCCTCCACACGTACTGCGTGTTCTCGGGGCTCATGTACGGCCTCGGCGAGGACCGTCTCCACCCGATCTTCAAGCAAGCCTGGCACCTCTCCCCGGAGGGTCTCCCTATCTTCGGCGACGGGAAGAACCACGTGCCCATGATCCACGTGTCCGACTTGGCCACCTGCGCCTTCAAGCTGACGACACAGGAGTCGCCGTTGGACCAGCGGTACTTCTTCGCCGTCGACGAGGGCAACCTGACGTGGAAGCAGGTCATGGACGCCGTCAACACCACACTGGGCAACGGCTGTGCGTACCGCGTGCCGCCGTCGGACTACGTGCTGTACGAGAGCGTGGAGCAATTCACCATCGACGTGCGCGCCGAGCCGGGCAAAATCATGGAGATCGTCGACGAGGACGAGTGGGTCGCGAAGGCCGGCTTCGCCGAGTGCAGCGCGAAGGTCGTCGCGGAGTTCAAAAAGGAGCGCCAGGTCGAGCCCCTGAGGCTCGTCGTCATGGGCCCGCCCGCGTCGGGCAAGTCGTTCTACTCGAGGGAACTGGCCAGCCACTACAAAGTGCCCGCTTGCAACATCTACGATATCATCCAGGTATTTTGTCTACGTTTTTTTCATTTACCAAGCATGAAATGTTGGAGGCAAGCCCTGGCGTTTTCACTTGCGTCCTGTGTCCAGCTTTACGTGAAACCCAGCTGGCACTGCGTTCAACGAAAACAACTCTCTCTTCCCATCATCATCATCATCATCATCATTAGTTTTGTATCAGCCGCGGTTGTGCGAGTGACGAGCTTTTATCTTGTCGTATACAACCGCAGATCATAGAAGGTATTCGTACATCCGACGAGTGCCTAACACTAGTACGAGGTGAATTCACCCGAAACGAGCTGCACTTTCTCACTGTTTTCATTTCTTTCAACCCTCCTCCCTACCGTCAACCGTACTCTAAAATACCGACTTTCTAATCCACAAATAAGGCTAGCAAACTCGTAGCTGCACCCCCTCGCTTGACAGGACTACGAAGGTCAGCTCGTGGAGTTCGACGACGAGTTGAACAGGATCCGGCTTGAAAAGAAGGAAGCGAAGCTGCGTGAAGAACTGCAGGCGCTCCGGGAGAGGAAGAAGGAGGCAAAGCGAGAGGCAATGGAAGCCGCGCAGGAGAACGGAGAAGGGGAAGGCAAGGAGGAAGGAGCGTCGGAGAAGCACGAAGAGGACGAAGAAGAGGGCGACAGCGAGCCCTTCGACGACGAGCTGCTGCAGGAGCTGAAGCGGGAGAAGGAGGCCAACAACGACGGCGAGCCGGCCGCGGAGGAAGAAGAAGAAGACGACGAGAAGACGGCGGCCCTCAAAGAGCGGCTGGCCGGCGTGAGGAAGGTGCTGTCGATGGTCGTCCCGCCGACGAGGCCGGAGGGCTCGGAGCCGTTCAACCCGAAGGACAAGTCGTCGAAAGGCGGCAAAAAGGGCGCCGCGCCGCCCCCCGAAGCCAACCCAGACGACGCCTCGCAGCCGAAGCGCTACAACGACAAGGCCCTCGCCCACATGGTCCAGTGGAAGCTCCAGCAGCCCCAGTGCCAGAATCAAGGGTACATCCTCTCCGGGTATCCCAAGACCGTCAACCAGGCCCGGTTCCTGTTCGAAGAGGGGCTGCCAGGGGACATCATGGCAGACGGCGACGACGACGACGCGCCGTCGGGCAACCCCGTGGCGCCGCCGGCAGAGGAGGGCGAAAAGAAGCTGATGGACGACGCCTACTGGCCAGACTTCCTGCTGCTTCTCAAGGCGACCGACACCTTCCTCACCGAGCGCGTGCAGAAGATCACCAGCCTGCACTCGCACAACAACCCGACCGACTTCCAGCGGCGACTCGAGTTTTACAAAGTTCACAACCCGCAAAGGTATGCTAATCCGGGCACGTCTCTAACTCGACGGCGACATCGATTACGCTATCGGTGTATGTCCTAGCTCCGGAGCACCTCTTCGTTTGAGGTTTGGTAGAGGTCTAGGGCGTGTCCAGCCTGCTCGATGACCCGGCTCCTGTGTATCGAATTCCTGCAGTTGTGCTGTCTCCTTATCTGATTTACACGAAACCCGAAACAACAAACACTATAAGGGATCGCATAGAGCCGACGAAGGATTGCAGCAAGGGTTTGGCAAGCTTCATGGAGTCGTCTCTCACCAACCGGGAGAACAGGGAAGTCGCTTTCCGACAGGTGTGCCGTTACATCCCTGCAACTCAACCCGCCTGGGGACCGAATTACCGCCACGTAAAAGCGGATTCGTGCCTCCCGTCCCACCTTCTCACCTTGGAAAGACTGTGCAAGACACATACACACTCTCTCTCTCGGAATTGTCAGCGCGGTAGCGATGACGACGAGAACACGTATAGGTGGGTGGGGAGAGGCCCTGGGACTGCTAAGGCATGACAACCCCCGCCCTTGTCCCAGGGAGCCACCCGGATCTAGCCTGGCACCCTTTGGGAAGAAGCCCTTGGGAAGAAGCCCTGGGAATGCTATAGCTATAAGGCGTGACTACCCGAGCCCCTTCCAGGAAGCCGCCCCGATCTAGCCTGCCACCTGACGGTGGGGGCCCACACCCTTTGACTTGTTTTGATATGTTTTCTTTCTGTTTCCTTCTCTCTCTCTCTTGCCAGTGGCGAGGTCAAACGCACTTACTTCACCGCGGGAGACTTAGCCAGCTCAGAGCCTCAGCATCAGGCCAGCTTGTGTTGCGTCGTCCCCCGGGCGTATTGGTATGTGGTTGTATACCTCAATACCAACCTCCTAGTGGATGGTGGACCTGATGAACAGCGGTGGGCAGTAAGAACACTGTTCCAAAGCACGCACACAACAGTTCGACGTGGAGTGCACGCCATTAGTCCCGCCGCCCCCGCCGGAGTCGAAGTACGAGAGCCGCCCCCTGGACAGAGTGCTCGAGAACATGATCGACTTCGTCGGCGCCCCACGGAACTACGGCTTGTCCCCCGCGGAGCTCGCGGAGGAGCAATCCCGCCTCCGAATGCTCGACGAAGAGAACAAGACGAAGCAGGAGGCTGCGGACGCCGCGCAGCGCGAGGAAGACGAGGCGGAGAAGCGGAAGCTGGAGGAGGCGAAGAAGAACGAAGCCGCGCGGATCGCCGAGATCAAAGCCCACGAGCGCGCGATGCTCGAGACGCGCAAGGAGCCCCTCAAGCGGTACCTCATGGAGAATATCATCCCCGTCCTCACGAAGGGCATCGTCGAAGTCTGCGAACAACGGCCCGACGACCCGATCGACTACCTCGCCGACTGGCTCTTCCGCCACAACCCAGTAGAAGACGAAGGCGGCATTTAAGCTCGGGAAGGGAAGGCGAACCTGACACAACCGGCCGGGTCTCACTTAAACCAGATAATGGAAAACCATCCTCCCCGGGAAAGCAGCGCGAGAGCTCAACCGCATGCAAGGAAAGCCGTAGTCAGATTGCAGAGAGGACGGTGTGGGTCGCTCATTTGTGGCACGTCTTTGCTCATAGACGGTCGGCTTCCTTTCGATGATTGTCCGGCATCGTTGATCCGAATGCGATCGTTGTGGAACGGTCTTGCAGATCAGTAGTCTGTCTTCAGTCTTCGGTCACGGCTGAGCTGCCGCGGTAAACTGGCCACACGTCCTTGCTTCTTGAAGGTCGATCTTCGCTCCATGACGGGAGGCGGCATTTAAACACGAAGTCCGAACCATCCGGGTGCATTTCTACAGCAGCAAAAATCCGTCCGCACTGGAACAAGATCGCAACGCTCCCGCAGTAAGCGAGGGTGAAGCGAGACTTACATGCAGGAAGGCCATGCTTTCACGCCGAGGGTGCTGAAAGAGATCGTGATCCGAACATCGTTCTGTGTTACTCCATGATGAGGCATACCGTGCGAAAATAGTATGTGCTCACATGATGAAAAAGCAGAAGGTCACGTGCTGTCACGTGTCATCAACACAACGTGTGACATCACTTGGAGGTCCCCTAACAAGTGGTCGTGCAAAGGAGTCCAGGCGAAGGTGAACCAGCTCCCGGCGTCACGGAACTAGATGCTAACAGTTTGATCGCGTTGAAGGAAGGCCTTCTCGCCACATTTTTGTCTTCGTCGTTGCCTTTCTGTGTTAATACATCGTCCGTGTTCCTAAGATTCCGTCAAGCCTTTCGTTCAGCGAACCAAGTTACAGCAGGGGAGGTCGTTGATATTCATGAACTCGAAACGTGCCTGCCGAGTCAAGAGATAGGGCGGAGAGAGAGAGAGCGCCTCTCGCTTTAAACTCCATGCGATAGAGTATTTGAACTCAAGTGTCTAAACGATATCTCCCAAGTGGAGAAAAGTCGGGCACCGGCACCAACGATGCTGCACGTTCCAGTGGCCGTGAGAGTATCAGTGAGGCACTCTGGAGTCCTTCTAGCTCACGCCGTTGTTTTGGAAATGTTCCACTTCGGTACGGCAGTACTACTAAAGAAATACTCGAGGGACTGCCTTGTGCTCATTTCGACGGAAGCTAGAAGGGGAGAAACCAATACAACTACCAAGTGGGTCTTTTTTTGTTGAACGCTTACGCCGCCACTAAACCCAGATTTACCTGTGTTTCGTGTGGGGTACAGCACATTTACCTCCTTTGAGATTGGAATATTGTTGCGATAGTGGGGAGTCATCGTCATGCCGATGAGTACCACACTATGTCTGCCTTTCTACGTGACACCGGATGGGTCACTCTTGGCGCGCGTCCGTCGTGTGCAACCCGCGACGGCTGCAACTGCTGCTGGTAGCTTGTGACGAGTTCGGAGTCAGATCCGGAATCGGAGTCCTCGTTTTCTCGCTTCCGGCGAGCGGCATGGCGAGATGCGGTTGTTGTTGTCGGCAGCCGCCGGCATCCACTGGAAATGAACAAACAAATTGCGAACAAGCGCAAAGGAGACGCCTGGGAGGGGATGACATTCACGGAAGTACCCGGATCGAAGATGCGCAAGGTAACCTCCAAGTTCTGCGAGAAGGCCTTCTCCACCGCCTCTGCTGAGCACCTGCTCGCGGCTGTGCCCCAAAAGATCCCAAGGTGGTAGCACACACCCGCCTTCGTCGTCAAGCTGAAGGCAGCAGAAGAAAAACGAGAAAGCCAAGACGAAGCAGCGGAATATGGTGCCATTCACTAGAGCGACCACTGCAGTGGACGCCCACGAAGCCATCAGTTACTTCTTCTATGATGAAGCCATCGGGTTTAACAAGGCTACTGGTCGTTCGTTCCTGACCATGGTTTCAGTCCTGTGCGGGCTATCAGCACACGATGAGTACACCCCCCCAACGCCCGAAGAACTCGGTGGGGTGATGCTTGACACCGCCATAGAGATGGACAGCCTGATGGAACGTGGGTTGCGCCAGGAGGCCAAGTATGGTCTAACCATGCTCTGTAGGCGAGTAAACGTTTACCGCGAGTAAACGTAAACGTTTACCGTTTATAAACGTTTACGTTTACTCATTTTGGAGTAAACGCGTTTACTCCAAAATGAAAAACAACGTTTACCAGCTTCACTGCCGGCCCCCCCCCCAACCCCTGCTTAAACTAAGATTTTCCCCCCAACCACCTGGTTCTTGGGCGGCATGACGACTGCGCAGCAGCATTCCCGCAGTGAGACTGTAACAGTCGAAGAAGAAGCGAATCATCAAACGCGCGCCTGAGCGCGACGATCAAGACGAGCTAAAGAGGCGAAAGCATGACACATCACGTGCGAAGAGATAAACGGCGTTTCCTTATTTGGGAAACGGCTGCTGCAGGTTGCAGTGTCTAGGGTGACCACACCTCGGATGGGCGGTAAGAATTTATTTCCCTTCTCTGGGCCCGCTCGCAGCGACGGACCTCGCTTAGTGGTGCCAGCACGAGGAGAGAACTTGGAGATACAGAGAAAGAAGAAAAGCAGAGGGTTGGATGGAGAGGACGCAGGCGTGCGTCGGGGCCCGTGAGGAAGCACCGGCCACCTTGCAAGATGAGAATACCTGCCCTGGAAAGAAGCACCCTTTTACTCGCGGGGGTAAGCACCCTTGCGGGGGAGCTCTTCCGTGTGCCTCCATGCGGAAGGACACTGGGCCTTTTAAAAGGCCGCGAGAGTCGGCTGAGCCGGGAGCTACCGGAGAAGGTGTGTATGTGCTTAGGTATTACAACCTGGTTCGATTGCAGGATAATAAAACCTCGGGGATAAAGGACTGCGTGTTTTTCCCGTTCAAAAAAATTTAAGGGGTATTTCCCAACGAGCCAGCAAATTTATCTGTGCAAACAAACGGTGCTGTCTCCGAAGTAGTCCCGAACTGCGCGGTCAACATCGTCCTTCGTAGTGGTGGCAACCAAGAAGATGACCTCCGCTGCAAGTCGGAGGAACGTTTTTGTAGCTCGTTTGGGTATGGCTTCAGATCGGGACGGGGACGGGTTCCCCGCTTCCAAAACAGAAATCACCCGCCAAGGGCACTATGCGGCCTGTTCTTGCCTCCCGGTTACGCACTACGCCTTTTCACTACTCTACTACACTACTGTTTCACACTCCTGTGTTCTGTGTCCTCTCGAAAGAGAGCACCAGGTTAGCACACGCAACAGATCCAACGGGAAGAAGAACGACACCTCCTTTGATCTTTCGCAACTCCTACAAAGGTGCTTATACACAAAAAAACAACAACCAGCCAGCAAAAAGCCGACCGAAACAAAAGGGGGGGGGAGGGAAGCCAAGGGCCCGAGGGAGGGTTGGCACCGTTGGTGCGGGCTACCGGCAGCAATGGGCAACATCATGCAGAAGCTGAGCAACTGGGCCGACAACTTGTTCGCGAAGAAGAACGCGCGTATCGTCATGGTTGGCCTGGACGCTGCCGGCAAGACGACGATCCTCTTCAAGCTCAAACTCGACGAACACGTAACGACCGTACCAACCATCGGTATGGATACAGACACCTGTTATTCTTTGGTTCTTTCTTCTGTAACAGCTAAAGGGGGGGTAGACCTATTATCCACCCGATTTCTTTCCGGAGATTCCGCGAACATTAAAACTAGTGGCGTTAAAAATTGCTATTATCCAGGCTTTATCCAATGCTTATCCTAGGGCTATCCAGGGTTTTGTTGCAGGGTGGTGTTTTTTCCTTCGCGCCTTCGGCGCGATATTGATTATTGTTTGGTACCAACCTGTCCGTTCGAGTGTTGGTGGGTGCCCTTCGACAATTCTGCTTGTCTAGGTCAGGAAGAGCCGACATCGAAGGATTGAAAAGCAACATTGCTATGAACGCTTGGCTGCCACAAGCCCCCTTCCCTGTGGCAAAATCTTCTGTCACCTCTGGCTTCATCCCTAACATAACTGAGGGATTTCGATATCACAAGGCACTCCCACGACCGCCTGGCCGACGTTCCCTGCACTGGATGCGGTAGAATTCAAGGAAGAAGTGCCACCGAACAACCCACAGGTTGACATACCAGCCGTATCGGCACCAGTTGCACCTGCACCGGGTCCGACCAATGCTGAGGGCACTGAGAGAACAGAAACTAGTCCACACCAGCCGGCGCTTCAGCCCCTCTTCACAGCACCAGCAAAGCAAAGCGCACCCACAGGGCGGCAGAGTGTGCTGGTTCACAACACACTACACCAAATCGCGGCCTTTGAGAAACCATTGATCAGCCTCTTTTCCGTTTTCACAGCTCTTTTTTCTTCTTCTCACTTCAAATGGTATGCTGGTGTTACACTCACAGCAGGTGGGTAGGCTCACTTCCATAAAAAATTTACTCGCCGCTTAAAAATTAAAAAGTTAAATTTTTCTCCAAAACCAGTCGACGTATTATCCTAGGATAATAGGTCCCCCTGGATAGTAGGTCTACCCACCCTTTACGGTTTACGAGTGACGAGCTCTATTATTTTAAGACAGCGTCTTGGGCGTAAAAGAGTGCAGGCTTAGCAATACGCGAATCACGACCATACGCACTGCAAAAGGCGTGTGGAAGACTGTGGTGGTCGTTGGGTGGCAGTCATGAAAATACTGGGTTCTGTATCACCTGCGACGGGCAGGCTTGCGAAGAAACGCAAGTTGCCGACGGCATACACGCGAAGATTCAAGCAAGCGTTGAACTTAGCGTTCACTCAAAAAAAAAAAAAAAAACGCTAACCCAAACAACTTCCGTCGGTAGAGAAACCTTGCCTAAAGAAATCAACTGCCTCGGGTAGGCTAGTCTGACACTAGTTGTCGTGACTAGTGTAACTTGTCCAGCCTACTAGCTTGGGGGGGGTCAGCTGGTCGCCAGACCAGAGTTGGTCTGGAACCTGGTCTGGGTCAAAAAAAAAAAAAAAAATCTCAGCTATTATTATTTTCCCGGAGGAACCGGCTACCCACAGTGTACTACACACTGTGTACTACAGTGTGTACAGGGTACCACAATGTACTACTACCGTGCACCACGGGGTACCACAGTGGTACCACGGGGTACCACATGGGTGCCACCGTGTGGCACCAATGTGGAGAAGCACATCGACCAACATGTTTGCGCTACTACACAATGCAACCGCTACCAGAACAGGATTGGGAGAAAGTGGAAAATGGGGCCAAAGAAAGTGCATGACATTCGCGGTCTACAGAAACTGGGCTCGTTTTTTCGCTCAGCTAATGTGCCTGTGCGGGAGGTGGTGCTGCCGACGGAAGGTGTCATCGAACCTTTCGACGGCATTTCCAGAGACAAACAATCTGTTTGCCATTGCTGTTGTCCTGCCAATGGGGACAGCATCGGTCGAGCGTGTCTTTTCAAACATGAAAAGGGTGTTGACAAAAGCCAGGAAGAGGCTTCACGAGCAGACGCTGACCGACGTGCTAATGCTCGGGCTCAATGGCCCGTATGAACGTGGCAGCGGCATCCCGAGGAGCGCTATGGAGGCGTACCTCAATGCGTGGATTGCGAGCCCAAGAACGCTGAACTTCGCCACGTGGCCGGAGTATGAAGCGTGCGTCGACAAAGTGGGGGTCATGCGCAAAAATATGATGACTAACCTAAGGCTGCTGCAATCGGCCCTTCATTGACGCTGTTGTAGGCCCACTCGTCCCTTTGTTTCCCACTGACGCTGTTGTAGGCCCACTCGTCCCTTTGTTTACCACTGACGCTGTTGTAGGCCCACTCGTCCCTTTGTTTCCCGTAGCAGGCGTATGGTTTCTTCGTTCTTCGTCCACCATCCACCGCTATCCGGTACGACTTCGCTCTGCAGGCATTCGTTGCCGAACGGGGGTGTCTGCCCTCCTGTGCACAAAAATTGGATACAGACCAGTTTACCAGTTCTGGGCTCGGGGGTCGAGGTCAGAGCTAGTATGCTGAACTTGTCGTCGGGAAAAAAAAAGAAAAGCGATTGTGCGCTCATGCGCCAGCCGAGAATTGGTCGGGCAGAGGGGAACCTTTCGACGGAGGAACTGTGAGACGTCGATTGACAGAGCCTTTGTGCCACGCGGGTCGAACTGTTCATTAGAAGCCGTAAGGTTTACGGGAGGAAGCGACCATGCGGCGATATGCCTACAGTACGACCACTGTATCAAAAGGGTCATACCTCCTATGACTCACCCAATCGGTCGGCGACCAGAGGCAGCCTCATTTGACGACCTCATCCGAGGCATGGCAGGCTCCAACATGCACCACCCACCGAAAAGGCGCACGACCAAGGTAGCTAGACTGCAGCTCGCCATGAACAAACGACTGTTGCAACGGAGTACGACACCGAACCAGGAAGTCAGACGCCAGCTCAATGTGGAAGTCGCATCAATACGACGGAAGATCACGTTAATTACCAGAGGTGAGACGAGCAACCAAGTGGCACCCAAACGCCATCCGTACGAGCCACCTATCATTCCTAACGTACCGGCCGTTATGGAGTACTACCGAGAGCGCTACAATGCCGTCTTATTCAAAGCCGTCAACAACGCATCCACTCCATCAAACGCACCGAAGGAAGCCTTTCGCGACGCTGTGCACAGAAGAAAAGAGAGACCAGCGAAGATCGTCGACATCGAAAGCGCAGACGTGAAGAAGGCCATCGACGCCCTGAAGAAGACCGCAAGAACGACGGACTTTTCCGCAACTTTCCTCACCACCATCCGACCTGCAGAAATAGACATAGTTACAACACAGTTCAACAGATGGATTGCAGAAGGGATACCGGAAAAACACGCGCTCTCGTGGATTTTTCTCATCCGGAAGATCGGCCACAAACGCACGTCCGCAGCGGGATACCGGCCTATAGCCATCATGCCCCTTATGGTGAAACTACTGCACGTGTGTCTCTACCTCAAAATGAACCACACGTGTCAACAGATCATCAGGGAGCAGAACTTTCAATTCGGTTGCGGAAGGCCAGACGCGACGCTCGAGATCTTTCAGAGAGCCCAAGACTGGCTTGATGCAGACGACGGCGACGACGATGACCATGCCGTGGTCATAGCGGACATCGAGGCAGCTTACGACTCGGTGCCGCACACTCAACTTCTCAACGTCGTCAGGTGCTCCCTAGGTGAAACATGGGCCAACACGCTGGAGCCAGTAGTCCGGTCTCAGCTTTTCACGCTGACGACTCACGAAGGCTTCACACCCGCCATGCTCCCACAACAGGGCCTGCTGCAGGGCTCGCCGCTCAGTGTCGTGCTCTATCTTCTTTATACAGCGACGCCACCGAAAATCACCTCCTCGTACTGCAAGGCCTACGTTGACGACCTCACCGTCCTCCTAAAATGGTCGCAGATAGCTCAGCACGTCCAACGACTCAACGAGTGGCTTCGAGAAAAGCATTTCCGTATGGCGAAAGCCAAGTTCAAAATTGTCGCGCGACGGCAACGAAGCCTGCAGGTACCCGGACTGGGATGCACCGCGACGGTAACGCAGGCGCGACTGCTCGGGGGTTGCCTGCACGCGGAAAAGACAGTCACGGCATGTAAGCGAAATGATGGAAAGGTGGAACGATTCAGCCGCGCGTGTGCTTTAGTTCGGCAGTCCTACTTCCAGTCGACAAGAAGGAAAGCCGACCTATTCCGGAGCCACGCCCTACCCACCCTGTCAGCACACGTACTGTCTCGATGTTTCCAACCCGACCATTGGAAGCTGAACGCGGCCTACAACTCCTTGGTACCGACGCACAGAAACAGCAAAGGCGTGCGAGACTACACGGCTAGTGGAATTGGCTTTCGCCTGACGCGGATATCGGACTACTGCGACGCGCAGAGGACACGGGCCCACATCGCAGCGAGGCCGCACACCCGAAGCCAGCAGCTTCCAGCGAGGGACTTCCAACTGCGACCCGTCCGGACAGGAGCCAAGCCGAAGATCCTCGCAGATCTGGAATGCGCGCTGCAGAGAGCAACGGGGCAGGTCGTCGAAATAGCGACAGACGGAAGCTTTCGAGAGGAAGCGCAGGTTGGTGCTGTGGGTGTCTACCTGAACGGCAAGGCCTACGGAGCCAAAATCGTCGGGAAGATATGCTCAAGTACGCAAGCGGAGCTTTGCGCGATCGCACTCGTAGCAACCGCGATCGCGAACACCTCGTCGCCCCTACTCCGCAAGTGGTGGTGCGACAGCAAGAGCGCGATCGCAAGGGCAGCGAGCGCGAGGAGAGGAGACCCGCTGGCAGTCGTCCTGAAAGACGCTCCGGAGATCACGTGGGCGAAGGGTCACGCGCAGAACATGGCCATCAACGCCGCCGATGCAGCCGCCACCGCCGCCTACAAGACACGCAGCCGGTATGACCTGGAGTGGAGCTACCACGCAGCCGGGATCACGCACGTGTGCGCGCACGAAGAAGAAGACTATGTGCAGATGGACGAACCGGGGCGTTTTGTAAGGAAGACGCGAGAACACATACGGGACACGGGCCTGCGACGGCGGCTACTGCAGGATGGAACCCCCGCCGCCCTGCTAAACCCGCGCATCCTTGCCGGTCTACGAAAATGTCACGGCGCCACTGACATACTGCAAGCCCTAGTGCGGCGGGCGATCATGCCACGACACACGAGGCGACAGTGCACGGTACCAGGATGTCAGCAGCCGGGAAACGCAGACCACGTCCTCACAGCCAACGACGCGGCTCACCTCCAGAGCTTTTCAGAACCCGCTGGGCTTGAATCCATCTACGGTAGAGAGCCGAAGCTAAATGATGTGCTGATCGAATTCTCGCGGTGCAACAAAGCTGCAATGAAGAGCGTCTGCGAGCGGATACGAGTACAAGAGTCGGAAGACAAGGCCGCAGAGTGGGCAAACTGGCTGAGAAGCGAATTGAGCACCCGGTAAGAGGGCGAGCAAACTGATTTTGGCATCTTATTTCTTATTTTCTTTCTCTAACTAAAGCGCGTCACCAAAACTCCTTGCCAAACAAACAAAGGTCGCAAGACACCAAACTGATCGTCCTTCGGGATCGACGGTAACACAAAAAAAAGAGCCACTGCCACGCACGTACTAACCACCAGGGACCGCCGCCATCGAAGTTTCTACGGCACATGGACCATCGACATGAGTACGGTACAACCGACCCTTCAACAAGTTTTAGCCGACTTTGCCAAATGTGAACGAGAGGTCATGAGAAGTGTATGTCTACGGATAATTAAGCAAGAGCCTGGAGACAAAGCGTCAGAATGGGCTACCTGGCTGAATTTCTATTTGCAAAAGGGAGTAAACTGATTGGTGAGAAGGGATTGTCCGAAGGAAGAAGTTTTTAGTTTGAAAGGAGGAAATAAAAGGTCCACAAGGAAAACAAAGCAAGCAAAGAAACAAAGTCGTCAGACATCAGAACGACGTATATCGTCGACCGCACAAAAAAAAAAAAAAAAAAAAGCACAGGTTTCAACGTCGAAACGGTCGAGTACAAGAATATCAAGTTCTCGGTGTGGGATGTGGGCGGCCAAGATAAGCTACGATCGCTGTGGAAGCATTACTACGAGGACATGAACGCGGTTATTTTCGTCGTCGACAGCAATGACAGCGACCGGTTGCACATCGCAGCCAACGAGCTCAACCACCTCCTTAACGACCCAGTGCTCTCCAGCGCGACGCTTCTCGTCTTTGCCAACAAACAAGACCTTCCGAAGGCCGTGCCTCCTGGTGAGATTGCCAAGTCTATGGGCCTGCAGAAATTGACCAAGCGAAAGTGGTACATCCAAGGTATCGACGACTTTCCATTTTCTTTTACATAAGCGCCAGCTTGGAAGTAAATGCTCGACGATGCTGCAAGACAAAGAACCGAAGGGATCCCAAGTGTAGCTACCGAACACGTGTTGACCGGACGTGAGGTCATGCGGGTCTATCCCTACACGACAAGACACACAAACACAACAAGTCAAAAGTCCTGGGTGAGAAAACAACACACGGTGGTGTAAGCGAAGAACCAATCACGGAACTCACCTACTTTAGAAAGTATGTAGTACTGCCAGCTACTGCACGTATTGGGCGCGTCGCACAAGAAGGCGTCTCCCCCGGATACATGTTGCAACCAGCAGCACACGGAACACGAAGCAGGGAGCCATTGTCAAACGAGGCTACAGTTTAGGACAGCGCGTGGTCACTACGGGCAGCAAGAAAGAGGGCGTCAGCTGTGACGTGAGGAATCCCACGGCTTGGGCCGGACTCCGCAACAGGAGTTACCCATACATGAATTCTAACACACACACACACACACACACACACACACACACACACACACACACACACACACACACACACACACACACACACACACACACACACACACACACACACACACACACACACACACACACACACACACACACACACACACACACACACACACACACACACACACACACACACACACACACACACACACACACACACACACACACACACACACACACACACACACACACACACACACACACACACACACACACACACACACACACACACACACACACACACACACACACACACACAGGGGCTGGAAGAGAATATCAAAAACATTGAACAATATCAAATGTCTGCACCTCCATGTGGTGGCCCTGGGCAACGCGACTGCCAAAAGGAAGCAGCGCGGCAAACGCAGACCGGAGACGAGGTACCTTGGGTGCCAGCGAAGCAGAAGAGAAGGCCGCAACCGCACCTCCGTGGCGGCGACTGGAGTGTTCCCGTGGTCGACGTGGGGTCGCTTGCGACGGCGGACGGCGTGGCGCTGGCCAGTCTCGAGGAAGCCGAACGCGTCATCGCAGCGAGCGAGGAATGGACAGGCGCAAAGGCGGTAGTCGTCGACAGTGTGCAAGAAACCATCGGCGGGAAAAAGGGTCACGTCACCACGGTCGTGACCACCAGAGGAGGGAGGACGGAGGCAGTGAAGGCCACAATCATCCAACTGGGTGATGACTTGGTCAACACCACGCTGGTGAAGCGCACAGCCGCTATGCCAGCCGCCATGCCAGCCGACATGCCAGCCGCCGTATCCGGCCGAGACGCTGATGACAAGACGAAGCTCTCGGTTCGCATCCCCCGGCGATACACAACGGCGGAACAGTGGCAGGCGGCTGCCGGAAATCTGAAGGCGTACATACGGAAGTACGCAAGCGACGCGGGGGTGGCAGTCGACCTGGTCATCACCGGGGAAGAGACGTGCGGGAAACCGGAAGACGAGCGGCGGTACTTCGGTGCGCTGGTGAGGGCACCGGAAGGAGCAGTGAGTGCACTCGAGGCCGCCTCTGGGAAGCTGGGGGTGTTTGTCGCGCGGAAGGCAGACCGCGGTCCCGTCATCTGGTTGAAGCCGGGGACACCCCTCGAAGAGGCGATGCAACTGGCGCCGGGAGACGTGATCCGAGTGTGCGCGAACCGACGCGGACTTGGACTGCGGGTTGAAGCCGCCGGCGAAGAAAAGGTGAGGCGAGAAGTCGGCGAAAGAGCTGGCCCCGTGCTGAGGGGCAGAGTGTGGGATGTGAACGGATTCCATCCACGCACAACGGCGGCGCAAGCGGAGACATTTCTGCGGAATGCGGGATGGGCTGATGTCACAGCCATTAGAACTCTCCCGAAGCGCGGTAAGGTATTGGCGGTAGTCAGAGGGGGCGAGCCGCCCGCGTGGGTCTTCGAGATAGAGGGAACAGGCACGCAGGTCCTGGTCTCGATGGCAAGACACGTGGGAGAGACGGAGCAGCGGTGGGTACAAGCAGCGCCGCAGGTGAGAAGAAAAGACCCGAGCGAGCGCGGAACAGAAAGGGAGCAGCACACGTACACCAGGCCGGAGTTTGTACGGTGCTACGGACCAAAGCACGGAGGGAAGCTGTGGAAGGAGGCCGGTACCGAAGGGGCTGACCCTGTTTTGACAACACAAGGAGCCGCAACCGCCGGGGGGGACAATGACATGGGAGTCAAGGTCGACGACCCCGGCGACCAGGCGAAGGCGCGCTCGTACGCTGACGCCGTCAAAGGTTCGAAAGGAAACAAAAAAGGCAAGCAGGGCAAACCGCCAGCCGTCAACCCGCAGGCGCGAGAAGAGGGGGTCGGAACAGAGTGTCAGCGGCTCCGCGGGGACAACGACCGCCTGACTGCAAGACTCGTCGAGCGGGAGAAGAAGTTGGAAGAGGGCAGGGAATCGCAGAGGGTGGTGGAAGAACTGCGCGGGGACAAAAGCTGCCTGACTGCAAGACTCGCCGAGCGGGAGAAGGAATTGGAAGAGAGCAGGAAATCGCAGAGGGTGGTGGAAGAACTGCGCGGGGACAATAACCGCCTGACTGCAAGACTCGTCGAGCGGGAGAAGGAGTTGGAAGAGAGCAGGAAATCGCAGAGGGTGGTAGAAGAACTGCAGGCAGAGAACACGAGGCTAGCGAGGAAGGTGGAAGAACTCACCACCCTGCTACAAAGCTTGAGGGAACAGGTAGAGAACGCCAGACCCGGGACGAGCGAGAGCCGGTCAGCGTCGCCGCCGTGTGCACCAACGGCATCATTCGCCGGCAAACGGAGAAGGGATACCACCCAGTCCCTGTCGAAATCACGAGAATCTACGCAGCAGAGCAAGAGGCAGGCCGGGGCAACTAAGATCACGGATTACATGAAACCTCGTAATAAGTGACTGCCATCCGGGGCAGCAAACCTGGTCGGAGGGGGAAGAGAGGACGAAGCGAGGGATTTTACCCAGAATTTCCGGTGGATTTTGCAGACCACGCGCAGTATGTGCGGGAGACTAGTGGAGGGGAAGGGGGCGGAGAACGGCTGGCGCACGGCCAACAGTGAAGCGAACATCAAATAAGATAGCGAAGTGTTCCAAATGTGCACAAGAAGGCGCCTCCCCCCGGATACATGCTGCAGCCAGCAGCACACGGGACACGAAGCGGGTAGCCATTGTCAAACAAAGCTACAGTTCCGGACAGCGCGTGGTCATCACGAGCAGCAAGAAGGAGCGTCAGCTGTGACGTGAGGAAGCCAACTCCGCAACAGGGGTTACCCATACATGAATTCCACACACACACACACACACACACACACACACACACACACACACACACACACACACACACACACACACACACACACACACACACACACACACACACACACACACACACACACACACACACACACACACACACACACACACACACACACAGGATGCAGTGCCGTCTCGGGAGCCGGTCTCTACGAGGGGCTCGAATGGCTCTCCGGAAACCTTCCAAAGGAATAAGTCCGCACGCGCTGTAGCAACGGAACTCGCGGCGTGCGACCGCAGCGCTGCCACGCTGCTACGCAAAGCCGAAAAGATAACCCAGGAAGCAGCCAGTCGGATTCTTCGAGCGAATCGAAGGGGGGTTCGGCGGGCCGGTTTGCATCCATTTGCGAGGGGATCGGTGGCGTCGTTCGTTCCAGTGCCCCGAGTGTCGTGGGCAACCACGGATCGACGGCCGCACTGCCGGGGAGGCAAGGGTACCTGTAAATCGAGAGCGGGCCTGCTACGCTTGGCGAGAATCTTCTTGCGGCCGCCACGTGTACCGTGCCCCGAACGGGTTTCATGTGGACCGGCCCCTCGTGGTGCTTACCAGCAAGGAACCGTTGTTTGAGCTCGCTAGTGGAACTCACTTGCTTTCGTAAGTTTCATGTACGCTGCCAACTACTGATTTCTGGTCCCAACAATGCAGTGTTAACACAAAAAGCACACGGTCCGTGTTCTTCGTTCCACGGTACTGCCATCACAGTATTTACCCTAGGGGCTGAGCAGGCGGAGGCTCTAGGGCCGTGGTACCCTGTAGGCAGCCGGCTGGACCTGCCGGTACCTGAAAACCTTTTGGGAATGATTTCCAGGGCCCGGGCCCCCGGTTACAGGTACCTAAGGGGAGGTGTTCCTCGTGACGCAGCCCCTTTAGCTTGAACACTCCAGTGCCGGGTACCGTTGGTCCCAACGAGTGCCCGTCATCTCGAATCCCGTTCCCAGTGAAGCAGGATCGGGCGTGCTGCGTTCATTAGTTTGAAAGTCTCGTTTTCAGTTCCTGTGTGAGGGTTTGACACAGTCTTGCACGCGTCGTCAGGCTGGCACCCAGACCCGTGTTCAAACCGGGTACCAGGAATTCGCCGTGTCTAACATAATAAGCCTGTGAGCATTCAGCCACGTCGGGCCCGATGGCTATGGCTACGGCGAAGTTTGCTGACTCACAGACTCAGCGTGCTTGATCCCTCCTTCTCCACTTTATCGCGCCACGGATGGGGGAGCACTAGTTTCCTTCGCCGAAAGTCTTTTCGCGGCTTCTCTAGGAAGTTCTCTTTGCGTGCTTGTTCGTTGTTCTCATCTTTTTTTGTGGAGACGGCAGGACAGGGGGGGCACGGCACCATTGCCGGTGGCGCCGGAAACTAAAGGGGGGGGGGGAAGGGCTAGGCCGGGGGGTGCTTGCTACCTCCTGTCGGTTGCTGCCGTCATTCTTCTGTTCCAAAAAAGGCAGCATCCGCCAAAACTCTCAACTCCGCTCACTGCCCTGTTGTAGTGTGCGACTCGCCCGCTTCGAGCCCAAGGCAGCAACTCACAAAGACTGTACACAGATTCGTTTGTTCTGTTCTCTTCGTAAAAGGTGCAGAGAACACAGTTCTTGCCCGGTGCCGATGGGACACGGTGTTGATCACATACCCTAGTGGCTCGGCTTCGCTGTCAGCTTCGTGTCTTGTCTTCCGCACACACATCTGATTCAGGCCAGGTTCACCACCTGAGTTCAATCTTAGACCGGGTTCAGAAAGTTCCGAGGTCGACTCACGTTTAGTACCTGGCGTGCACACTGTCGGTCTGGGTATCGCGCTCATTTTACTATCTGAAGACGGTTCTTTAAATGGCAGCGGCATTCGGTTGTCATCCACTCCACACGTTATAAGTCGCTGAGTCGCAAGGGCCGTGATGTGAAAGGAGGTCGCTCTGTAAATCCCGCTCTCATTACACTCGAAGGCATGCTCGCTATTAGACTGGGTAGCGTCGGGATCTTCGCTGTAGTTGCCTGATCGATGAAGAGGGAAGACCCCATCGGATAAGGGAAAGGTGCTCCTGTGGTTGCGGCCATACTTTGTTCCAGCCCAACAGCACCGCTTCCAAAAAAACGTAGAGTCTCCTTTCTTCCTCGGGCTCTGGGAGGCATCGGCATGCAGATGAGCACAAGCCAGACACTGCAGCTCACGAAATGCCAGCTTTCTTCCTCATTCGGGAGCCCCCCCCACTTAACTACCGTTCCCTTCTTGCGTGCTGTATCGTGTTGTTTCGCAGTGCGCCCGGTTCCTCGAAGCACCGACTATCCAAGTTCTATCGGGCGAAGTCTGTCCGCCAAAAGCGACACCGTTTCTTTCTGGAAGGAAGTACTCGAGGCGGCCGCCAGTTGCAAATTATGAAAATGAGAGGATGTATACACGGGTATAGTTGTAAACGCTCAGAGAAGACCCGTTTGTAGTTGTATGCATGTGTTGTCCTCGTATAGGCTTCAGAATTGGGCATCGAGCGACGCCTTTGGGTATTTCATGTGCGTGTTCCTTTAGCTCCTTCTGTTTGTTTTATCTTTGATTCTTCTTCCGATTTGCTGAAGAACTGTTTCTTCTTCGAAGCTTTAATATTTTGCGCCGTTCTCACCAGCAGCAGCGCAAGACAAAAAAAGAATAGAAGCTATGTCGGACATATCAGGGGCATTCTGAAAATATGTCGGACATATAAGGGTAACTTGATAATATGTCGGACATATAAGGGGCATTTTGAAAATATGTCGAACATATAAGGGAATTTACCCAAAAAAGAAAGGGGAAATTCGTTTCGTCAGAGAATGCGATCTGTTTCCTTCCGTTCTCCTCCTTTGCCCAGGGTACTCGTCGTATACCACCACATGCTCACCGAACAAACGGTTGTGATAACCGCTCTGACGCTTTGTCGGCTGCACATGCGTATCGAGTCTTGAATCAATGACAGCTTGCATTAGTTTGTGCTCGTCACTCTCCAGCAACTGACATGAAACTTGGGATTGATGACAGCGACCATGCCGATGAATAAAAGAGCGGGTTCTTTTGTCCCCAAGAGCAAATCTTAAGTTGACGTGCCATGGCGGCCGACGTGGGATGTGCTGACTCCAACCTTTCGTCGCTAAATCTCGGGCCATTAGGTTATTAGAAATGCCTCTCTCACCTTTACTAGTAAGACACGGCTGTGCCACGCATTCGTCTTGTTGCGTTAGTGGGATAGTCATTTGCATGCAAAAGAGTACCGCACTTTACCAGAATTTCGTCGGGGTGCAACTGTTGTGGGCTACTGACCCACTCAGCCACGGAAAGGAATCGGAATCTTCGCTTTCCGTTTGCGCCAACGCGGAAGAACCCCGCGCGAGTTCCCGTTCCAAGAGGCTAAACAAGATTCGGCCGCACTTTCAAAAGGCTAAGTTCTGGTGAAAGCAAAGTTCGGGCGAAGCAAGCAAAGTTCGGGCGAAGCGAAGTTCTGGTGAAGCAAACTTCGGGCGAAACAAAGTTCGGGCGAAGCTGAGTCAAAGCAAAGTTCGTGTGAAGCTAAGTTCTGGTGAAAGCAAAGTTCGGGCGAAGCAAACCAAAGTTCGGGCGATGCTAAGTTCTGGTGAAGCTAAGTTCAGCGAAGCAAAGTTCGGGCGAAGCGAAGTTCTGGTGAAGCAAACTTCGGGCGAAACAAAGTTCGGGCGAAGCTAAGTCAAAGCAAAGTTCGTGTGAAGCTAAGTTCTGGTGAAAGCAAAGTTCGGGCGAAGCAAACCAAAGTTCGGGCGATGCTAAGTTCTGGTGAAGCTATGTTCAGCGAAGCAAAGTTCTGGTGAAGCAAAGTTCGGGCGAAGCGAAGTTCTGGTGAAGCAAACTTCGGGCGAAACAAAGTTCGGGCGAAGCTAAGTCAAAGCAAAGTTCGTGTGAAGCTAAGTTCTGGTGAAGCCAAAGTTCGGGCGATGCTAAGTTCTGGTGAAGCTAAGTTCAGCGAAGCAAAGTTCTGGTGAAGCAAAGTTCGGGCGAAGCAAAGCTAAGTTCTGGTGAGCTAAGTTCGGGCGAAGCTAAGTTCGGCGAAGCAACTTCTGGTGAGGCTAAGTTCCAGTTCTGGTGAAAGCAAAGTTCGGACGAGGCGAAGCAAAGTTCGGGCTAAGCTAAGTTCTGGTAAGGCTAAGTTCCGTCCGGGCCTGAAGTATGCAAATACCCGGTGCCAAATCACGGGTCAAAAGTACCCCACACTGTGGGCCACAAGATCCATCAAGAAGGCTTCAGCAGCCCGACCGCAAAAGCCGGAAGGATGCCCTCGCGACCGACTCGCAGAAGAGAATCCGACGAGAACTGAACCGCGGGCGTAAGCGAAGAACAATTCAAATCCGATTGTGTGTCGTATTGCGTTGGCCCCTCTCACCTCCTTACCTCCTCCCTTCCGTTCGGAGTCAAAGCAGCTATCGTCGAGTATTTTCGCACTTTCAAAGTACCCCACAGGATCCGTCAAGAAAACTTCAGCAGCCGGAAGGGGGGGTGCGGGGCAGGGGGAGAAAGGATGCCCTCGCGACAGACCCGCAGAAGAGAAACCGACAAGAACTGAATCCCGCCACACGCAGCAAGCCGCGCTTTCCCAGCCGCCTTTTTTTTTTTTTTTTTTGTTTTTTTTTTTTTGTTTTTTCGCGTAAAAAAAGCTTTTCGCGCGAGCGAGCGCGACCGACCAAAAAGACACGCCTCGTTCGATGCGGCCCCCGCCCGGCTGCATCGTGCTGGCGACGTGCGGGGTGCTGTTGCCGCAGGCGGCGGGAGTGGAACTGGTGGCGAGGTTCCCGTTTACTTCGGAGAGTTTGGGCGCTGAAGTGGTGTCCGGGGCGGGGAGCACCTGGTCTGGAATCGCGGGTGATGCGTCGCAAGGCGTGTTGCTGTCGCCAGGGACCCGGGTAACCGCCGAGGTGAACGTGTCTTCGACTCGCAGCGTCGCGCTGTGGGTAAAGGCTTCCGCCAACGACACGCTGCTCGCCATTCCGACGGACCAGTGGGCCATCCACATCACCGACGCCGGCCTCGTTCAGGTCACGACCGCCGCCGCCGTCTACTCCGCGCGGAGCACGGCGCTCGACGGGCACTGGCACCACATCGCCGTCACCCACGAAGCCGGTCTCTCCGCGAACGGAACCCTCGCCATTTTCGTCGACGGCGCCTTGGCCGCCGCGCACGACGAAGGCCCCCCAGCCGCGCTCCAAGCAGCCGCCTCGCCCCACTCCGTCGAGTTCGCGCCCCGGTCCGGCCACTGGCTTGCAGACTGCAGAGTGTACGACGGCGTTTTGACGCGGCTCGAAGTGCAAGCCCTGTCCTCCGCCGTCCCGGACCCCTACGCCGAGCAAGACCCGGCCGTTGCAACCGACCCGGAAGCGGAGCCCCCCCGCGTCATGTACGCAGGGTGCTTCGAGTTTGAGCCGGGCCACTGGGTGCCCCTGGGGTTCCTCGGCATCTCCGCCGCGCAGTGCGCGGCGGCGTGTTTACCGGGGTTCTCGACCTTCGGCCTCGCCGGCGACGGCGGGGCGCCGGGCCTCGCGTCGTGCTTCTGCGCAAGCGGCCTGCCGCCCCCGCGCGCGGCGGTGGCAGCCCGGCCGCACTGCTCGGGCGCCGCTCCGGAATTCCGGTCCGGGCCGTCAGCTCGGTTCGCGCTGCCCGCCCGCGTCTTCGCCGGCGCCTCGCCCGTGGCGGTCGCGGTCTTCCAGGCCGCGGCGGCGCTGCTGCCGGCCCCCGGCCTCTCGCTGTGCGGCGGCGGCGGCTCTCAATCCGCGTTCGACGGCGTGTCGTCTGTCCGCGGCCAGGGCCCCGCCGCCTTCCGGCAACAAGGGGGCTCGTGGACACACGCTCTCCGCTCCACCCGCATGTGCGCGTTGTCGGCCGCGGGCGCCGGTGTGCTTGCGAAGCAGACGGCCTTCCCCGCGTTCGTGTCGCTCTGGGTGAAGAGGAGCGCGTCTTGCCCTGGCGACGCGGCGGTGTTCAGCTGGGGCGCCGGTTACGCCCTGCTCCTGCACGGCGGCCGGTTCGCTGTCCGGCTCTCGCCGGGGGAGGAGGCCGCTTCGCGGGCCGAGGCACCGCCCGGCGCGTGGCTGCACGTCGCTTTGAACGCGGATCCCGCGTCCGGCCGCGTCGACCTCTGGGTCAACGGCGTCCGGGTCCTCGCCACCGCCTCCGCCGCCTGGCACCCTGCGCCAACCGCGGACGATCTCCGCTTCGGCGCCGACTCGTCGGGCGCGGCGCCGGCGTTCGATGGGTGGTTTCTCGACGTATCCGTGCGGAGATACCCGCTGGCTGAATTCGCTGCGCAGCACACTCTGCAGCTCTCCGGGCCGGGGGAGGAGGCGAGGCCTGGGCTGGTGCGGAGGTGGTGCGCAGGGGGCTCGTTTCGGGACGTCGGCCCGTTCTTGCAGGACGGGCGGCCGGCCGGCGGCGTGGCGCTGTCGCGGCTGCCGGAGCCCGCACCGCGCGGCCCGCCGGCGCGGCTCTGCGTGTTTGCCGGCGGCACCGTCGAGCTGCCGGACACGGCGCTCAACTTCCCGCTGACGCTCGCGTTCTGGATGCGCTGGAACGGCTGCCGCAGCGGCAACGACACCGCGCACCTCCTCGCCGCCGGCGGGTGGCGGGGGAAGGAGTCGGACGACGTCAACCCCTTCATCTCCCTCTTCCGCACGCCCGAAACCGACCCACGGTTGTCCGCCGGCGTCTCGTCTAACGTCGAAGGGACCCACTGGCCGGGCGAAGTCTGCGTCGACCCTGTAGACCACGCCTCGCACCCCTGGCGGCATGTCGCGGTGACCATCGACGACGACGGCGAATCGCAAGTCTTCTGGGACGGCGTCTCGGTCGCGAAGGCGAAGCTGCCCGCGCTATTCGCCGCACTCAACGTGTCGACGGCGGCGTCCCCGGCGACCTACCCGGCCTTCGAGCAGCGCCTCGGCGGGCGGCTGTTCAACGGCAGGTGGCTCGGCGCGCAGGCGGCGTTGTTCGACGTGCAACAGCACGCGCTGCGCTTCACGCAGGAGGCCCTCCTCGCCTCCCTCTCCGCCGACTTCCCCGGCTCACCCGCCCGCGACGCGCCGCCGACAACCGCAGCGGAGGACTTCGCCTTCGACGCCGGCGGCCCTGACGCGGCGCTGCTGGGCCACTGGTGCGCCGGCGGGCCGGCGGTCGGCACCGACGCGTCACGCTGGCGCAGAGACGCGGAGCCGACGCACCCAGCCGGTGGTGGGCGGGGTGTCGGGTTCGAAGCGGCGTCGCGGTCGCTCTGCCGGTTCGACGGCAGTTCTGCGCTCAAGCTGCCGCGGATGGCGGCGCGGCCCAACCCGCTGACGATCACCGCGTGGGTGCGCGACGAGGCGCCGATCCCGTGCTGGGCGTCCGTCGACTACACGCCGGCCCGGGCCGCGGTTCTCGGGTGGTTCGGCTCGGACTCCGTCGAGGCCTCGTTGAACATCCAGCGGTACCCCGAGTGGCGCGAGCGCGACGCTTCCGGGGGCGTGTACAGCGTGCGGCCGCAGTACATCGACAAGCACCGCCTCTGCGACCGAAAACTGCACCACGTCGCAGTTTCCGTCACGCGCGATCACGTCGTAACGCTGTACATAGACGGTGCTGTCGTGACGACCGTTGAATCGCGAGTCTACGATATCGGCGATACGGACACGACCGGTGGTATGCCGTTCCTCTTCATGTGTTTTCATCTGATATGGGCAGGGCAGTCCTGCCTATTTAAAATGGATACAGACTCAGGGGTTTTGGCGGTGTCTTTTTAGTACACTACCTACCCGCTAGCGCATCGGAGGAATTTCAGGTCGTAAGAAGATTCAGCTCAAGCGAGGTCCCTCTAACTAATCCTTCCACGCAGCGGTCTTTTCCTACGCACTGATCGGCGGCAGGGACATAATTGCCGACGGTGCAACGACAGAGTACCCGCACACGGGGCTCCTCGGCAACGTTCGCCTTTACGGCAGAGTTCTCTCACCGGCAGAGGTCGCGGACGCAGCAGGGGTCGTCGATGCTGCCGCCGGCAAGCAATCGGCAGGGGAGGCAAGCCGCGGGTTGATCATGGACACGTGCCGGGGCGATCTGCTCGACCACTCCGGCTGGAACCGGCACTTGGCGGCCGTCGACGCCGCGACGGCGTACGTGGCGCACGACGCGTTTTTCGGCCGCGGCGTGTGCCACCTGCGGGGCGGCGCGTTCGCCGCCCAGAAGGCGTTCGACCGGCAGCCGGCGATGACCGTCATGTTCTGGGTCCGGAGCGCCGACTACGGCAGCTGCCTCGCCGGTTCGGGGGCTTGGTTTTCGCTGGTGAACCTCGATTATTCCTCCCTCGAACTTCGCGGGGGCGCCGAGCCCACCCTGAGGGAAGGGTTGCACGGAGCCCCTCCGAGGACTCGTTCTGTGAGATTCGAAGTGTGTTCCGTCAACGAGACGTACAGTGTTCAACCCTGCCAACCGGGTGGGCTTGGGTGGGTGAGCCCTGAGTATCATTTGGGGATCTGCATGCTTTGGAGGCAGCCGTGCACGGACTCCGCCGCGGAGCAGCTGTACGTGATCGCGAGCCTGCGGGACCCGAACGCCGTGCAGCTCGACTTCTACACCGACAGGTACTGCTACCCCACGGGGTGGCAGACGCGCAATTTCACGGCGGCCTGCGGCGCCTGCGGCGAGCACGGGCTTCGGTACACGCACCTGGCCGACGCGCCCTGTGCGAGCCCGCCGGGAGACATGGAGGTGGCCACAAGCGGGTTCTGCGACTATTCGTGGCGGCACGTGGCCTTCGTGATCCCCCGCGGCCGGGTCGGCACGCACTTCGTGGTGGACGGCGCGAAGGAGCGCTCGGCAGGCGCCGCGGAGGAGCTGCCGGCGGTGCCGGGGGGCGCGGACTTCCTCCGCATCGGCCACGCGTGGGACGCCGACGCCCGCGCCTTCGCGGGCGTGAATTACGTCGCGATCGCGGATTTGAAGGTCGTCGGCGAGGCGCTGGACCCGGCGGAGATCGTCCGCATGGCGGGATGCCGGGTGGACTGGGAGTGGGCCTCCGGCGAGTGCGGCGGCGGGTACACCGTGTTCGAAGGCGTCTCCCTCGAGCAGTGCCGCGTGCTGTGCGAGCACCAGGCCGGCTGCCGCGCGTTCAGCTTCCCGCTGCCGGCGCGGCCGGACGGGTGCAGGGTGCACGAGGACGCGGCGGTGCCGCTCTGCGGCGCCGGCGGCACGTCGAATTCGACGGTGTCCTACCCGGTCTTCCGCTGCCCGCACGGCGGGCTGGCCGCCCGGCTCTGCAGCGAGCTCTCGGCCGCTGACTCTTCGGGGTTCGCGCACGCCACGGGAGGGACCGAAACCGTCGCCCACTCGGTCGGCTCCGGCTGCAGCTTCAACGGGGTTTCCAGCCAGCTGACCGTCAGTGATCCGGAGGCAGCGCAGCGCCCCTTCGCGTTCACGGTTTCGCTGTGGATGCGCAGCCTCTTGCGGTGCACGGCGACGGTGCAGCCGGGGTGCTTGCTCTCGTGGACGGACCTGCACCGCAACGCGCAGCAAGCGTTGGTCGTCACCGAGCTCGGCCGAATAGCGTGGATCTCCACCAGCGGGCAGGCGTGGCAAACCACGAACACAACGGCGTCCGTCTGCACTTCGGCCGCCAGCGAAGCGGAAGTCGTGTGGAGGCACGTCGCGGCGACGATGACCGCCACCGGCGTGTTGTCGCTGTACGTGGACGGCACGCTGGCCGCGTGGTCTGCCGGTAGACACGCTTGGACCAACGGTGGCGAGCTTGCAGTCGGCAGCGGCCCGGAGGTCTACGGCCGCGCGACACGCCGTTTCCACGGGACCCTCCGCGACGTCGAACTGTACGACAAACCGCTCCCGGCCAGCGCTATCACCGACCTCGCCAGTCGACGAGGCGTCCTCGGGCTCTGGTGCACGAATGGCACGGACCGAGACGCGTCGTGGTACCAACGCCACCCCACGCAGACTCGGGCGGTTGCCTCCGGCGACGGCTGCGGGTTCGACGCTAACGCGCGGTCGGCGCTGCGGTGGGCGCACGCCCGCGGCGGGCTCGCCCGGCTGCTGCCGATGACGCTCGCGGCGTGGGTGCTCCCCAACTGCACCGGGACCCGCCCGCTCGCTGGGTGGGCCGGCCGGCACGGGAAGTTGGCCGCCCTGTACATCCGCGGCGGCGCGCTCGCCTACGCCGAAACCGCCGCCGCCGGCGCTGCGGTGCAGGCCTTCGAATCCGACGGCCCGTCGGAGGTCCTGTGCGACGGCGCCTGGCACCACGTCGCCCTGGTGATCTCGCGGAAGGCGCGGATCGCCGGCCCGCCGGGCGCTTCCGCAACGAAGCCGGGGAGGGTGCCGACGGGGGCCGTCGTCGAGCTGTTCGTAGACGCGAACAGGATCGCTTCCGGCGGGTTGCTCACGCATCCCAACCTCCACAGGGGCGGGTTTTCGACCGAATTTACCTTGGGGAGTGCCGTGATCCCGGGGGAGACCGAGTGCGCGCCCGGGTGGTGGGCGTCCGGGTACAAGTGTTTGCGCGTGGTATACGTCGAAAGCGGGATGACACACGGTGCGGCATCGCAAGCTTGCCGGAACGAGAGCTCGTGGGCGGCGGAGGCGTGGACGGAAGGAAGACTGGCGCGGCTGGAGGGTGAAGACGAGGTGGCTGCTGCCGTTCAGAACTTGGGCGCGGCGTCGCACTGGGTCGGCGTCGTCGCGGGGGACGGGGGGTACTGGAGCTATGAGGAAGGGTCCGAGCAGGCGGGGGAGGAAGTCGTGTTCTGGCCCGAGATGCAGGCGCCCGGGTTCGCGCACGGGTGGTGCGGGTACGTGGTGCGCGCGGGGGACATTCTGACCAGCCCGTGCGAGTCTCAGCTCACCCACGCGCTGTGCGAGCAGACGCGCATTTCTTACTACCACGGCAGCCTCCGCAACGTCGAGATCACCGCTGTTGCAACCCGTCCCGACCCTCTCTCGCCGCCGGTTCTTCCGTTCGCGACCCCTGCTCCTCCCCGCCCAACGACTGGAGCCGAACCGTGTGTCGTGCACTCCGTGCAGTCCGCCCGCCAATCGACTGTCACAGTCGTATCTCCGCTCGCAGGGCCCCTCGAGCTGTGGGTCACCGGCGTCCACTTGGAATCGTGCGCATTCACGTTGGAGGATGCCTCGCAGGGCGCCGTCGTGTCGTCCGGCGCCGTCTCCGTCGCCGGGTCGACCGGCCGGCTGGAGACGGCAGCCGTGAGGTTCCCCGAGGAGGACTTCCGTGCGATCCACGAGCGGGCCGCGGAGGGCGAGGCTGTGGCGCTCGCGCTGCAGCCCGGCTCGGTTTCCGTCGCGTTCGCACTGTTTCCCGTCGGGTTCCTCGCGGAGGCCGGGCCACTGGGCACGACCGTGAGGTGGCCCGAGGCGTCGTTCGTCGGGCACTGGGACAGACTCACGCGCCCCCTCCTCGGGCTCTCCCGGCCGGAGGCTGCGGGAGGCCGCGGCCGGTGCCGGGACATCGTGAGCACCGCGGCCCTGTCGGAGTGGGGGGCCGCCGTGTTCCCGGCGTCCGACCCCGTTGGCGGGATTTTCGAGCTGTGCTACGCCGCGCCGGCGGCGGCGGCTGCGCCGGCGGCCTTCCGCGCCGCTGGTCCCGGCGCCGCGGCCGTCACGCTGTACGGGACGTGCTCCGGCAACGGCGTGTTTTCGGCCGATCCGCCGCGCTGCGGGTGCTTCGCGGACGGGCTGCGGGGCCACTGGGTGGGGCCGGCGTGCGCGGTGTGCGCGGATGGGTACTCTGGTGGGCGGTGCGACCGGCGGTGTTCGCCGGCGGCGTGCTCGTTCCGCGGGCTCTGCGGCGCGAAGGGCGAGTGCGTCTGCGAGTTCGGCTTCGTCGGCGAGCGGTGCGAGCAGCCGCTGCCGTGCGCGATGCTGCACCGGGCGGTCGCAGCCGACGGAGTCGACTCGCTCGTGCGGTTCCGGCTCTCGGCGGGCACCGCGGCCGACGACGGCGTGCACTTCCTCGCGCCGCCCCCCTCCGCCGCTTCCCTGCCGAACGCCACGCTGACCCCCGACGGCACCTTCCAGTTCACCCGCGACGTTCGGCTCTCGGCCGCGCTGCCGAACGCTACGTTCCGCGCGTTCTCCGTCTGGGTCCGCGGATACGCCCGGCCGGTGGTGGCGGACCCTCCGGACACGCTGCTGTGCCTGCGGGCCTCTTTTGCGGCCGGCCCGAGCGGCGTCTGTCTAGGCGTCGCCGACGGGCGCGCCGTGCTGACAAACGCGGACGGCAGCGCGCAGTGGGCGGCTTCCGGCGAAGACCTCGCCGCAGACAGGTGGCAGAGCGTCGCGGGATCGTGGGGCGACGGCGGCGGGGTCCTGTACGTAAACGGCCGGCTGGTTGAATCGGCGGGGGCTGGCAACGGGTCGATGCCGCTGTGCTCCGCGGACGGGTGCGTGCTGGAGGTGGGGGGTGCCGCGGTGGAGGCCAGGGACGTCCGGGTGTATGGGGAGGAGTTGGACGGCGGCGGCGCGGCGGCGGTGTGGGCGGCGGGATACGCGAAGGACGCCGTCGATCACTGCCCGGGCGAGTGCCCGTGGGATGCGACCGTTGCGATATTCCCGCTGGGCCCTGACGGGCTCGAATTCGCCGTCGGAAACCGGGCCGGCCGCGTCGTCGGGCCGTCGAACCACACCGCCGGCGCGGCGGAGACGCTGGAGCTCGCGGGCGACTCCTTCTTCGACGCGGCCTCGCAGCTTCCGATCGACGCTTGGGCGGTGTCTGGGTGGTTTGCGGTCCCCCGCTTGCGGGTTCCGCGCGCCTGTTTATACGCCGCCCGGCCCAACTCCCCGCCGCCGCCTCCTCCCGGCGACGCGTATTACACGCTGGAAGAGCACGTGTCCGTCTCCTCGTCGACGGCCGACCTGTCCGAGACTGCGACGGTCCTGCCGGCGCACGCCGCGTTCACGGTTTCTTTTTGGACGAGGCACTCTTCCACCGCTGACCACGTCCTCTTCACCCGCCTCGCGTCGTCCGCGCCGGTGCTGTCGGTTTCGTTCGTCCAGGCATCGTCGGAGTACGCGATGTCCTTTTTCGGCGTGTCGGCCACGATTCCACTGGGCACGAGCCTCCCCGCGTCCATCCAGCACTACCTGGCACTCGTCGTCACCGGCACGCATTGGGAGTTGCACGTCGACGGCGTGGTGCGGGGGGCCGGGGCTGTCGTCGGGTACGACGGGTCTCTGCTGGATGCGGCGCGGGTGACGCGGTTGGGTCCGTATGCGGGGTTGATCCGGCAGTTGCGGGTGTACCGAAGGGTGTTGTCGGCGGGAGAGGTGGCGGCGCTGGCGCAGGCCGTTGATTGGGCGCCGTTCGCGCGGGTTTCGAGGGGGCACAGCCTCTGCTTCGACGAGGACTCGAGGCTGGTCGCGACTGTGCACAACCACCGGGGAGGCGACGCCCGCGTCGTCAGCGACCGGGATTGGGCCGACGGCGCCTGGCACCACTTCACCTGCACGGCCAGCGCCCTCGGGCAGTTTCTGTACGTGGACGGGATGCTGCTCGGCGTCCACGACTACGTGGGCGACGCCGTCGGCCCGCCCGCGGCTGTCCGCTTCGGCGCCGCCGCGCTCGATCCGCTGGCCCACGGCGCCACGTACTACTTCGTGGGGGAGCTGTCCGACTTCCGACTGTTCGCGCGCGCGCTCTCCGCTACCGACGTGCGCAAGACGTATCTCGCCGGGAGGAACCAGCCGCCTTCGCAACCGTCGAGGGCCGTCGACTCGTCTCGGCCGTCGACTGTCCGCCTGTCGGGCGGGCTGCGCGTTCGGAGGTTCCCCGGGACTTAAACGACGAGCGGTCCTTTTTGTTGGTACTGAGAATGAGTAGTTGGCAGCGTACTACGTGGAACTTACCAAAGCAGGTGAGTTCTACCAAAGCAAGTGAGGTTCCGCTGATGCGCACAAACGAAATGAAGGCGCCAGGCGCCAGTTCTCGTACTGAGAGAGTCATGGTACCTCCCGCTCTTGACCCGACCTCTCACCGTTGTTTCCGTAACCGACGTGCGCAAGACGTGTCTCGCCGGGAGGAACCAGCCGCCTTCGCAACCGTCGAGGGCCGTCGACTCGTCTCGGCCGTCGACTGTCCGCCTGTCGGGCGGTCTGCGCGTTCGGAGGTTCCCCGGGACTTAAACAACTGGTCCTTTTTCTTGGTACCGGTACTAAGAATGAGTTGGCAGCGTACTACATGAAACTTACCGAAGCAGGTGAGTTCTACACATGGCGAGTTCCGCTGGTGCGCACGCGCCAGTTCTTGTCCAGAAAGAGTCATGGTAACTCCCGCCGTTTTCCCCTTCTTGACCTGATCTCTCACCATTGACATTCAGGGCACTGGTCAGTTCATTGCGACCCACTTGTGTGGCGCTGAAGAACGTCTGACGTCGAGTGACAGTTGGCGGTGTATTCACCGATACCTCGAATACGTCACGCAGGCACCAAAGATGGTGGTGGTCGTCAACCGTACCGTGCAAGGTAGCAGCACGATTTTGGTTCACGTACCACCATACCGCTCAGAATATCCTCGGCGTCTAAGCACGCGCACGAGCCTAGACACAGCGAGATAGGCAGCCTCTCGTTAGAAGGTGTCGACCCATATCTGGTATCGTGGCGCCCGAGCTTTGCGTAGCTTACGCATGCCAGTGCATTCTGGCTTTGAGACTTCCAGTCGTATTCCAGCTCTCTCATACAGTGAAAGTGGCGCTACTCATCTGCGCCGCCCAAGAACCACGAGGGGTCGCGGAGAATGCACGTGACGCGGCGCCTTTTGTCCGTTCCTTAAAGCAGTTCCGTTCAGAGCGCTTCCGTACCTTTTCTTACACGCGCGGTGGCCTGAGTTTGCTTTCCAGCACTCGGACCTTCTCTCGCGCTTGGCTATTTGTTGACGACACGATTTAATGGGTGGCAGCTGCGTTTGTTGTTTTGTTTCTTTTGCCCTCTTGAAAGAGTCTTCGGAGCTAGAAACAGGGCGATCCCGAAGTCGGTGCTTTGCTGGCGGTAGGGAATGGTAGCTAGCTAGAACCACCAGGAGCGTGGAGCGATGCTTGCAGACATTCGGGAGATTTCACCCTTCAACTTACGCAAGCGATGGTACCCTGGTTCCATCTCGTAGGCGGGATGGGGTAAGACAGTGCTTCTGACGCATCCGAGAAGCTCGGGTGAACACCCTTCGGTACCTTCGACAGTCTTCACGAAGACCAAACCCCACATCCTGGGGTTGTATTTGCAGAGTGGGCCAAAGCATCTCATACTGCAGATAGACAGGTTGTGGTCTGCTTGCTCTTGAAGGGCGCTAGCGCCCGGCATGCAGCATGTAGTAGAGCCCATGCGGCGCCGGCATTTTTCAACCTCTCTCAGAATCTGCAGTTTCCTGCTGGAAGAGCTGAAGAGGATCGGACCAGCCTTTAGAAAAAAGAAATGAGCGTAGAACCGGATTAACGAGTGAATAGTTTGCACCCTCTTCACGTCGGAACCCCCTGCTGTTGCCAGGTTCCCCAAACCATGCATAGTTTGCACCCTCTTCACGTCGGAACCCCCTGCTGTTGCCAGGTTCCCCAAACCATGCGAAGCCACACGAATTGAAACCCCCCGGGAACAGGAAACAAGAAGAAGGTCGACAAGGCAGCAACCTCCGATTGATCGGTCGGTTGCGCCAACAAACGCAAACTCGCAACACCGACCGAAAAAAAACAGAAACCTGTGGTGTGCCACACCTTCCTCCTCCCTCCATCCATTTGGTACCCGTTCCCCTTTACGGGAAAGCACGACAAGACGTGGTGGCTATCGCTCAGCGGCCGGCGGTCGGACGGCCGCGGCGCGTGCGGCCGTGAAGGGGCGCCCGTGCTGTCGCTGATGGCGACCGAGAAGTGCGTCGACTGCGTCTCGCTCGCGTGCTTCGGCTCCGCGCAGTGGGACGTGCTGCAGGGCGACGACGCGGTGCGGATGGTCATCGGCGACAACAGCCGGAAAACCGCGTTCCGCGCGCTGTGCAGCAAGGACGACTGGCTCGACCGCCCCGAGCTGCGGGACCCGTGCCTGCGGCTCGTCCTGCACGGCATTCCCAAGTCGATGCGACAGTCCCTCTGGCCGCAGTTCCTCGGCGTCGAGAAGGTCAAAGCCACCTACAGCGCCGAGCTCTGGGAACGCGTCCGATGCGGCCACGGCGTCCAGCAAGAGGTTTGCCCCGCTCAGCACACTCTTTTTGTTTTTGTATAACCCCCTGCTTTACTTGAGGAGGCTGCCAGTTGCAAAAGATCAAAGGAGGTAAATGTGCTGTAGCCCACACGAAACACAGGTGAATCTGGGTTCAGTGGCGGGCGTAAGCGTTCAACAAAAAAGACCCATTTTGTAGTTGTATTGTTTCTCCCCCTCTAGCCTCCTTCGAAGTAAGCACAAGGCAGCCCCTCGAGTATTTTTGTATAACCACCTGCTTTGTAGGAAATACTTGAGGAGGCTGCCAGTTGCGAAAATCTCAAAAGGAGGTAAGTGTGCTGAAGCCCACACGAAACACAGGTAAATCTGGGTTCAGTGGCGGGCGTAAGCGTGTTGAACGGACGATAGGTCATGCGGGTCTATTACTACACGACAAGACACACAACCAACAGGTCAAAAGTCCTGGGTGAGAAAACAGTACACGCTGGTGTAAGCGAAGAACAAAACAGATTGTGTTTGTATTGTATTTCCCCGTCTACCTCTATATTTCCTCCCTTCCATGCGGAGTCAAAGCAACTACGTCGAGTATTTTTTGAAACATAGCTGAAGACAACGTGGTGTAGCAAATGCGCGTTTGGCGTTGGCAGTGTATTGTTGTGTGCAGCTTCCGTTTTACAGGTGATCGCGCGCGTGTGCACCAGCAAAAAAAATAATTAAAGGAACCTTTACGACAATGGGCACCCGGAGACAACCCCGGATCCCTAAGCGAACTTGCACTCTAAAAACTGGACTGGCTTACCTGCACCCGACAACCTGGGGTGCTTCGTGTAGGACGCGGGGGGCCCAGAACCACTTGCACAACGCAATGGACCTGGTGTCACATAAGCTAAAAACGAAGGTACACGGATGCGCAACCACTTGTGACAGTAAACAGCAAAGTAAAAGCGACACAAAGTATGAAAAGGAATGACAACACACAGCCCGGGCCCTACAAAAGGGGAAAAAGCCACATTAATAATTATTAAGCTAAGATTCCCCCCCGCCTCACACGTCAAACGGAGACCTCAAAAAGCCGACCGCTTAATACAAGAAACAGTCTAGAAAGGTCAAGTGATAGCTGCTGTACATTTGTCGCATGAGTGAATTATTGTCACTTGTTGCACTGAACACACGCAGGGGGTGGGAAGAGTCCAGAACTACCTCTACGTCGCATGAGTTCTTGTACTCGGAAAAGGTCGCGTTGGCAGAAACGGTAAAGATAGTAACTGTCACAGGGTTGATGAAATGAAAGCGAGAATTTGGGGTAGGCCCTGTTTATTAGACTCACGGTGCGAAGCTAGCGCACAAGGTTTGCCTGATCTCGCACCTACTTTCCGGTACCAAATAGATGCTCTATTCTAACTCTCTTTCCCTTTTAGTCTCTCCTGCTCTATCGCTCTCTTTCCATCGATCGTTCCAAGCAATCCACAAAACGCAAACTACCAAGCAATCCACAAAACGCAAACTAGACGCTTTCGCTCATAGAACGGGACGTGACACGAACGTTCCCGCAGCATCCTTTGTTCAAGACTGGCGACGGTCCTCAGCTGCTGACCCGGGTTCTCGTCGCGTACGCGTCGTTCGACCCGAAGCTTGGCTACACGCAGGGGATGGCGTTCACCGCGGGGCTCTTGATCCTGTCGGGGATGGGTGAGGAAGACTCGTTCTGGTGCATGGTGAGCCTCTCACTCGGGGAAAAATGGGGCATGCGGGGCGTGTGGGCACCCGAGCTCGAAACGCACGTCTGGGCACAAATCCGCAGCGACCTGTGGGCTGAGCTCGCCATGAAGGTTCCCGCCTACGTGGACCGGATGCAGGCGGATCGAGAGGCCGCGGACATGGTGCTGCTGCCGTTTTTGCCGTCGCTTTTCTGCAGCCGCCTGCCGCTGAAGGAGTCCGAGAAGGTGTTCGACGCCTTCGTCCTCGTTGGGTGGCCCGCTCTCCTCTCTGTTCTGACGACCACGATCGCCCGCGCATGGCGTGCAGTCAGCCTGCAAGGGCAGTATCAGACCACGCACACCACCGTCGCCGCGCTCCTCCCCTTCATCTACGCCGACTGCAAAAACAACGCCCCCGACATTCTTGTCGCGTCTTGGTGGGCGCTCCTGCCAGCTGATTCCAACGGCACTGATTTTGGGCCGCCGTGTCAGGTGCTTTCATGCGAAACGGACTGACCGCCCGTGCGTCAGCACCAACCGTGTCAGACTGATCAATCTCTCCGAGATTGACGTGTCCGTCTTGCAGTTTCCGGAGGCGCCTTGTCTCACCGGTGTTAAAAGTACAGCGGGGATCACATTCTCTTGCATTGGGTTCCATCGTTAACCGCACATAGGTCTTGGTCTGTTGTTAGCACACGCATCACGTCAGCTGTGCGCGCGCGCATGGGACAAAGCTGTTTTATAGTTTATGCGTACCGATGGTTGTTAAGAAGCAAGTCTTCAAAGTAAGCATGCAGTCTACCCTTGGCTTACTTCCAAAACACGTGAAAGCTTTCTCAAAAAGAGTTCCGTCGGAAACCAGTCTAGCCCCTATAAGATGAGCCGGTCCATCCCCTCTTGATAGACCGTGATAAACCGAAGAATACAGCACCGGGCAATTCGATGCAGCTCTAGGGACTAGGGATGGACCTGATAGACCGTGGTGACCGTGGTGGACCGTGGTTCACTGTGATAAACAGCGGCAGGCACTTCGATGCAGGTTCAAGAGATAGGGACGGACCGGCTCATAAGAGTTGAAGGGAACGCAGGAGCCGACACAAGAGCAAAATAACCCGAAAGCAAGAAGTGCTGCTGTTCCTGTTGCAGGATGCAGCCAAGCCAGACCAGAAAAGATGAAACGTGCGTTGAGGTCGCAGAGCATCAATTTGCAAAGGGAGCCAAGCTGAAGTTCTTTTGGCTCTTCCTCGCAAACGAGCCTTTGAACGAAAATTTCTTCACCCGCTTCGCTTGTAGTCTTCACGCGCTCAGTGTCCCCGACAGATGACTTTCATCCTCCCGGAGACAACAAGAAGAAGTGACGAGCCCGCACCCCGCGCGGCACAGCAATTCAACCAGTAAAAAGTTTAGCCTTCTTCGTCATTTTTCCGTTCCAACGGACGCGACTGCCGCTTTTTGACGCCTCTGAAGACATGTTCGGTGCGACCGCAGCAATGAGCTTGTGCCCAATAGGATCGACCCAATCACGGGACAGAAGCTTGCCAATTGAAAAGCAGCGTGGATTAGCCCCCTTCAAAACTCAGTCGTCGCTGCCCAAACGAGTCATTTTGTTGACCCAGTTGTGCTGTAACTGCTGGCTGGTACGGGCTCCTCTGAGTCTGCCCTTTTCACATTTTCATTGCCACCCTACGCAAAGTCTGGCACGTGTCAGGAACCCGCCGAGTTATCTTGTCATCTCTGTGAGGGAGAGAAGACGTGCTTCTTGCCAGACACTCGGTAGGTTTGAGATGCCGGTGTAGTATGCCAGAAGAAGCTGCCCCAGGCTCGTTTAACCGGAGGTGTCTCCTTGCTAAATCGCAGCGTCCGGGGTATTAGAGCGGAAACTGATGGAAAGTTCGAGCTGACGCAAGCTTTTCCAGGTAGACATGCACACCAGTTCCTGTCCTCGTGCGCAGGTTTCACGCTACCCCATGCAACGCGGACCTGTGTAAACCATCGCTTTCTCATCTGAGTATTCTTGGCTCACTTGTTTTCGGATGGCGACCATCAGGGCCAATCCTTTGAACACACAGCTCCCTCCCCTCCTCTCCTCGAGACAACACACACAAAACCTTACACTCGAAAACCAAAGGAAACACGTTCACGGTGGCGGCAACATTCTTGCGTTGGGTTTCCTGAGAAATAAGGGCCTTGACACGAAGAGACGCCCCGGCCAAAATACAGCAACCATGCCTCGAGTATGGCTCGCATTGGCAGGCGTTGTGGGCATGGCATCGGTCGGCAGGATCCAGGCAGAAACGTACCTCACGGACGGGTGCCCAGCACTGGGGGCAGGTCTCCCGGTGGAGGCGTCCTCAGCGGAGGGAGGAGTCAGATGCTGCGATCAACACGGCGCCTGCTTTGCGGCGACGGCGGCGGGGGATTGTTACGCGGGGCAAGTCAATTTTTCGACCGCGGAGGGGGTGTGCGAAGTACGCGGGCTGCGGCTGTGCTCGCTCGCTGAGCTGGCAACGGACATCTGCTGCACCGGCGACGCGTGTTTAAACAACATGGCTGGGGTGTGGGTGCGAGATGTTGAACCGCACACGTTTGCAGCAACCATTTGCGACCAGCTGTTGCCAATCCTGCTGCCAAAAGACTTGGCCACCTTTCCGGCAGCGAGAGCCGGGATCGCTTGCTGCACGGATTTCGGATGTAGCATTGGCGACGCCATCGGATGCTGGGACGCACAGGTGCCGTTTGCTGAAGCCCGAGACCAATGTGCCGCGAAGGGACAGCGGCTGTGCTCCTTGTCAGAGCTCAAAACATGCTGCCTTGGCCTGTGTTTGGAGAGCAGAACTGCGTGGTACGACAATTGCTTGCCCCAGAATAATTGCCCTGCTTCCGAGACGTGCGTTATGACCCAGGACAGCTTTCGGTGCAGCGCTTCCACCGAAGCACCAGCTACAGAATCACCGGCTACTCAACCACCAGCAACCCAAGTACCAGCCACACAGTCACCAGCAACTCCAGCACCAGCCACACATTCACCAGCCACATTGTCACCAGCAACTCAATCACCAGCAACCCCAGCACCAGCCACACAATCACCGGCAACCCAAGCACCTGCCACACAGTCACCAGCAACCCCATCACCAGCAACCCAATCACCAGCAACCCAAGCACCAGCCACACAGTCACCAGCAACCCAATCACCAGCAACCCAATCACCAGCAACCCAAGCACCAGCCACACAATCACCAGCAACCCAAGCACCAGCCACACAGTCACCAGCTACCCAATCACCAGCAACCCAGTCACCAGCAACCCAAGCACCAGCCACACAATCACCAGCAACCCAATCACCAGCAACCCCAGCACCAGCCACACAATCACCGGCAACCCAAGCACCTGCCACACAGTCACCAGCAACCCAAGCACCAGCAACTCCAGCACCAGCCACACAATCCCAAGCACCAGCAACCCCAGCACCAGCGACGCAATCGCCGGCTACCGAATCCCCAGCAACCCAAGCACCAGCCACACAGTCACCCGCAACCCAAGCACCAACCACGCAGTCACCAGCAACTCTAGCACCAACCACACAGTCACCGGCAACACAATCCCCAGCAACCGAGGCATCAGCAACACAGTCACCGGCAATACACGCTCTGGCAACCCTAGCACCAGTCACACAATCACCGGCAACCCAAGCACCAGTGATTCCATCACCTGCTACGCAGCCACCGGCAACCCTGGCAGCAGCAACAGTCGCACCAGAGACAGCTGCACCACCGCCTGTCTTTACGTTTTATCCTGAAACAGCTGCACCTGCGGCGGGGGCGCCGACTTTTGCCCCAACACCGCCTGCTGATGCGGATTCGCCAGTCGCGACGGGCGAATCCGAGAAAGCACCCATCGATAGCAGCTCGTCCACGAATGGAACGAGGCCCACTGCAGGCGAAAACCGGGCGCTATCATCCGTCGATGGATCCTCGGTGCCGGGCAGACTGAAGGAAACGATCGAGACGGTGGCGAAGATAGGTGCCGTTGTTAGCATAGGCTCCCCGAAGATTGCTGTGATGGTCAATTTCGAGTGCAAGGTGGAAGACGTCGACCTCGACGACGAGCCTCTGGACTGGGAGTTCCACCCGCTTGCCTTCTCCATCGGCAACCACAAGAAAAAATACTTTGTAGGCGCCCTCGTCGGAAACACGTGCCTGTGCGCAGGGTTCTTCGCAGCCCAATACCTGGTAGCCTGGGCCATCATGAGCATCTGGTCGATCTCCTGGGGGACAGCCGTTTTCTTCGCACGTGCTCCCGGTCTCGTAGCAATCCCGCTGATGGCGCTCCTGACCGGCACCGCGCTCTCCTCTTTCAATTTGGCCCTTTACCCTCACAGTGCGGGTACGCTGCCCAGTATTGTTGGGGCCGTTGGAGTCGCTGTTTGCATCCTGTTCCCGCTGATCCTTTGGAACTGCCTGTTTTCATTGCCGCAATTCAAAGCCGCCACCGTTCCCGACCCGAAGCTAGCACTGCACGAAGAAGGATCGAGCTTTCTGACAAAAGATACACCTTCAGGCTCGTCGCATCACTATGAGTCGCCCGACGTCTTTTCGTCGTCTTGGACGAAGTCTGCATACATTTTTGCATTCGGGCGCCGCGTGTGGGTCCGCCACAGTGACGCGCCGCCGTTCTGGGTGGAGCAGTGGGGGATGTTTTTCGAGGGGTTCAAGCAAGGGTTCCACTGGTTTTCGCTGGTTGAGATCGTGGAGATTTTGTGCATTTCGCTGCTGTCGGTGTGGAGGCCTGTTGAGTTTGCTCCTTGCATGAGCCGCAACCTGCTGCTGACAGTGGTGGTCTCAGGGTACTTCGGCAGCATCGTTTACTACCGCCCGCACAACGCCCCGTTGGATCTGTGGGTCTCCGTCCTCACGAGTGGGACAACAATGCTCGCGATCATCCTCATTTCGGTATCGATTGCACTCCGTGGGAACCCGGCATGGCTTGTTGAAGCACTCACTACAACCTCTGCAGTCTTGCTTTTGATATCTGCGCTCTTCACCCTGGGCAAAGGAGTGTACGACATCACGCTGTATTTTGTGGACCTGCGGATCGGCCGGCGGAAGGACGCGAGGAAGCTCGACAAAGCGTACAACCGAACAAGTCCCCAGGTGCGCGGAGTGAACGCCCAAGAGCTGTCGTTGTGGGAATCGACCGACGACGAAACCGACTCCGAACAAGTGACCGCACGTTCCCAACGGGTAGCGGCTTCGCCGTCCGTTTTCGCTCACGGTACGCCGGATGAAAAATTGTGCCTGAGGGACACCCCGACGGCTCTATCAAACCGTCAGAACAGCGTCGAAGCAAGAACCGCGGATCACCGCGCACGGGCAAGAAGCATTGCTTCCAGCACCCTGTGCTCCCCCCTACGTCCGCCCCACCAAAAAGCGAGCTACTCGAGTAAGTCTTCTTCGCCGGCGCTCTTCCACAGTCCCGACGAGTTCCCGATTGACTTCGGTGTCGCGCCGTACTTTCTCCAACAGCCCCCGCCCACCCGCCCGCGGCGCATGTCGTCGCTCGTGACCTTGGCTCCTAGCCGTTCTTTCCCCGAGCATCTGCTCCTCGCGCCTGCGGGTAGATCGCCCCGCTTACTTCCGAAACCAAACAGCCGAGCAACGGTGTCTCTGCAAACTTAGTCTGCCGAGTCTCTTCAGGAACCTCGTGCCCATATTGTTCCTGCACCAGTTTCTTTGTACAAGCACCTGCTTTGTAGGAAATACTTGAGGAGACTGCCTGTTGCGAAATCTCAAAGGTGTACAAAGTGTGGTACTCATCGGCATGCCGATGACTCCCCACTATCGCAACAATATTCCAATCTCAAAGGAGGTAAATGTACTGTAGCCCACACGAAACACAGGTAAATCTGGGTTTAGTGGCGGGCGTAAGCGTTCAACAAGGCCACCTGCTGTGGTTGGTAAATCCCTGCATCCGTATGCGCACGGATGCATGTAATCTTTGTGGTGAACTTCCCTTATATCCCACCACTTCAAATTTTGTTCCCTTATACCCCGGGATTACCTTGGGCAAGGCAATCCCATTGGGATATAAGGAACAAAAGTTGTGGTCATGACGATTTTTGGGGGACCAAAGGGGGTCAAAGTGACTATACGGGGAAGTTTGGTGCCGTTGAAACAAAAGGTTTCCAATCTGAGGCTGCGACCTCCAAAATGAGGTTTCAATTTCTCAAATTTCACTGCCACTTCGGCGTTTGTGGTCATGCGGCCAGAGGAAGAGGAAGCAACGGTAACAAGATTGCTGTACGAACCTGCAGCAGGATCAGCACCAGCAATTTCAATTCTGGAAGCAGTCAGCACATGTTTAGCACTGCCCTACTTCGCATCCGGCGCTGCAGCTTCTTGCATGTTTGCGTGTTTTACGTTACGGATAAATTGGCCGATTGTTTCCATCTGCATGAGCCCCGCACCCGTATCCTTTTTTACACTCTGCTCAACGACGCCTTTCTTTTCGGGAGGGCAAAGAGGGAGGGAGGGGTAATATTGCATCATCCTACGGGATAATAGTGGGGCGACCGGATACTCCTCGGAGAGATGGTCCCTGCACTCTAACTCGTCTCTCTCTCTCTCTCCTGCGTAAAGTCATCTGCACTATGTTCGACGGGATTCGCTCTCGTAGAACGGAGTCAAGTCTCGTCTGTATACGCCGAAGCCATCGAGCGCCACGGCCAGGGATGGATACATTTGCTCGCTGATCGATGCTACGGCAGTTCCTCAAACCCACTATGCAGCCCGAGTTCAGCCCCGCGCATCTACGCTCACAAGGCAACCATGATCACTTCGGTGTGAGGGATCAGTCCTGACCGAGCCTAATGCCTGCTGGTCGCCTGCGCCGTTGCGGTGTTTTGAAAACTTGGTAACTTTGTGCTCAGCGGTCCTACGAATCATGTTCTACCTCCTGTGATTCGTGTGGACTTTTAACAACCTTGTACCTTCCTACAGCAGGACAGGTTCTGCATCTGTTCATTGGGTAACTAATTTTGTTCCCGTTTTTCCCGTTGAAAGAAACCAAGGACCTAGAAGACCCACCCTTCCTGTTGATCTTGCAGCACTAACCGCCAGGGCTTGGTCTGGTCAGGCAGCCCAGGCTGGTCGGACTCGTCGGCTCTTGTTGGAATCGTGTGGAGAAGCGCCTCCAGGCTGTCTGGGTTGTCCAGGCTGGTTGGACTGTCTGGGTCAGTCCGGGCTGGTCGGAATTCTCCGTCGGCTACTCACTCCTGCATTAGGAGAATGCTGCTACACTGCAAGTTTCACTGGAATACAGAAAAGGGGGAAAAACAAGGGTCTAACGTACGATGGGATAGCCCCCCGAGATAGCCACTAAATCAGGCTGTCTGGTCTGTCTGTGGTCAACAAATTTCGTTCCCTTATATCCCAATGCAAGGCAATCCCATTGGGATATATGGGAGCAAAATTTCAAGTGTTGGGATATAAGGGAATTACACCATTTTTTGTACATCCGAGAAGCGAGAGAACTTTTTCTTGTGGTCCTGTCGCGGACTCCTGTGGCACGAGAAAAGTACCAGTCATGCTCACGACCACACCCTTGTTGTGAAAATGATACGTTGATCGCGTTAGGAACGCCCTTTCGAGTCCAGAGGTACTTCTTTGAACCTTGATACTCACTCCGGCGTTTGTGCGAGGCACGCACCGTTCACTTTGACGCTCAAGCTGGCGCTTGCGCGACCCGCAGACCGAATCGGAAAACACCGGAAGAGGGCGGAATCCTCGAGCATTTGAAGGAGCTACGGGACGAGAAGGAGTCCTTTTTTCCCCCGCCGGAATTCTGCCACAGTTGGGGCGAATCGCCAAGTGAGTGACCCCCGGAACAATGGTCGCGGATAGAAACCCCACCGCGTCCTGAATTCGGCTTGTTGCTTTCAACGAAAAACACACTTCATCATGACACACTCCATGGAGAAATAGCGACTTGATGTATCCAGGTGCCGCCTCCGCGCGAGTGACAGCAGAACTTGTCGTCTTCCTCCACCGTCGTTCCGCTGCAGGCACATGCCGCCGTTTTGCGCCCAAAGAGCCGCTGTGAGCTCTCAACAAAAGAGCTTGTCACTTCTGAAATTCGGAGTCAGAAGTCCGGTTTCGATTATTTTCTCGGACGCACGACGATGGATCCATGACATGGATCCCCCGCACCTGTAGCTGGTCTTTTACAAGCCTCAGTGATTGAATAGCTGCCTTCGGTGTCAACGAGTTCAAACAACCATTCAAACAACATCGAACCGCCTCTTTCTTTCTGTAGCGAGTGGCAAATCGCGTTCAAAAACTAGCCCGTTCCGTGTTACAGAAAAAAGATGCGACGGTCCAACCCCTCTTCATTTTTTGTGTTAACAATGCACTGTTGGTACTAAAAATTAATAGTTGGCAGCATACTACATGAAACTTACCAAAGCAGGTGAGTTCCGCTAGTGCGCACAAACAAAAGAAAGCGCCATACTAATATTATACCGTTCCACACGTTCCGTTCTCCACTTCCACTATGCAATCAAGAAGGTTCAACTGACGAGCCAATAGACTGTAAAAGGTCGAAGGAAAGACCGCACGCTGCTTCAAACGGCTTCAAACCGCGGCCGAATGAAGCGAGGCATGCAGTTTATTCAACCAACAACCCACCCCTTTTGTTTTACAAGCACCAGCTCCGAAGGAAATGCTCGACAAAGCTGCCAGACAAAGAACCGAAGGGATCCCAAGCGCTGTAACTACCGACGTGTTGAACGGACGTGGGGTCATGCGGGTCCACCCCTACACGACAAGAAAAAACCACAACAGGTCTGGTGTAAGCGAAGAACAAATCATATTGTGTTTGTATTGTTTTTGCCCTACCGGGAACTTTGACTCTAGTCTGACTTTGTGCAGTGACACGAGGTGTTGAATAGGTGGGAGGCTGCAACAATGAAATACCACAACTCTTGTTGTCGCTTTACGTATCCGATGATGGGAAGGCGGCAGCTGCTCCCTTGTGGGGTTAGGGTCTTCGGATCCGTAGCTTATCCGTTTCCAGCGACAAACGGGCCTCGCAAATCCTCGTTTGGAGACACCAGTCAGGTGGGGAGTTTGGCTGGGCGGCACATCTGTTACACATTAACGCAGGAGTCCTGAGGCAAGCTCAGCGGGAACAGAAATCTCGCGTAGAGCATAAGGGTAAAAGCTTGCTCGATACATGATCTTCAGTATCGATCCTCGGTGTGAAAGCATGGCCGAACGTTCCTTTGGTCTCGCTTCATGTTCAAGGGATGAAGCCGGAGGTGACAGAAAAATTACCACAGGTCAATATTGTCTCCTTTCCATTCGGAGTCAAAGCAGCTACGTCGAGTATTCTTTTGGAAATATGCTATTACCGCAGGGAATAGTTGACTAGACCTCTTGAGTTTGTGCTACCACGATTGGGCCCTGATCCAGTTCGTGAGAAAGGCGAGAAGAGAAACGCCTTTTCCATCTGTCTTGTCAAGAGCTGCGACTCAACTATTCCTGTTTTTCACAACAAACAAGTAAATAATGAAACAAATCTACGCATTTATTTTGCTTAGAAGTACAGTTGTGCTGATGGGCAACATTTCCGAAACAGCGGGTGCACATGAAAGGGAAACGAAGCAACGAAAAAAGTGGTAATACAGGAAACCACCTCCGACGAGAGGTTGGTAAAAAAGGGGGGTCGAATAAGAACACCAGTGTGATTATTCGATTTGTCGAATAATTAAAAAAGTTCAGGGTCGCCGAACAGTAGCAGGATCGATAGTGGTAGTGTTTTTAGACAACCAGACGTGTGTCAAATAACTGTTATTATTCGACGCCCCCCTCTACCCAGTACGCGAAGAAAAAGAAAAGTATGCCACCTGGGGGACTCAACACCTTTGGGTTCGTTGATGCTGGTCGTCCATCACTTCGTTTATCAGTGCAGCCCCAGCGCCTGAAATGTACCGCAATTGCTCGCTCAAAACGGGTTCATAGCGACACACTTTTCCCTGTTCTCCTCCGACTGGGAAACCCCTTAGGGCACCCGCTTTGTCAACGGGAGCAGGCTTACCGTAATACCGCAGCGCGGGCTTTTCAATGTCACCGCTTCCAGCTGACGGTTAAAACGCATTTTCCCGCGAAGCAATTCCTCGCCATTTTCACCGGCCCCCTCAGTATGATGAGAGTCTGAATCCGCTGCCTGAACCTGGTTCAGCAGAAACTGGACTCAAGTTGGAGATAAGTACTCTTTTGGGCACAAACACAGGAAAATTACCTTTTTGGGCACAACGAGAATTGTCGTTCCCGGGCTCGGAGAAATCCGGCCCACCACAACCAATGCGGTAGCGCGATGCGTGCGTGTTCGGCATCAAAAGAAACGAGGCAAGAATCAGTGTTCGCGCTCAGGAAAAAAGTGACTTGATTTCGGCCGGGAAAAAAAAAAAAAATTGGCCCGGCCGATAATCGGCCGGCTGATTTTTGGAAGACTCTGCAGATCAGACCGGGTCATGCCTCCCCAGTGGCAGTGGCACCAGGGCAGCCAGGTCTGGCCGTGGCAACTAGCTAGTAAGGACCACACCACTGGAAGTGCAAGTCACCGGACCGTGGACCTGTCAAGATTTACACTGGAAAAAACAAACCGGGCAGAAACCCCCCCCCCCCCCCCGCTTCGAAATTATTCGGCCTGATCGCGCGCACACTGGGCAAGATCGGGGAAAAAACAGAGGTGCAGATTTGTGCCTATCAACCTGCAGAGAAGCCGGGCTGAATAATTGGCCCGAGCGCCTTCTCCACGCTGCGCATGAGTCTCCACGAACTCAGTGTCCCCGACAGATCACTCGCCGATAATCGGCCGGCTGATTTTTGGTGCCGTTGTTGTCGTGCCAGGGCAGTCAGGTCGGGGCGTCGTTCACCTAATAATTAATTTTTGCGGAAAAGTTCAGGTAGAGCAGGCCCTACCTACCGGATGAATAATTCCATGACAACTGCCATTTTCTTCTCAGCCTTCCTCAGTTCCTGCCGTGGCTGGCGAACCTGGTTCAGCAGAAACGGCGTAGCAGCTGGCCCAAATGCTGGCCCTGAAACCCGCCAGACTCATCCGAGCTGCTGACAAACTGAAGGTGTCCACCTGGCCATGAAGATAAGGTTGTGGCTACGTGGTTAGTTTGGGCCACAATGTAGCTGACAGCTGTACCTGGCTTCTTTTCCAAAACTTACGCATTTCTTCCCAGTGGTGCATCCCAGTCACTGTCCACAGTGCACTGTCAGCAGTTAGCTAGTAAGGACCAGTGCAAGTCGCCGCACAAGGGTGGGCCCAGTCAAGATTTACACTGGAAGAATTCGGGGAGAAAAAAGAAACCCGCTTCGAAATTATTCGGCAGGCAAGCCGGCAGATCGGAGGGATCGAAAAGAGGGTGCAGATTTGTGCCATCAACCTGCAGAGAAGGGGCTGGATGATTTGCCCGAGCCTTCGAACGGCGACTTCTCCACCCGCTGCGCATGAGTCTTCACAAACTCAATGTCCTCGACAGATCACTCCTGTTGGTGATGGTCACCGGGGAGATAAAAAGAGAGCGTGAAGCGCCCGCATCTCGCGGAACACCCATTCAACCAGTAAAAGAAGCCTCCTTTCGTCCCCTTTTAGCCCCGTTGCGTGCGACCGCAAGAATGAGCATGTGCCCATCAGAATCTACACATGCCTCCGTGAGTCACGAGGTCAGAAGGATGCGGTGCTAGAAACCCTGCGGATAGTTTTGCGATGCCGGTAGTACAGAATCTTACCTGACCGAGGCTAGTTTATCCACGGAAGTTTGCCCTGCCTGTTAAGTAGCAGCGTCCGAGATGTTCGAGTGAAGGTCGGCGACTCCGAGCTAGCACAAGCTTCTACAACGAAGCTACAAACAAGATCCCCGCTTCTACAACGAAGCTACGCACGAGTGCCCCTTGTCATGGAACTACTACCCGTTCATGTTCCCTAAGTTTCAGCGCAGAACCCGTAACGGATCAGAGGGCCTAGAACCACCAACAGCTACGTTCCAGGGAACCAAAGTTCGGGCAAAGTTCGGTAGTTCGGGCGAAGCTAAGTAATTTCAACGTTGCCTGGGCTTGGCGGACATGCAATGTTGAAAGAAATGAGAGCGTGTTACGGAGCACACACGGCATGTCTGCTGAGCCCAGACCTTGAGGTAGCCGAAGCCATAAAAGCAGCCTGAGATCTGGGGAACTGCCCATTGCCTAAAGCGTGTGCCGCGCCTACCCAACGCTTACCAACTGAATTTTGGCCGCTGCTGAGCTCCGACGCTCTCAACTCTGTAGCCGCACACATCCCCTTACCATCTTGCGGGCGCACGTTGTCGGGTGAAAGGATGACGGTCGTTTGGAAAGGTTGCCCGTCGTTTTGGCCCCCGTTCTCCTTCGGCGGCACTCGGATTCGAAGCATCCCACAAACAAAACCGTATTGCAACACGATATAGATACGGTGCGCAAACCATAAGCAGCACCACAAATTCACGAAAAGAGACGGTCATACGGTACCAAGAAGACAGACAGTCACCTACTGCGTGGACAATGGCCGAAACCACCAATGACCAACAACGAAGGTAGTGTGTAACCACCACTCTTACGACACTCAGAGCACCAATCTATCCGATATCTTCCCATAACGACGAAGGTCACCCGGAGACTTTAAACCCCCGGAGTTTCAAGCGAACTTTCACTCAAACAAATCAGTGGGACGCGCGAAGGGAATCCGCGGGGCGCAGTGGCGGGCGTGGAGGGACCGGTGGGGGGCACGGCGGCGTGAGAAAAGGGGAGCACGATGAATCAGGCGGTGACGCCGGAGGAGAAGGAGCGCGCGGCGCGGACCGTGGTGCTCTCGGGGCTCCCGGAGGAGAACCTGTGCGTCGTGCTGAACGCGATCGAAAGATACGTCAGGTGCCCGCCGGTCCTCTGCAAAGCACTCGACGGACTCGGTTGCAAGCGAATCGCGGTGGAAACGGCGAAAAAGGACGACGCGCTGAAGCTTCTGTCGCTCAACGGGAAGAAAGTGGAAGTTCTCTTCCCTTCTTTTTCGTCCAACTCGCCCTCCTTCGAGACCACCGGCAGCGGCACGGAATTCAGCCGGCAGTCGACCGAGGATGCGGGGGGCCAAAGCCTGCTCCTGGCGTCATGGGCCGCGGGCGTGATCTGCCCCGCGCGCTGCAAGCTCACGTACGTCGAGTGGGCGCTCGTCGACAAGGCGACGCGGCCCGCTTCGCACGCGTCGCTGTCGAGCCTCCCCGCCGACATGCTGCCGGGTTTTTTTAGCCGCGACGTCGACGGCTTCCCGCTGCCCGGCCCGCCGCAGGCGGTGCTGCTCAAGATCGTGAAGCGGCCGTCCCTAAAAGCGAAGACCGAGCCGGGGACCCCCACGCCGCCGCCGGCGGCGGCCGCGGCGCCGCGGCCCGCGGTGGCCCCGACGCCGCCGCCGGCCGTGCCGGCGCAGCCGCCCGGCATCGACGGCAACGACCGGCGCGGCCGCAAGCGCGGGTTCTCCGACGGCGTGTCGTCGCCCCCCGCCGAACTGGAAGACGCCGCCTGCTCCGACGGCGGCGGCGGCAAGCGGGTGAAGCGGGACCTTCCGCTCAACCCCGGCAGCCTCCCGGCGCCGGCCCGCGCGGGGCACCAGCCGGAGCAGCCAAGTTCCCCGCCCCCTGCCGAGGGGGGCGACACGCCGCCGCCAGCTACCGCGAGCGACGACGCCGCGAGTCTCCTGTCGCTGGAGGCGCTCAGAAACAGGCTGAAGCTGCACATCAAGGACAAGGAGGTCGCGATCGAGGAGGAGAGCGAAGAGCAGAAGCAGCGGGCCGCCGAGCTCCGTCGGAAGCAGGACGACGACTTCCGGCTCGCGACCGAGGAGAAGCTCGCGAAGATGCAGAAGCAGAAGGAGGAGAAAGCGCGCGCGAAGCTGCGCGACAAGGCGCTGAAGGAAGAGGCGAAGAAGAAGAAGGCCGGCGACAAGCGGCTTCGAAAGGAGTACCTCGACTTCTGCGCCGAGGTCGAGGTGAAGATGAAGGAAAAAGGCGCGAAGTACAAGCCGCCTCGCTGGGACGACGCCGTCGAGCGAGACTTCTTGAAGGACTTCCGAGACAACCTGCCAGACGAAGCCGAAGATATCGCGGGGCGCGTGAAGGAGAAGTACCGGAATTACCGCGAGATCGCAGCGGCTTACGACCGGCATCTGAGCAAGCTCAGCGGGTCGACGTTCTTGTCCCACCTGTGCCTGGCGGAGGAGATCTTCAAATTCGGCGGGTTGCTTTCGAGCACGTTGATCGGCCTCCTGACGGAAACCCTGAAAGACACCATCACCAAGAGCAGCGCGAAGCACTTCCGGTTTCTGCTTTCACGTTTTTCCATACTTTTAAAGTCTTTAACTTTTCTCCTGCCCGTCCTTTTATTCGTGAGTCGCAATCGGGCAAACCGGTATTGAGGGGCCGGAAACTCCTCAGAGAGATGTTCCCGGCACTCTAACTCGTTGTTCGGGTGTCGAGTTGCAGGGACCTTCTTCCCGAAAACCCGAAAAATGATTCGCTGTGCTCTCGTGACTGACTATGCCTAGCAACCTGATGAACCCAACCCAATCGCCGTCTTGTCAGCAGACACTCAAGTTTAACGCCGAAGGTCCGCCTAACGTGTCCGTGGATCACAGAACCGAAGAAACGTGCGTGCGACGGTCCCATATTTGATATACCGGTCAAAATATAAACCCAGCACGTCCTCGTTCTCACCACGTTCTCACCACTGCACTCCCACCCGGGTAGCTCGCTCAGCCATACCCCGACCATGCGGCATAGGACATATTGTAGTATACCCACGTTTTTTTGTATAAGCACCTGCTTTGTAAGAAATGCTTGAGGAGACTGCCAGTTGCGAAAGACCAAAGAAGGTAAATGTGCTGTACCCCACACACGAAACACAGGTAAATCTGGGTTTAGTGGCGGGCGTAAGCGCTCAACAAAAAAAAACCCACTTGGTAGTTGTATCGGGTTCTCCCCCTCTAACCTCTTTCGAAATGAGCACAAAGCAGTCCCTTGAGTATTTTTCGTCGTACAGTGCCCAAAACAACAGCCGGTTCAAGGAGTTGGCGGAGTCGCAGTGGCAGCCAGCGCTGCCAAAGGAGGACTGGAAGCGGCTCGGTGGCTTGTTGAAGGACGCCGAAAAGGATGTGTCGCGCAGGGAGGAGGCAGAGAAGGTCGAGAAAAAGCGACTCAGGGACCTCGACGACCAGCAGCGCGAAGGCCGTCGGGAGCGGGAGCGACGGGAAGCAGAACGACAGGAGCGTGAGATTCTCGCTTTGGCAGAGCAAGCGCACGTAGAACAAACGCCCGGACCACACGGCGTAGTGGCGACCACTACGTACGGGAGCAACCTTGCTGGCATCTTGGGCCGCCGCCCGACCGGCATGCAAGGCCCTGGAGTCTCTCGCGTCCAGCAGGTCCCTGAGGTGGTAGAGACCACGTTCTCTGCCAACCTCTCTCAGCTGCCTGAAGGCTGGACGTCGAACCTGGACCCAAACACTAACCGCCCTTACTACATCCACACCCCTTCAGGACACACCTCGTGGATCGACCCACGACTTCCGGCTCAAGATCATTTTGGCTCTTTAATCTAAGCAGCCGACTTCTCAAGAGCTGGGTTGCGCCTTCATGTTCAATCGGCAAAGCCAATGCTCCAGCGACTGCTCACACAGCATGCGATGCTTGGACTCGCTCGAGTCGCAATGTCTCCTTTCAGCATGAAGGAAGCTTACTACTGCAGGAATACTTTGGTCTATGTCAAGTCCCTTTCTTCCGTGCGGAATAGGGGTGCTTAGTGTCGCTGACTTGAACTTATAGCGCGCGGAGAGCGAGCCAATAGCAGGTCTGTGATGCTCCTAAATGTCCCAGGCTGCACGCGCACTACACTGACGCATTAAACGAGCTTGAGAGCCCTCCGGCCACCTACCTTTTGAAGAGGATGGGAAATCTGTTGAACTTGCGTCGTGATGAGGATCGGTAGCATATGGTAGGCGCCATCGAGTGCTTACGAAAGATGAACTATCTCATTGGGCAGGGAGGCCGAACGCTGGTTCGAATTTCTTGAGTGTCTGAATTTCGACTGCCGGGGGTCGTGCGTACTCCTATGCTAGGTGAAGTTATTGCATCGTAAGAGGACGAGCTTCTGCGACATCGTTCGACAAGAATGTCTTCATAATTAGAACGAGAGCGTGGGGATCCAAGATGATCCGGCATCGTTGTAGTCCACTGCTGAAACGATGCCGTCTCAGGATCGAGGGAAGTCCATTTACCCCCACGGCCCGAGGTCCGGTTGAAGAGCCATGTGTCCAGGGGTGTACTGCCTGCGGGACGACCTTCCCCATCCCTTCTCTCTCTCCTTTCGCTCTAGCCTTGGGGGCAAAACTGCCTCCAAATCATGAGCACATACCTGGTGAGATTCGAGACAGGGCCTGCAGGACCGATCATCGGCACACGAAAGAGCGCACACATCATTTTCCTACTTTCTTCGTATTTCCGTCCACCCACAATTATTTTCTTTTCAAGACGGTGCAACGTGGCCAAAAAATGTAAGCTGGAACCAACACCAAGCTGAAGATCATGTCACTGTTTCAGTTTACATGATCGATCATGATCGAGCCTCATCGTTTGGTCGGGTTAGAATGCAAAATAATTGTGGCAATAATCTGCGTCTCCAGGGGTGACCGACGTCCCTCTTTTTCCAGCTGGTGCCGCTCATGCATGACCTTCGCCCATGAAGGTGTGTGGCACTTCGATATAAATTCGGCTTCCCTTGCGCAGGATTCCGTGTTTTTGCAGGCACGGGCAGTCGAGCGATCCGCGTCGATGATCTCGGATTTGCACTCCGCTGTTGCCCTCTGCAGGTATGGCTGGTAAAAGGGGAGGGGGTCGAACAATAACACCTGTGTTATTATTCGATTTGTCGAATACTGAAAAAAGTTCCGGGTAGCCGAACAGTAGCAGGATCACGCAGTGGTAGTGTTTTAGACAACCAGACGTGTGTCAAATAGCTGTTGCTATTCGACCCCTCCCTTTACGTCGTTGCAGCGTTGTGAACCAGAAAATGCAGATATTCAATCGGAATTGGGCTTAGAAGTCGCCATGAGAATACCAGCGGCTGCCAATCTCCGTGGGCCTCCCTCTCTCCTCGTGAAGCATGCCCCAATTCATGAGCACCTCCTCGTGGTGTCCCTCGGAAACGTGCTCAACGCGCGGCCGACGCAGGCCGTCGTTGATATTGTTTCCCGAATTGGTTGGTCAACGATGACCGTGTGTTTGGGTGCTGGGAAAAGCTCGTCTTGCGGAAACTGTCAAAGCATGCGAATTTGCAAGTCATTAAAGAGGTTCTGACAGAGCTCTGGGTACTCATGTTCTTGAGTTTTTGAGCAGAGTGCGCAGCATCGGGAACTCTGTTACTATTAAGTTTCCGACACGCTACCAGAGCAAGCCTCAAAACCGGAAATCGTGGGCCTCCCTCTCTCCTCGTGAAGCATGCCCCAATTTATGAAGGAGCAGAGCGCGCAGCATCGGGAACTCTGTAACTGATAAGTTTCCGACACGCTACCAGAGCAAGCCTCAACACCGGAAAAGCTCGTTAAAGTATGACAAATAATGCGCGGGGAAAGGACCGTGTGCGCTGCTGGAGTCGGAAAATCTGACGTACCGAAAGCAGAACCGTCCGTCCCCCACCTTTCGTGACAAAAAGCGAAGAATGACAACTGTTTCCACGCCCTGTTCCACGCGGCGGGGCTTCGTTCTTCGTTCTTCTTTTTCAAGTGTGTTTGTTTTCTGGCTCCGTTCGCATTCGATTTTATTTCCGATGAAAACTCGTTCGGATGCCGGCAAGGGTCAGCACCTGGAGAAAAGCGTGGTTATTCTGCTCCGGGTGACCATGGGCGCACCAAATCAGCCTTGAAGACTCCTGTTTTCACGTGCAGATTCCTCATTGCCAGCACCCAAGACTCCTGCCTGCTTAGCACACCTGGCAAAGGGGGGGTGGGGGGTTTCACATTTACCCATACGACAAGTACATGCTTGTCATATGACAAGTTTTGTAAAGGGATTACTCTAGTAGTACTCGCATACGACGGCTGAGGAAGTATGTATACAACCCCATACTCGCAAAAATATATTAATTCATTTTCAAGCGACAACTGACTGATCAAGCTCTGTGGCAGAAGAAATAAAGACGGAAAGCTCTCCCAGTCCCTGCCCCGAAGGAGTTTGCGCGAGATGGCTGTGTTCTGCGGTGCAAAATGGAAGAAAGGAATGGGGTGTCTACAGGCAAGCTTTTATCACGGTCTAGTTCACCCGAGGATCCCACGGAAGATGTGTTTGTCCCGTTCCCTTCGAGAACGATCTTCTTGTTGCGTTAGTGGTGACAGAGTGAGCCGATGCCTCTCGTCTCATCTTTAAAAGACGGATGTCGCGCATGCTCTTGACAGACGCTAGCGTCCGACATTTCGCACGCGCGTCGCAGTCGTTGGGTGGTATTGACAAGGGGTTTCATCGGACACTCGGATGAGCTTCGTTACTTCACCGCCGCAGGTTCCCCCTGCCCTGGGAGGTTTGCTTGGCTGCCTTCAGTTTGCGTCTCCGTGTTGGTGTTGTTGCTTCGCTTTTGGACTCCTTCTTCGGCTTGGTACGGTCCCAATGTCCTGATCTGCTCTTGGTGCCCGTCTTGCGCTCATTCTGCGCTGCTCCTGCTTGACTTCGTGTTTCCATCGGGCCTGCTTGCGTTCCCATCCCGACGGGTAATCTGCATCTGGGGACGAAAGCTGCCGTTCAGCGTCGCAGCTTTGCGGAGTCCTGCTTGCGGTACGGCTCGCACCTTGTCGCCGGCCTTCTTCGCCGTCTGCTCTCGTGCGGCTGCCTCATGCGCGCATCACGACTTCGAAGGCCTGCTGGTTCGACATCTGCGGCCTCTTATTGAGGCGGCCATGTTTTCCGCCTCCAAGAGATGTCAGGACGTTGACGTGCACCTCGAGTGCCGGATGCACTGGCTTCTGTACAATTTTTGCCAGGCGTCGCATCGTGCTCTTCATCGCGTATGACTTCGCGGTCACCGAGTCGCGGTGTTCCGCCGTCGCTCGTCTCTGAACTTCGTCCATCGCGCGGTTCGACAGGGCGTCGGCGTCTACGTTCTGCTCGCGTGGCACGTGCTCTAGCTTCACGAAGACGCCCTTCTGCCGCAGTTCCGCTTCCTCCGCAGCCGTAACGCTTCGGAACAGCGCGCGTTTCCTGTCATTTGGGGAACGACAAGTTCGCTGTCCCCCCGAACTACCAGCACTCCGCTCAGCCCCGGTTGGTCCTGCAGTCGGTGCAGTGCCTTGACTAGGGCCGTGTACTCTGCGATGTTGTTCGTCGCTCGCTCCTCGATCAGGGCGCAGATTTCCCACTACTTTTTTCCCTACACAGCTCCTGCATACGGCCCCTCGCGTCCCGTTGTTCCGCGAGCCGCCGTCGAAGAAGACTGCCGTCTGCCACGATGGTAGTTCGTCCCTCGCCACCCACCGTTTCTCCTTCTCTCCCGGGTTGCGTTTCTCTCGCCGCCGAGTTTTGACAGGTGTCAGCGTCAGCCCGCTGAACAGCTCGAAGTCGATCGCAAGTTCAAAAAACGCCGTCGAGACATCGCCTCCTTGTTCTGCCCATCGCCTCGAAGAGCTCCATTTTGCCATCGCCAAGAGCATCTCGTGGGAGTCGGGCCAGGCCGTAGTGCTCGGTCGGGTTCTCTGCACGTCGATTGGGTACACGGCCGTCGGGGGCTTCGGGTTCCACCCCCACGGGTAGTCGTCGACACGAAATTCTTTTCGCCGGCAGTTCTTCTCAACCAATCCCTCCACCCGTTGTCGCTCAAGCATTATGCGCGCACACATAAGCTGGATCGGGCCTGCCATGTCTGCTTCCCCGTCTTGGTGTGTCTGCTTCGGCACGACGCCACAGAGAGCAAGACATTTTGGCATGTTCGGGCGGCTTGCGAGAAGATGTAAATATTTATTCGCTTCTCACTGCAGCCCATCTGGTGCATCATTCCCACCACATGTGCTGCTCGTCTTCGGGTACTCCTGCATTGCAGTACTTGCAGATTTCGTGTCCGAGCCTCTTCCCCGTCGAAACTGCGTTGGCGATGACTGCTCGCACCAGGTACCCTGTCAGCCCACCTTCTGTCAGCAAACGTCGGGTTGCCGGTCCGTCTGTGCCGTGTCCGATTTCCTCGAGCTGTCCTCGCGCGACCTTCGAGTACCTGTGTGTGCGGACGGCCTCCCTTACCGCATGTTGAAATTCGTCTTTCGCCACTGCCGCTCGTCTCCTTGCGCTCCCGTCCTCTGCGTCGTTGTCGCAAAAGAGGTTCCAGTTCCCTTGGTGCGTCGGGTCTCGTACAAGTCCAAGCTCTGTCCATGTCCATCCCACCTGTTCGACAGCCTCTTGGAACGGAGGTATCGGTCCCTTCTTTTTGACATGGAGCTCGCCTCGTTCCTCTCTTTCTCTCCTCTCCGCCCGTACCTCCTCTGCTAACCGCCTAAGTCGCGGCTGTCTACTTAATTGCTGCCCGAGCGTCAGCAGCCGTCGATGCAAAATTACGGATGCTGGGTCCGATGGCCTCGGTACAGCACATTCAGTACTGCGTCGCTTCGCCGTAAGACCTCCGGACGCCATCGTCGCCCTCGTCAGTGCCTGGACATACTTCTGAGGCGGCTGCCATACCGCGGTTCCGGATAGCGCTTTGGTCGCTGCAGCGGCGACGAAGCGTTCTCGCTCCTCCATCGGCACCGGTAGGTGGCGAGCTATGGCTTGGGCCTTCTCGTGACGCCCCTTTACCCGCTTACGGCCTGGGCAGCCGCCTCGAGCTGTCCTTTGTCGTCTGTCATGGCCTGTGTGTCATCTAAGAAGGCCAACGCGCGCACTACTTCTCGGTGCCGAGTACCTCGACTGCTCTGACCCAGTGCATTCAATAGTAGAACACTCAGAGGGCACCCTTGCAAAATTCCGTTTGCGGCGCTGAGTGCTTCGCCTACTCCGCCGGCAGTTTTGAAGTGCCTTCTGATGGACGCGTACACACCCCTTAGGGCCCTGAGGACTTCTTTGTCTATTCCCATGTACTTTACCAGTTTGAACATCACCTCGTGTGGGAAGTGATCAAAGCACTTCTCGTAGTCTACAGACAGCCCGTACAATGGCCGCCCGCACTCGATTGCGTGCTCGATGCGCAAGGCGACTTCGTACATGATGTCGTCTGCTCCTCTGTGATGTACTGCGCCGCGTATCCCGTCGGGTATCCACTGGTGTACCCATTCCCCCAACATCCTCAGCCGCGTGGCAGCCCAGAGTCTGTAGACGGCGCTCGTTACAGAGATTGGACGCAGACTCATGGGTCCAGCGTCTTCCTCGTTCTTCGGTATGAGCGATATCAACGCCGTGAGGAGCGCCCGTGGCCAGGTTCCCGTCTCTTCTACTACTGGAACAGGTCTGCGAATCGGTCAACCGCTTCGTCTGGCAGTGCCGCCAACTCGTGGACGCGCCAGCCTTCTGCCCCTGGGCCGTTCCTTTATTCAGTTTCGTTAAGGTCTTTAGGAGCCCCTCCTTCGTTAGCGGCGCCAGCATGACCGGCTCCGTTCGTTTGATGGATGCCTCGAACTGTTGTTTAAAATCTTCCCATCGCGGCGCTGGCTTTCGGAAGTGCCTCTGGAAAACTGTCCCCCACGCGTTAGGCCCGCGTAGGATTCTGTCCATTTCTTCTGGGTTCCATGTGACGTTCCCATCCCCGTCCTTAAGAAACCGCACCAACTTTCTGTCTTCCTGCTTCAGCCATGCAGAAATTCTTCCCGGCCGCGTCGTCACTGCAAGCTGCATGTGGTCACACCATTCACGTACGTGCGCGTCTCTCACCTGCTGGGCGAGTTTCCGCTGACAACCCATCAGGTCACCCATCACGCGCATAAGGTCTGCTCCTACAGGCGGGTTCGCTCGCCCCCATACTTCCTCGTATGACCCCTCTGGCATCAGATGTGTTCCCACCCTTTTCGCCTTCTCCCATCGCGTCCTCATTCGGTCCGTCTGCATGCTCGTCGGGCCGTTTCCTCCATTGTCGGCAATGGCCTGCAGCTGGCGAATAAGCCGCGAAGTTAAACGCTCCATTACGCCCGCTGCCACCCCATTATGTCTGCCTTGGGGTGCCGAGATTGGTCTATTCTCTCCCATCGTTTTGCCAGATACTTCTCAGCGGGTCCCGACGCCAGTCTCCACGCCTTCTCCACCATCTTCTCCTCGACTGCTTGCACAAACCCCGTTCTCGTCTTCGCTACAGTCTCTTCAATGAGTGACCTCCCCCTTCCTCGCTTAGATATGGCATCCGTCTCGGGAATGCGGCCGCCCTCAGCACAGTTCTTTGTCGGGAACCTGTCCAAACTCATTCGGATAACGACTGCGTGATGTGGTATCGCTTTGACTTCAATCACCTCCACAGTTTCGACTGCTTGCAGGGCGGCCTCATTCACTAGTATAAGGTCGATCTGTGTGCCCCCTTCTGCCTGCCAGCAAGTATTCTTCGGTTTCGTCCCGTTCCTCTTCGCCACGTGCTGAGCCACGTCGGTCCACTGTCCGATCGTTGTCGCGGCTCGCAAGGCCCGTGATGCTTCCACCGACGTGTTCAGGTCGCCCAGAATCAGCGTGGGACGCTGCCGAGGGCGGCGGCGGCCTCGAAGACCTTCTCGAACAGGTTCTCTCTTGAGTCCTGCTTGCCAGAGTGCCCATATACTTGTCATATGAGAAGTATGTACTTGTCACATGGATAAATGCCAAAACCCACCCCCCGTTTTGCACTTCATCAGCCAAAAAAGAGTTCCTAGGTGTTTCTGGGCCCAATTTCTGACCAGATGGGCCCCATGCACAGGAGCCCACAAACCCACACCAATGGGGCGTATGGTACTCCTACCCCCCCCTTGTGGCCTGTCCCAAAAGAATAGGGTCAAAAACAAGCAAGTTTTTTTGATTTTCCACTGTGGTGTGGGAGTAGGCGGCTCATGCCGTCGGCAGTCCTGCTAACCGACACCCTTCGGCCGGCAGGCCTGCATACGAACAGGTAGGCAAACGCGACCCCCTTTCTGCTTTGCTGCAAGCATGCTGGCATCACCATGAAGCGGTCCCTTGAGCCATTGCGCACAACGCTTGCGCCCTCCCGCCGGCTCTTCCCGACTACTCGCGTCCTCCGCATCTCGGTGTGCCTGTCGGCGCAAACGGGAAAGCGAAGATTCCGATTCCTTTCGGATTATGAACTCGTAGTAGCTTCCAAGAACTCGTGGTGCAACCGACAAGGTTGCACCACGACAAAAGTGTGGCAAAAGTGACCCCTCTGGAGTCACGTAGCGAAAAGCAGGCGTGTGTGTGTGTGTGTGTGTGTGTGTGTGTGTGTGTGTGTGTGTGTGTGTGTGTGTGGTACTCATTTGCTTGCAAATGACTGCCCGCTAACGCAACACGAAGGTGTACTCCCAACCTGTCCAAAGAAAGTATGGCTCAAGAGTTGGGGGGCCGGCTATACGCGGCGAAACCTCAACCGACGACCAAGGCGGCGAGGGGAGGAACGCAGACGATGCCCGGGGGGGGTTGTATACCCGGGCAGGAGAAGAGCGGGTTTGGATTCCCGAAAAAGACCAAGTACCGGAGAGAACGCTATGGGATACGGGGAGATGACATCACGTGGCCACGCCGATCGGAGGGGGGAAGACCATGCTACATGATAACGGTTGGATTGTACCTCTCATTGTACTTCTTATATGACAAATACAACGTACTTGTCGTACGCATGACAAGTACGTGGTGCACTATGGCTAGGGGGCCCAGCAGCTCCGTCACCACCAGCATCAGCAGCTAATCTGGCAACCTGTTACTCTGAATACCAACCAACAAGAGCACTGTACCAGGCGGCAACTGAGCAATTATCGCCGGCAACACAAAAACCAGCTCCAGAGGGGAAGGAGGCACACAACACGCATCAAGATGCTCCAAAATGGGGGAGCGTCGACGCACAGATGGGGGCTCATCGTGGCATACCTTATCGGGCTAGCATTGCGAATTGAAGCGGACCATCACGTTGTCGGCGTTACCCTGATGAATGGCAGATATTGCCAGGACCCCAAGAACGTGACCTCTCGCCCGGCATCTGAAATGGCAACAATCAGATGTTGCACAACAAATAGCACCTGCACGTGGCGGCCTAGGGAACACAATTATGTATGTCATCGCGACGGGACGGTGAAGCTTTTTGAGGAGGCGGAGGATTACTGTGAGCGTTTGGGACACCGTTTGTGTTCGATCGCTGAGGTGGCAGCCGCCGGGTGCTGCGCAGGAGGTTGCACCACTGCAGAGGCGTTTTGGGTGAGAGACGCACCAGCAACTCTATCACCACCTACCAGCGCTCCGCCGACGAATGCGCCACCTACAAACGCTCCGCCTACAAACGCTCTGTCGAGGAATGCGCCGCCTACAAACGCTCCGCCGACGAATGCACCACCTACAAACGCTCCGCCAAAAAATGCGCCGCCTACAAACGCTCCGCCGACGCTTACAAACGCTCCGCCGACGAATGCGCCACCTACAAACGCTCCGCCAAAAAATGCGCCGCCTACAAACGCTCCGCCGACGCTTACAAACGCTCCGCCGACGAATGCACCGAATGCACCGCCTACAAACGCTCCGCCGACGCTTACAAACGCTCCGCCGACGAATGCACCGAATGCACCGCCTACAAACGCTCCGCCGACGAATGCGCCACCTACAAACGCTCCGCCGACGCTTACAAACGCTCCGCCGACGAATGCACCGCCTACAAACGCTCCGCCGATGAATGCGCCACCTACAAACGCTCTGCCGACGACCGAATCGTCCACGAACGAAACGATCCTCAGTGTGGGCAAAAAGTCTCCGGTGACGTTGCCACCCGTCGATGGATCCTCGGTGCCAGGCGGACTGAAGAAAACGATCGAGACGGTGGCGAAGATAGGTGCCGTTGTTAGCTTAAGCTCCCCGAAGATTGCTGTGATGGTCAATTTCGAGTGCAAGGTAGACGACGTCGACCTCGAAGACGAGCCTCTGGACTGGGAGTTCCACCCACTTGCTTTCTCCATCGGCAACCACAAGAAGAAATACTTTGTAGGCGCCATCGTTGGAAACGCGTGCCTGTGCATAGGGTTCTTCGCAGCCCAATACCTGGTAGCCCGGGCCATGATGAGCATCTGGTCGATCTCCTGGGGGACAGCCGTTTTCTTCGCACGTGCTCCCGGTCTCATAGCGATCCCGCTGATGTGGCTTTTGGCCGGCACCGCGCTCTCCTCTTTCAATCTCGCTCTTTACCCCCACGCTGCGGGAATGTTGCCAACTATTGTTGGAGCCGTTGGAGTGGCTGTTTGCATCCTGTTCCCGCTGATCCTTTGGAACTTCCTGTTTGCACAGTCGCATTTCAAAGCCGCTACCGTTCCCGACCCGAAGTTAACACTGCACGAGGAAGGGTCAAGCTTTCTGAGTGTCACAAAAGACACGTCTGCTAGCCCAGCGGATCACTACAAGTCGCCCGACGTCTTTGCGTCGTCTTGGGAGAAGTCTGCATACGTTTTTGTGTTCGGGCGCCGCGTGTGGGTCCGCCATAGTGACGCGCCGCCGTTCTGGGTGGAGCAGTGGGGGATGTTTTTCGAGGGGTTCAAGCAAGGGTTCCACTGGTTTTCGCTGGTTGAGATCGTGGAGATTTTGTGCCTTTCGCTGCTGTCAGTGTGGAGGCCGGTTGCGTTTGCTCCTTGCATGAGCCGCAACCTGCTGCTGACAGTGGTGGTCTCAGGGTACTTTGGCAGCATCATATACTGCCGTCCGCACAACGCCCCGTTAGACTTTTGGGTCTCCGTCCTCACGAGTGGGACAACAATGCTCGCGATCATCCTCATTTCGGTGTCGATTGCACTCCGTGGGAACCCGGCATGGCTTGTTGAAGCACTCACTACAACCTCTGGAGTCCTGCTTTTACTTTCTGCGCTCTTGGCCCTACTCAAAGGAGTGTACGACATCGCGCTGTATTTTGTGGACCTGCGGATCGGCCGGCGGAAGGAGGCGAGGAAGCTCGACAAAGCGTACAGCCGAACACATCCCGACGTGAGCGGAGTGACCGCCCAAGAGCTGTCGTTGTGGGGATCCGACGACGAAACCGACTCCGAACAAGCGACTGCCCCTTCCCAACGGGTAGCGGCTTCGCCCTCCGGTTTGGCTCAAGGTACGCAGGATGAAACATTGGGCTCGGGAGACATCTCGACGGTTTCAGTAGCTGCAAACCGTCAGAACAGTGTCGAAGCTGGAAATGTGAAGCAAGGTTCATGGAACAAAAGCGTTGCTTCGAGTAGCCTGTACACCACCCGACGTCTGCCCCTGCGAAAAACGAGCTTCTCGAGTAGGTCTTCTTCGCCGATGTTCGGGCAGAGCCCCGAGGAGCCAGCTGCTTCAGATAGCCCGCAGTTCTTTCAACAGCTTCCACCCACCCGCCCGCGGCGCATATCCTCGGGCGTCGTCTCTCCGGTGGATCCCAATCAGTCTTTCTCTGATTCTTCCCGCCTCGCGTCTTTTTGTAGCTCGCCCCGCAGGCTTCCAGGTTCGCATCGCCGTGCGGCTTCTTTATCGCTGTCTACAGTACAGACTTAGCCCACCGAGCCTCTCGAAGTGCCTCGTGCTGTCGCAGTGAAGTCTTAAAAGAATAATGATAAGGGCATCCTTCATCGAACAAGTATCGGTCTTTTTCGGCGGGACCGAGGGAGAAGGTGTTACCCATCTTTTTTTCATAACCGCCAGCTTGGAAAGAAATGCTCGACGAAGCCGCCAGACAAAGAACGGAAGGGATCCCAAGTGCTGTAACTACCGAACACGAGTTGAACGGACGTGAGGTCATGCGGGTCTACCCCAACACACACAAACGCAACGGGTAAAAGTCCTGAGTGAAAAGACAGCACTTGCAGTACTGACCTTCTAATCCACAAATAACGCTGGGAAAAAGAAGAGCCGATGGAGGAAACTTGCAAGAAGAAACAGCTTTGAAAGAACCTATTCGACGAAGGTCACCGGAGACTCTAAAATCCCGGATTCTCAAGAGAACTATTACTCTAAGAAATCAACTGCCTTCGGGTGTGCTAGTCTGGCTCCTGCTGTCGTGAGTCGAAAAGAAAAAAGAAGTGTTCGGGTGTGCTAGTCTGGCTCCTGCTGTCGTGAGTCGAAAAGAAAAAGGAACAAAGAAAAAGACATCCCCAATCGTTTTCAAAACAAAAAAAGACATTCCCAATCGCTTTCAAACAAGGGCCGCCTCACAAGTCAAACGGAGACTTCAAAACACCGACCGCTTAACACACGAAGTACCCTAAAAGGAAAGATGATGGATGGTTAAAGGCTGGATAGTAAATATGATGGTAAAAAAGATGGATAGCCAGAATTATCCATCATTTTTACTTTACGCTGTGTGCAAAAGCACTTTGCAGAAAGGGAGAATCAGAGATACTTTTCCGAGAGCTGGCTTTTTTTTAGTGTGTTTTTCCCACTTCGAGCCAGGAGTGTGGCGTTGTCGGCGCCCAGCAAAATGCACCAAGTGTTATGTCTGAAGACAACACTGACAAGGCAGTTTTCTTCTCAGAAAACTACGCACACTTCTTATGCCAGGGAGTTTTGAAGCCGCGTGTCGGAGCGCGTGTGAAACACGAAGTGGCCAAGTCTGACAAAGTCGTCAGAAAGAACATCAAGCCCGTTTGGCGTGAAGCCGACAAAGAGCGTATTGCCCGCCTTGTTGCGAAGTACGGGCAGTGGAAGCGCGATCCGTCTAACCGACGACTCACCGATGCAACTGCTGTGAGATTCTTGAAGCTGCTTGAGCCGAACCAGAATTTTGCTGAGTTGAGCTGGCTACACTGGGATGCTGGAAGGTCGAATTGGCCCCAGGTTTGAGGTGCTTTGGAGTTGGCTGACATTCACTTTTTCCTCCAAAGTGCACATAGGCCTCCCCACCCCCCAAACAATTATGGATGGTAAAAATGATGGATAGCCAGCACAGATGGATAATTTTTACTATCCATCATTTTTCCTCTTAGGGTAGTTTAATAAAACGGTAGCAGAAGAACAGCCTTCGAGTCGGCACACTTTTGCTGCAGGGTTCTGGCTCTTGAAAAGAAAAAGACGCCCGAAACACAAAACGAGAGTCTCTATATATATCTGCATGAGTAGTTGCCAGGCCTCCCCCCTAGCCCTGTGGTGACTGCGTGCGCGTACGCGTAGGCAGATTTTCAAAAAGCTGGTGCGTACGCGTAGGTACGCGCGTACGCGTACGTACGCGCGTACGCGTACGGCACCCAACAGCCGTACCATGCGGTAGGGGTCCAGCACGTCTACCTTCTGACGTCAATACCCTGGGTGTTCCCGGGCAAGCACCAAGAAACACGAGGAAGTTCACTACGATTCCTCACTCCTCGTCATCAATGAGACTTGCCCGACATGGCGGTTGCCAACCAGCTTCTGATGTACTGACCTCTCGCTCCCTCAATGTTACCACCACATGGCGACAGCATCCCCTCCGTGCAGAACTTGCACTTGACTTACTTCATACCCTTCCCCAGGTCTTCCACGAGTGACCCCACTCGTTCTTGGGCCCCTATGCTGTTTTTGGAGCTAGCTTTGCAACCGCCTTTGGAGCTGGCTTCGCGAGCATGTTTCTTCCTGTTGGGTATACGTTCACTCCTGTACCCACTTGGTTGAGTACTGCCGGTGACAACGTATACGTGCGTACGCATACGCGTACGTGTACGTACGGCCGTACGCTGACAGCGTTGCCCTAGCCTGGGTGGCGGGCGAGTCACGACTCGCCCAGACACGTCTTCACGCGCCCTGTCACTCGCCCTCCATACAATACTGTCTCCAGGGAAGCAGAAATCGATTGTCGCAAAAAAATTCGAGACTGGAGGTCCTATGAACATGCAATGTGAATAGCCTCTATTCGAGCCAACCCGGCTTTTCTCCAGTGAAAAAGTGTACCAGCGGGTACCAGCGCCAAGCTTTACCCGTGCTCGGGTTTGCGGTTTTGGGCCCCTATGCTGTTTTTGGAGCTAGCTTTGCAACCGCCTTTGGAGCTGGCTTCGCGAGCATGTTTCTTCCTGTTGGGTATACGTTCACTCCTGTACCCACTTGGTTGAGTACTGCCGGTGACAACGTATACGTGCGTACGCATACGCGTACGTGTACGTACGGCCGTACGCTGACAGCGTTGCCCTAGCCTGGGTGGCGGGCGAGTCACGACTCGCCCAGACACGTCTTCACTCGCCCTGTCACTCGCCCTCCATACAATACTGTCTCCAGGGAAGCAGAAATTGATTGTCGCAAAAAATTTCGAGACTGGAGGTCCTATGAACATGCAATGTGAATAGCCTCTATTCGAGCCAACCCGGCTTTTCTCCAGTGAAAAAGTGTACCAGCGGGTACCAGCGCCAAGCTTTACCCGTGCTCGGGTTTGCGGTTTTAACCACAAGAATCTCAGCAAATACCCCGTCGCTAAAAAAAACCCCCATGACGGTGCCACATCACGGCGATGCTGGCCGCACAGCTAGGGGTCGACAGCGTCTTCTCGGTGACGAACGCCATTGAGAAGATACGCTGCCACCATGGATCCGCAGACGCTCGTCGACCGGCTGTTTCTGCGGATGCATGGTGACGCATTTGTCGCTGACGACGACGACAACGACGCCGACGATGACGACCTGGAAGCTCCCGACACGTGCATTGTGTGAGAGCAGACCTTCAGCACACTAGGCAGTAAAACATCAAGATTTTCTCACCCCTACCCCTTCTCCTGCACTTGTGTTCATGTGCCGTAACAGGATCGGCAGCCCCTCGGGCTCATGAGCACGGTGGCAGCGGCAACCAGGTCGGAATCGAGGCGGAGTGCGCTCTTCGACGTGTGTCACCATGGTCCACGGGGGGCGAGTCTGGGGAGAGTTGGGCGAGGGCGAGTCTGGGGAGAGTTGGGCGAGGGCGAGTCTGGGGTGATTGGGCGAATCAAAAGGCGAGTTTGGGGGCTCGAGGACGAGTCTGGGCGAGTCGCGCCTCGCCCGCCACCTATGCCTAGGCATAGGTGGCAGACGGGACCAGTGTGGTCTTGAGCACGTACCCATTCCAAGCACATTCTTGCAATCCCCCCATTCCAGTAGGGTACTTCGCGCAACGCGACTTGCTGCCCTCAGCACGCAGGATTACTTCCTCGCACTCTTTTTCCTTTTGGTACTTCAACCATTGGTGCTGCACACGGCAACCCCATGTCCACTGTGCTGCGGAGTTCGCAGATCGCCACCGTAAAAAGAAGACAAGTCAGTGCTGCCTGGTGAGTCGCAGTCTCAAAGACTCAGGGCGAGCGCCCTGAGTTTTTTAACTGATTGCTCAGACACGGTTGTAGGGGCCTTCTCCCCGTGATGGATTCGCCTGTGCTCGTAGCACGTTTCGTCTTGGCTGTGACGAGCTGCGACAAACCAGACTCACACCGCTGTCCTGTCTGCAGACACTCAGGTTCCGCGCTGATGATGGTCCGCCTTATGTGTCCGTGGCTTAAAGGACCGAAACACAGTGCAGACGGGACCAGTGCGGTGTTGAGCACATACCCATTCCAAGCACGTTCTTGCAATCCCCCCACCCCCCAGTGCTGATGCTAAGGCCCCTAGACTCGGCATCGTTGTCAGCCGGACGGCAAGTGGGGCCCTTTTGAGGCTTCCTAGTTAGGTAGCCCAGGTTTCCCAGAGGAGTAAACATTGCTTCCGGTTGTTTGGGCTTTCTTTTGTCAAAGTCAGGGTGCAAAGACGAGCCTGCCCTATGCCCCTAGGCATAGGTGGCGGCGAGTCGCGAGCGCGCACGGCATGCCGTGCGCAGTTTTTTTGAGACGCGCACGGCTGACGTGATGTGACCAGCTGGACGACCCACAGTGTCGATAGAGCAGTGCCCGAGATGAAAAGGACACCGGTGCAGTCCAACAATTAGTTGTTCGCAGCGCATACATCTTAAACGCGTACATCTGCCGCAGGACGAAACCGGAGAAACCCCTGGTGCCTCTGAAGCACTTGCTGGCAAGGATCCAGCCAAAGGAGAAGAAATTGTGAGGAAAGGTCTGGAAACCTGCCCAAAAGCAGCGAAGCCTGCTGCAAAATCATGTAGAAGCGGCTCGGAGCTGAACGACGATCGAACGGTTGTTGACACAGTCTTCGCCGCACACATCATCTTCTGCTGTCGCTGAACGGCCTTGCTTACACCGCTCGTCTTGCTTCTATATTATATATAGACACTGGAGGAGACCTCTTGGTGAAATTGTCCCGTCTTCCTCCCAGGTCTGGGCTGGCTGCATACGTGCATACGTATGCGTATGCAGATTTGAAAATATGCACACGCATACGGCTGCATACGTATGCATATGTGGAGCTGTGTGAGGCCAGCCCGGCCTTCTGGCTGCTGCATGACGGGCCTATGAGTGAACACGGTGGTGTCCAGACCCCAGAAACTGGAGTTAAAGCTGGAGTTGAAAAAGTGGGTGTCACACGCTTTTTAGGTGTGACTCGCGCCCTCTTTGACTGCAGTTTCTGAGGCTGGACCTCACCGTGTAACAATGCAATGTACTGGCGTGGTAGACTACGAGGTAGAAAGCAGGTCGATGAGGATGCGTGCCACGGTCAATGTCTCTTTCCCCCAGCCCGTTGCTCAGCAGATCCTGAGACAACCAGCTTCGGTTGCCTCATCGGAGCGCGGCGTCGGCTTACGGGAGTGAACACACTTGTCCGTGTACCCCGGGTTGCGGCGGACATAGGTTCCGTCGACACTCACGAAACTTTGCTTTTAAGTATCCTTTCGACTTTCCCTTCGTCCTGGACGAAGGAGGTGCATTGCTAGAGAAGTCACAGCCATATGCATAGCCGTATGCAGCGCCGTATGCGTATGCAGGTTTGTGTGCATACGCGTATGCAGCCACCCTATTCTAAGCTTCTTGTCATCGATAAATACTTGAAGTTGCTTCTCATGAGTACTCAGATTGCATGGTCTCACGCCGCTGCCAGGTTGCTCGCAGTGCGCGTGCCGGCAACAGTGCTCCCTTGAACTGCATAGAACAGAAGTGCGAGAGTTGCATTCCTCCCTTTTTGTCCTCTCCCCATACACAGTTAGAACCTTCACTCCTTCCCACTCGTCCCTCGTCCTCTCGCATGAAGAAACCCGAGCGGCTGACTTGCAGGCAAATCCTGCAGATGTGTCTGCGTCTGCGTTTTCAAAACAACTGCGGATGCAGACATCTGCACGTCTGCAGACACCACATGCCGGGGGGAGGGGCATGTGCTCTGCGTGTATCGTGTTATCTCTGACATTGGGTGTTTCGACTATGAGCCCTGCCAAGCGTGATCCTTGTGGAAGTGGCACGACTGCGGGCAGTTTTTTTGGGGTGCGCTCCAGACGCATTTGCAGGCCCGTTGCTCAGTTCTGAGCCTTAGCGCCTCGGGCAGGCCCGCTGCGCAACAGTGATCACTCAGTTCTGCAGATTTCAATCGTCGGTTACGTTAGATTTCCCGCAATCGTGTGCAACACAAACCCAAGATCTCGTCAGCTACGTAGCAATATTTGCATCAAAACGAAAAAAAAATCAAGAGGGTGCAGTGCCTCTGCTCATTGTGACATTGGCACGGGAAAGAAATGAATGCGCGCGTGTTTCGTCATTGCGACCAGTGTAGAGCTTGTCAGCCCTTGCCCGGATGTTCCTTGCTTCTGCACTTCTTTTATTGTGCGTGTCTAACGAAACTGGTATTTTCTGACAGTTTTCGATGAACGGATAGCCCACGAGCAGAGGCCGATTTTGATGGTCAGTTTTCCGAGACTAGAGGTCCTAATTTGAAGCCCAAACTTGCCCGAACTTTGCTTCATCAGAACGTAGCTCCGCCCGAACTTTACTGTTAGTCAGCGAGTTTACACAAGCACGCATTCCAGCAACATCGAACCGCCTCTATTTTTCCCGTACGGAAACGGCGCGTTGCACAAACGCCTGTTCCGTGTTACGAAAGAGAGTTTGCCACTTCCCTATTTAGCCTGGGAGACCTATTGCGGGTTAACGCTACAGCCCGATGCAAGATGTGATGGTCCAACCCTTTTTCTTTTACCGGTCCGCTGTTACACATACACGATACTGCCGGTTTCCACTGCCTGGGAAAACACGCGAGGAGGCACACGCCGTAATCCCGCATCCGAAACGAGTATACACAGTGCTCCTGCTTGAGTAGTAATTACACCAAGAATTATTGTCCTACACGGTAGATTTTTTCTGCTCCAATGACAAGCTGATCATCCCTCGCTGTTCGATAAATGGCAAACGAAACACGCGGAACTAGTACTGCCTTTAGTGGCAGTGTCTTTTTTTCACTCGTGCTTTCATGCACGTACACGTTCGCATTATTGCTCGACACAAACCCCAAAAGCCTCGTCGGACCTCCACCCTACCAGCTATAGCAGCCTTTCTGAGGAAAAGGTTTTTGTTTTAGCCACGTGCAATGTGTGAAGAAACTGAACCGCCCAAGTAGGACCTCTTCTGATCATGATTGCTTGCAAATTTGCCACCTGAAACCACGTCCAGGATTTGGGCTCAGGGGAGTGCGGTCAACGAAATTCCCCTTCTACTTTCTCCTACTATCGCGGTATACGGTTTTTGAAGGCGGTTCTGACTTAAATGCGGTGCGGAACCAATCTCGTCGCCTTTAGTCAACAACAATGAAGATCCGGCTATCGCGTCATAAAAAGGATGCCGGCTACGCGAAATAACTACGAAAACGATCGTGATATTACCGCCACCGGAGAAGATGATGGCAACACACTTTCTGTCACCGAGGTCCAGGTCAATATTCCTCGGACAAGTGGGTATTCAGCGGCGATCCAGACACTATCAGTCTCTTTCTCCCTCTTTTGTTTCACAGCAAGTTGCTGAGCAAGAAGCTGAGAAACCACGTTAGCGACAAATCCAACCAAAGGACCATTTTGAACGCACCACCTGCAGTGTTTCCACAAACTTATGCATTCTATTCCAACCCCTTATAGTAATATACGTCTGACATAGAAGTTGTCTAACCATGTCCGACATAGTTTCTGAGTATGTCCGGCACAGCTTCAGAAGTGGTCTTAAATATCCGGCATAGTTTCAGAAGTTGTCTTGTCCTTCAGGGGTCGTCATCCTCATAAATGCCCTGCTGTCGGTAGTGATGAAGGCAGACAAGGAGAAGGCAGAGAGTGTGAAACCATAGTTGCATGCGAACAATGCCACCCTGCCATCCAAGAATCGAAGCGCTCTGCGAGTGGGAATGGAATTCTGTGCGCTCACCGGATGCAGCTGAACCTCCCGAAGACTGCACTCTGGCTCCGAAACGAAAATGCGCTGCTGCGGTACTGCAAAACGTTCGCGTGTGTGCTGCTCTCGACGGCGAGGAACAGGAAGGAGCGCAGAAGGCAGCTCGCAGAAGAGACCGTCCTCCTCAGGCACGCCGCTGCCCTCAAAGGTGACAACCAAGTGTGCCTGTTCGATCCTTAGCTTACTGACACGATCAGAGTCACGAAGAAGACCTAGCCCCGCTCACACGTACTCGATCTTGACGACGCAATGACAGGTCGGTGACGACGTCATAATAATAGCCTGACCTACGAGAAAGTGCATACTCATCGGATTAAATCCATGTGGTTCAAGTACTCAACGCAATGCTAAACGAACATCGACGTGGCGGCATAGAGAAAGAAGAACTACTCTGCGGCACCGAAACTTCCAAAATTCCATGGAAAAGAAAGAAGTTGTCGACACCAAAAGAAAGAAGAAAATGCGCAGGAAAAGAGAACAAACCTCTGCCTTCCCGCGAAGAAGACTTGATGCTGCAAACGTACATGAAAGACAAGATTCTGCCTGAACACGAAGTTACGATTTCGCACCTTTCGACGAATTCGTGAAAAAAAGAAGAAGAAATGAAAACTGTTTCCACGCCCTGTTTTCAGGCGACCTTCGTTCTTCATTCCGGTTTTCAATTCAGTATGTTTGTTTTCTGGCATCCTTCGCATTCTGTATTTGCGAAAAGAACTCGTTCGGATGCCGGCTCGATACCCGTCGGCAGACCTGATGTCAAGATGAACCGAACACCTTTGTAGATCTGACGGCCGATCGATCCCTCGAACAAGAAGCTCTCGGTGGGCAGTCCTGCGTACGAACAGGCAGGCAGAACGTGACTCATTCTTTCAACCAATCTACGCATTTCTTGGCTGCAAGCGTGCTGGCAACACCACTCACCATGAATACGGGCCCTTGAGCAGTTGAGAAAACACGTAGCCCCCCTCCACATCCTTCCCCGCGTATCAACCTAGGCGTGGGGGATGGATCTTATCCCGACGTACGGGGGTGGAAGGGCGGAGCGTGCGGCGAGATGGGCGGTGTTCAACGACGCTACGGAGAAGAGGAAAGGCAAGAAGTCGGCAGTCGTCGGAGGGTACGTGCCGGAATGGGTTCCCCGACACGAAAAGTGGGGTGAGCGGGTGTGCCACGAGCACCAAAAGGTGAAGTGCGACGTCTGCAAGCGCCGGGGCAAGTCGGTGGCGTGGTGCTGTGAGGCCCACCACAAGGAAGACGACGGCCTTGCGGTGAAGTTCTGCGCGCAGCACCGCCTGACGCAATGTGCGACGTGCAAGACGGTAGCGGAGTGCTGCCGCAACGGACACCACCGGTGCCTTGATCATGGCATGCCGACGTGTGTGTGTTTCTTCCCGTCCAACGACACCCCCCCCAACCACCTGGTTCTTGGGTGGCTTGACGACTGCGAAGCAGCATTCCCGCAGTGAGACTGTAAGAATTCTGCTTACTGGTCTGTCTGCGCCTTTTGTGTTCGCTGACGTAAAGTCTGCGGGATACTTCTTGGTCATGATTGCAAGAAAGAACGAAGAGGAATCAAACCATCCAGGGTAAACTTATCACTTACATTGCGTAGGGGCAAGATGAAAATACCCGTCCAGGGGACTTACGGAAATAAGCTTGTCTGGACAAGGTCACTTTCCACCTGCCACATCGCGAGTGAGGAACCGCCGTACCGCCAGTTCCATGGCCGCCACTTTCCCTCTCGTCAAAGATGTCAGAGGAACGCGCGAGGGAAGATCGGCCGGATTGTCCGCGCTCTTCACCCATCGCACCGATAGGGCGCACCCGAGGAAACGCATACGCTCCAGGCCCTGCACGACGGCCCTGTTCAACACGGGATCTCGCACACACAACCCCTTCCGTGCAACACCCTTCACGGTAGTGTTGTCCACCACAACATCTACCCGCCCACCGGCCACCGACTCCGGTATGGCCAGCGCGACCTTTTCAAAGCCATCGCTTCAAGCACATTAATGTGCAACCGACGCTCTTGCTCGGTCCATGGAGCACCGAGAATGGTTACCTCGGATGTGCGGACGTCGACAAGTACACCGCCCCAACAGATTGGGATATAAGGGCACAAAATTTGTTTGAAGTGGGATATAAGGGCACAAATTTGTTTGGGGTGGGATATAAGGGAAATTTGCCTGATGCGAATCGTTTGACCACTATGTAGCAGCTCCGTCACCACCAGCATCAGCAGCGAATCTGAGCAACCTATTACTCTGAATACCAACCAAAAAGAGCACTGTGACAGGCGGCAACTGCCTCTGCTATTATCGCCGGCAACACAAAAAACAGCTCCAGAGGGGGAGGAGGCACACAACACGCATCAAGATGCTCCAAAATGGGGGGGCGTCGACGCACAGATCGGGGCTCGTCATGGCATACCTTATCGGGCTAGCATTGCGAATTGAGGCGGACCATCACGTTGTCGGCGTTACCCTGATAAATGGCAGATATTGCCAGGACCCCAAGAACGTGACCTCTCGCCCGGCATCTGAAATGGCAACAATCAGATGTTGCACAACAAATAGCACCTGCACGTGGCGGCCTTGGGAAGCGGTTCATGAGTGTTATGTCTCCGGGGAGGTGAGGCTTTTTGAGGAGGCGGAGGATCTCTGTGAGAATCGTGGACGCCGTTTGTGTTCGATCGCTGAGGTGGCAGCGGTCGGGTGCTGCGCAGGAGCTTGCACCACTGCAGAGGCGTTTTGGGTGAGAGACGCGCCGACCGATGCACCAGCAACTCTATCACCACCTACCAACGCTCCCCCGACGAATGCGCCGCCTACAAACGCTCCGCCGACGAATGCGCCGCCTACAAACGCTCCGCCGACGAATGCGCCGCCTACAAACGCTCCCCCGACGAAAGCGCCTCCTACAAACGCTCCGCCGACAAATGCGCCTCCTACAAACGCTCCGCCGACGAATGCGCCACCTACAAACGCTCCGCCGACGAATGCGCCGCCTACAAACGCTCCGCCGACGAATGCGCCACCTACAAACGCTCCGCCGACGAATGCGCCACCTACAAACGCTCCGCCGACGAATGCGCCACCTACAAACGCTCCGCCGACGAATGCGCCACCTACAAACGCTCCGCCGACGAATGCGCCACCTACAAACGCTCCGCCGACGAATGCGCCACCTACAAACGCTCCGCCGACAAATGCGCCGCCTACAAACGCTCCACCGACGAATGCGCCACCTACAAACGCTCCGCCGACAAATGCGCCGCCTACAAACGCTCCACCGACGAATGCGCCACCTACAAACGCTCCGCCGACAAATGCGCCGCCTACAAACGCTCCACCGACGAATGCGCCACCTACAAACGCTCCGCCGACAAATGCGCCGCCTACAAACGCTCCACCGACAAATGCGCCGCCTACAAACGCTCCGCCGACGAATGCACCGCCTACAAACGCTCCGCCGACGAGTGCGCCACCTACAAACGCTCCGCCGACAAATGCGCCTCCTACAAACGCTCCGCTGACGAATGCGCCACCTACAACCGAAGCACCAGCAACCCAATTGCCGGCAACCGAATCCCCAGCAACACTATCACCAACCGAAGCACAGGCGACCGGTGCACCAGCCACCCAAGCACCGGCAACCAAAGTACCAGTAACCCTGCCACCAGCAACCGTATCACCCGTAACCGAAGCACCAGCCACACAATCGCCAGCAACTGAAGCACCAGCAACCCAATCACCGGCAACCGAACCACCGGCAACTTTAATACCAGCAACCGAAGCACCAGCAACCTTAGTACCAGTAACCCTATCACCGGCAACCCAACCACCGGCAACAGTCGCACCAGAGACAGGTGCAATGCCAACATTTTATCCTGAAACAGCTGCACCTGCGGCGGTGCCGACTTTTGCCCCAACACCGCCTGCTGATGCCGATTCGCCAGTTGATGGCAGTTCGTCCACGAACGAAACGATCCTCAGTGTAGGCGAAAGCCATCCGGCGACGTTGCCACCCGTCGATGGATCCTCGGTGCCAGGCGGACTGAAGAAAACGATCGAGACGGTAGCGAAGATAGGTGCCGCTGTCAGCATTGGCTCCGCGAAAATCACGGCAATGGTCAATTTCGAGTGCAAGGTGGAAGACGTCGACCTCGACGACGAGCCTCTGGACTGGGAGTTCCACCCGCTTGCTTTCTCCATCGGCAACCACAAGAAGAAATACTTTGTAGGCGCCATCATTGGAAACACGTGTCTGTGCGCAGGGTTTTTCGCAGCCCAATACCTGGTAGCCCGGGCCATGATGAGCATCTGGTCAATCCCGTGGGGGACAGCCGTTTTCTTCGCACGTGCTCCCGGTCTCGTAGCGATCCCGCTGATGTGGCTTCTGACCGGCACCGCACTCTCCTCTTTCAATCTCGCCGTTCACCCCCACACTGCGGGAATGTTGCCAACTATTGTTGGAGCCGTTGGAGTTGTTCTTTGTATCCTGTTCCCGCTGATCCTTTGGAACTGCCTGTTTGTACATACACGTTTCAAAGCCGCCACCGTTCCCGATCCGAAGTTAACATTGCACGAGGAAGGGTCAAACTTTCTGAATGCCACAAAACAAGACATGTCTGCTAGCCCAGCGGATCACTACAAGTCGCCCGACGTCTTTGCGTCGTCTTGGGAGAAGTCTGCATACGTTTTTGTATTCGGGCGCCGCGTGTGGGTCCGCCACAGTGACGCGCCGCCGTTCTGGGTGGAGCAGTGGGGGATGTTCTTCGAAAGCTTTCAGCAAGGGTTTCACTGGTTTTCACTGGTTGAGATTGTCGAGGTTTTGTGCATTTCGCTGCTGTCGGTGTGGAGGCCGGTTACGTTTGCTCCTTGCATGAGCCGCAACCTGCTGCTGACAGTGGTGGTCTCAGGGTACTTCGGCAGCATCGTTTACTACCGCCCGCACAACGCCCTGTTAGACTTTTGGGTCGCCATCATAACGAGCGGAACAACAATGCTCGCGATCATCCTCATTTCGGTGTCGATTGCACTCCGTGGGAACCCGGCATGGCTTGTTGAAGCACTCACTACAACCTCTGGGTCCTGTTTAATATCTGGGAACCCGGCATGGCTTGTTGAAGCACTCACTACAACCTCTGGAGTCCTGCTTTTAATATCTGCGCTCTTGACCCTACTCAAAGGACTGTACGACATCACGCTGTATTTTGTGGACCTGCGGATCGGCCGGCGGAAGGAGGCGAGGAAGCTCGACAAAGCGTACAACCGAACAAGTCCCGACGTGCGCGGAGTCAACGCCCAAGAGCTGTCGTTGTGGGAATCGACCGACGACGAAACTGACTCCGAACAAGTGACTACTCATTCCCAACAAGTCGCGGCTTTGGCCTCTGGTTTGGCGCTAGGTACGCAGGATGAAACATTGGGCATCTCGACGGCTTCATTAGCTGCAAACCGTCAGACGAGCAGCGTCGAAGCTCGAACTGTAAATCGAGGTTCGTGGAATAAAAGCATTGCTTCGAGTAGCCTGTACACCACCCGACGTCTGCCCCTGCGAAAAACGAGCTTCTCGAGTAGATCTTCTTCGCCGGTGTTTGCACAGAGCATTGAGGAGTTAACTGTTACAGAAAACCCGCTGAACCTTCTTCAACAGCCTCCACCCGCCCGCCCACGGCGCATATTATCGGGCGCCTTCTCTCCGGTGGACCCCAATCAGTCTTTCTCTGATTCTGCCCGGCTCGCGCCTGTATGTAGATCGCCCCGCAGGCTCTCAGTTTCGCATCGCCGTGCGGCTTCTTTATCGCTGTCTCCAGTACAGACTTAGCCGACAGCCTCTTGAAGAGCCTCATGCTGCCGCGGTGAAGTCTTAGAAGAATGGTACTGGCATCCTTCGTGGAACGGGTCGGAACGAGGGAGAAGGCGTTACCCATCTTTCGAGACTAGAGGTCCTATGCATATGCAATGGATAGCCTCTATTCTAGCCAACCTGACATTTTCGGGGTCTAACGTGCCCGAAAATTGCGGTCTTCGTGTAGTTTCTCAACACCTCGCGGTTCTTCAGTCTGCACTTGGCAAAATGGAGTTTCCAGGGGCTGTGTCTTGTACACGACCCGTTGCTAAATCGAGGTTTCCGTGCATGGAGGCAGTCGGGGGAAAAAGAGAGTTTAATTGAATATGGGGAGGGACAGTTGGATTGCAGGGAACGACGACTTCCACAATAAACGCGAAGTGTAGTAAAGTGACCGTCCTGCTCATCGGACACAGCTTTTGCAGCAGGTCGATGACACAGCGACCACAGTACCGTATGCACTCCGCCAGAACTGGCCACCCCCCTGGAACGATAGAAAGCGACAGGCGCGGGATGCCGAGCCCCCCGTCACATTCGATTGGTCTGCGTTCACAAGCGAAATCCGAGACGAAGAACGAGGTGCACACAGGTGAAAACGCATGGAGGCCTAGTTCCTCAAGGTTTCATACCCTACCTGCGGAGTCTTACACCCCTGCGACACTCCCTGCGACCCTTTCCCCGTTCCCTTTTCTATTTTACACTTTTTCCGAAGAAGACTTGAAGCCAGCATCAAACATGCATGAGAAGCAGTATCCTGCCTAAGCGTTCCCCCCCGAAAACGATTAGCGACAGGCCTCGTTTCAAAAAAAAAAAAGAACCGGTGGAGGAAACCTGCAAAAAGAAATCAACTGCCTTCGGATGGCTAGTCTGACACTCGCCGGCGTAAGGAAAAAAGACATCCCCAATCGTTTTCAAACAAAGGAGTAAAACCCCCTCCCGCCTAAAGTCAAACGAAGACTTCAAACTACCGACACAGAAACGGTCGAAAGGTAGCCGAACAGCCTTCGGGCGCGTCGGATACTTGCATGCCATAATTGGATTACCGGGTAAAACCTGGGACACCCCCAGAAATGGTCCTGGGCGCCCCAGGTTGCACCCGGTTCGGCATTCTTATACCGGGGGTTCGCGTACTTCGCAGATTATCGCGACCCTGATGCTTGTCCACCTTGGGGATGCTCAATACTCAGCTCGACCCCTAGGTGCTGCTGACATAGGATGCAGGACCGCCATTGGTGCAATCACTTGGGGACTACTTCTATTACGGATGCAGGACCGCAACTGGTGCGATCACTTGGGGACCACTTCTATTACGGATGCAGGACCGCAACTGGTGCGATCACTTGGGGACTACTTCTATTACGGATGCAGGACCGCAACTGGTGCGATCACTTGGGGACCACTTCTATTACGGATGCAGGACCGCAACTGGTGCGATCACTTGAGGACTACTTCTATTACGGATGCAGGACCGCAACTGGTGCGATCACTTGGGGACTACTTCTATTACGGATGCAGGACCGCAACTGGTGCGATCACTTGGGGACTACTTCTATTACGGATGCAGGACCGCAACTGGTGCAATCACTTGGGGACCACTTCTATTACGGATGCAGGACCGCAACTGGTGCGATCACTTGAGGACTACTTCTATTACGGATGCAGGACCGCAACTGGTGCGATCACTTGGGGACTACTTCTATTACGGATGCAGGACCGCAACTGGTGCGATCACTTGGGGACTACTTCTATTACGGATGCAGGACCGCAACTGGTGCAATCACTTGGGGACCACTTCTATTACGGATGCAGGACCGCAACTGGTGCGATCACTTGAGGACTACTTCTATTACGGATGCAGGACCGCAACTGGTGCGATCACTTGGGGACTACTTCTATTACGGATGCAGGACCGCAACTGGTGCGATCACTTGGGGACTACTTCTATTACGGATGCAGGACCGCAACTGGTGCGATCACTTGGGGACTACTTCTATTACGGATGCAGGACCGCAACTGGTGCGATCACTTGGGGACTACTTCTATTACGGATGCAGGACCGCAACTGGTGCAATCACTTGGGGACCACTTCTATTACGGATGCAGGACCGCAACTGGTGCGATCACTTGAGGACTACTTCTATTACGGATGCAGGACCGCAACTGGTGCGATCACTTGGGGACTACTTCTATTACGGATGCAGGACCGCAACTGGTGCGATCACTTGGGGACTACTTCTATTACGGATGCAGGACCGCAACTGGTGCGATCACTTGGGGACCACTTCTATTACGGATGCAGGACCGCAACTGGTGCGATCACTTGGGGACTACTTCTATTACGGATGCAGGACCGCAACTGGTGCAATCACTTGGGGACCACTTCTATTACGGATGCAGGACCGCAACTGGTGCGATCACTTGAGGACTACTTCTATTACGGATGCAGGACCGCAACTGGTGCGATCACTTGGGGACTACTTCTATTACGGATGCAGGACCGCAACTGGTGCAATCACTTGGGGACCACTTCTATTACGGATGCAGGACCGCAACTGGTGCGATCACTTGGGGACTACTTCTATTACGGATGCGGGACCGCAACTGGTGCGATCACTTGAGGACTACTTCTATTACGGATGCAGGACCGCCATTCGTCCGCACTGTGTGAATCAGGCCCAAACAACTTCCGCTGGTAGAGTAAACCTGCCTGAAGAAATCAACTGCCGTCGGATGGGTCTAGGCTGCCACTTGCCGTCGTCGGGGAAAAAAAAGTGCGTGCCCTCTCTTTGACAATGGAAAATAAAATGCGCGCGTGTTTCGTCATTGCGACCTGTGCTGAGCTTGGGGCAGCCCTTGCTTGGACGTTCCTTGCTTCTGCACACCTTTTAGGTCTAACAAAACTGGTATCTTCTGACCATTTTGGATGAATGAATAGCGCACGAGAAGAGGCCGATTTTGATAGTCAATTTGTTTGCTATCCGAAGATGCTGCAGGGTCTGAGCCCGGTTTGATCACGTGTTTTAGAGGTGTGGGGTCGAAGGCCTGTGTCAGCTCGTGTTAGACACACCACATGGCCCGACTTTTTGCTGGGTTTCACGTCAGCAGCCTCTGTACAGTCGTTACTTTGGATGCGATGTTGAGCTTTGCTCTAAGAGAACCCATTCATCAATGGTCACACGGAGACCCTAAACCCCCGGATTTTTTCAAGCGAACTTTAACTCTAAAAACACGCGGAACTCTCTCTCTCGGACTGCCTTTAGTGGCAGTGTTGTTGCTAAGGCTTGCTTGTGATTTCATGCACAACGTACACGTTCGCAGTGTTCGACAAAAGTCCGAAACTCCAGCCCGGCCGAAGACTCAAGTCAATCCAAACGCAGCACTACGCAATACTCCCCTCCGGTGCGCGTGCATGAGTGTTGCGACAATCACCAACACCTCTCCGCCCAAATCTGCTGGAAGCTCCGATGCATGACCATTCGGTCGCAGACACAGTCCTCATTTCAGAGCACCCGCAACCAGAGATCCTGGTTATGGTGTGTATTCCGACATTCAAGATCAGCTCGGAACGAGCGATGTTGCTCGTTGGTGCGACACTCGAACCGGCGCGTGTACACGGCCCTGTTCTTTCAGAATCGAAGGTGCTTTACGTAGGGACCTAGACCGGCCTTCCATTCAGGCAGCAAGCTGCAAGTTCTGCATTGAACCAGATCAGGTCCAACACCGGCAGTCCTGACCGGCGAAAGCTCCCCAGTCTGAGACCGGTTTCTGGGACCGGTCAATTCGCTAGTCGTGACCAAAACCGGGCCAGCTATGGAAAGCTTAGCTTTCGCGACGCAATTTGGTATGTGTTTCGCGAGGCTTCAATTCTGAATCTTTCGAGGGAAGGGTTCTTGTATGAAAGGCGGCGTCGGTTCAACAGCTCTACTTGTTCCACCTGACTTATATGCGGCGCGGAACAAAATCCCAGTCAACATGACTGATGAAGACCCGGCTACCACGTCATAGGGATCGCTGGAATGTTTGAGCCGCGCGGCAGGTACGCGAAATAAATAGATATCCCGCCACCGGAGAGAGATGATGGCACCACGCTTTCTGTTATCGAGGTCCAGGTCAATACGCCTCGGACAAGTGGGTACTCATGATGTCTAAAGAAATTGGCATCCCCGCTGCCCCGGGCTCGGGCACAAGCATTGCGCCTAATGTTTTGCCTTTGAAGCCGAACCGAGTTCTCGGCGAGGATTCATGTCATCAGATTGTACCTGTCGCGTGCGGTCAAATGAACGCACTTTTCTCATCGTATGACATGTCTGTGGCGACCCAGAAACTCTCCGGAGAGCTGGTCCCGCAATCTACTCGTCTCTTTCTCCCTCTCTTGTTGCAACCACGTTACGAGACAAATTAGCCAAATCGTTTTGTATCAGTATAGCTCGCGCCGCCAATCATCTTCCTGGATTCATGCTGGGCAATGGGTTTTGCACACGCAAGCTTTTGTTGTGCAATTTTCCTACGTTTGCCACGGACGAACTATACTGATTCTGCAATACCGCCCACATCCACCACTGTACGTACCATGTCATTCCTGTCATGGTGCACGGCATATCGGGTACTCCACCACGTGGGATGACCCATCTTTCCTTACTTTCCCCCCACCTTTCTTACGACTGCTTTGGCTGCCCACGATGAAGGCTGAGCGAAGCTCGGCGCAACTTGGCATACGTTCTGAGTGCGTGCAACTCGCTGCGTTCGAAGAGGGTAGCCACCGATCTGAGTGTGTCGCCTCATAGCTTCTGCTTGTACTTGGCATCAGAACGAGTGTGCCACTGGTTGGTATCGTTCGCCATGCGCTGCTACTCGGACGTGCGTTTTCACGTTCTTTACTGAAAAGGTGGTCGTCGGCGGTGTAACGACCCGAGGGCCTCATTCTGTAAGAGATTTTCTTGAGTGTCGCCCTTCGATGCAAAAGGCCGAAAAGCAAAGCAACCGTCGGCAGAAAGCAAGTACACACCGCTCGTGCGTGCAATCAAAACCCGGACCTCTTCGAACATACATTGAGCCAGTCCACCCCTATTTGGCAACAGATATTTTGCATTCTACCTAGTGGTGCACCGGCTCATACATTCTGTGGCTGTCCTCTTCTTTTGCCCCACTCGTCTTTTGTCAGGAAAAAAGGAAAAGGCGAAGCATCCGTTCTGACCGCTTGATGGCAGATGCCCCCGCACTGCTGCAAGTTTCAAAGGGAAAGGTTTATTCATTCGTTTACCGCTTTTCTTGTTCTTTTGTATAAACACCTGCGTAGAAAATACTTGGGGTGCCAGTTGCGAAATCTCAAAGAAGGAAAATGTGTTATAGCCCAGATACAGTAATATCGCGGCGGGCGTAAGCGTTCAACAAAAGAGACCCTGCATTGTTTCTGGTGTAAGAACGAAAAGGAGCGCTGACAGCATGTTTTGGGAAAAGCTTACCTAGACTATCATTCACTCACTACTGGGCCAATCCTTCCCGGCACATACAAACGTGTCGCGAAGGAGGAAAATCGAGAACAAGGAAAGCGCTGTCCGCAAGTGGACGTGAGGTGTGTGCTCTAACTTGGTAAAATCGCAGTCGATTATTCAAACACCTCCTCCTTTTGCTGGAGAATCCCCCGCTGCCTCACACCCAAGCTTCGGGCTGAAAGACACCCGTGCAAAACGAAAAAAGGAACCACCTTCGTAGGGGAAGCGACGCATAGAATTCCTCAGACCAACGGACTTCACACTAGAACAAAAAATAAGCCGTGAAGCATCAAGATGCTCCGACCGTGGCTCGTCGTAGCAGGTGTTGTAGGGGTTGCATTGAGGACTCAGGCGAGTGCTCCCCTCGTTGCGTTGGCGACTTCTGACCTTCGGTTTTATGGGAGTATTTGTGGTGTGGTCCAAGCATCCCAACCGCCTCTGGATGTGAATTCTTATGTTTGCTGTGATGCATCCGGGTGCCACCATACTGCATGCTCGGGCCAGGGCGTCTCGTTTAACGAGGCAGCCGTCGGTTGTCTCCAGCTCGGACTGCGGTTGTGCGCCCAACCGGAGATCGGCCGTTGCTGCAACGGAGCGCCGTGCAGCATCCTCTCCACGTGGTATGACAATTGTGCGGGCGTTAACTGCGGTGCTGGGCTCGTGTGCGTTGCCGACATAGCGAGTTTTGAATGCATCGCAACTCAATCGCCAGCAACCCAATCACCGGGAACTCAATCACTAGCAACCCGTTCACCAGCAACTCGAACACCAACAAACCAATCGCCAGCAACCCAATTACCAGCAACTCAGACAGCTACTCGGTCACCTACTACCCAATCGCCAGCTACCCATTCACCAACAACCCAATCACCAGCTAGTCAACCACCATCAACCCGATCATCAACCCAAGCGCCAGCAACGAAAGTACCAGCTACTCTTTCACGTACTACTCAACCAGCAACCGAAACACCAGTTACTGAATCACCGGCAGCGCCAGCAACGCAAGCACCAGTTTTCCAACCAGCAACCCAGTCACCAGCTACTCCACTAGCAACCCAATCACCAGCAACCCAATCACCAGCAACCCAATCACCAGCAACCCAGTCACCAGCTACTCCATCACCAGCAACCCAATCACCAGCAACCCAATCACCAGCAACCCAATCACCAGCAACCCAGTCACCAGCTACAGCAACCCAACCACCAGCAACCCAATCACCAGCAACCCAATCACCAGCTGCTTCATCACCAGCAACCCAGTCACCAGCAACACAGTCACCAGCAACACAGTCACCAGCAACACAATCACCAGCAACCCAATCACCAGCAACCCAATCACCAGCAACCCAGTCACCATCTACTCCATCACCAGCAACCCAAACACCAACCCACGCACCAGCAACTCAAGCACCGGCAACCGAAGCACCACCCACTGAGGCACCAGCAAGTTTAGTACCAGCAGCGGTGCAGACGTTTGACCCCACTACACCAACTGGTCCCCCTTCGGATTCACCAGTCGAGTCTGCGATTCCCGTAGGAAGCGCTCCTACCGATAGCCCGTCATCCACCAATGGAACGGAGCCTAGCACAGACAAGGGTGGCCTGCAGGCTGTTGTTGGATCTTCGGTGCCAGGCAGAATGAAGAGAACGATCGAGACGGTGGCGAAAATCGGCGCTGTTGTTAGCATCGGCTCCGCAAAAATTGCAGTGCTGATCAATTTCGAGTGCAAGGTGGAAGACGTCGACCTCGAAGACGAGCCTCTGGACTGGGAGTTCCACCCTCTTGCTTTCTCCATCGGCAACCACAAGAAGAAATACTTTGTAGGCGCCATCGTCGGAAACACGTGCCTGTGCATAGGGTTCTTCGCAGCCCAATACCTGGTAGCCCGGGCCATGATGAGCATCTGGTCGATCCCGTGGGGGACAGCCGTTTTCTTCGCACGTGCTCCCGGTCTCATAGCGATCCCGCTCATGTGGCTTCTGACCGGCACCGCGCTCTCCTCGTTCAATTTGGCCCTTCACCCTCACAGTGCGGGTACGCTGCCCAGTATTGTTGGAGCCGTTGGTGTGGTTCTTTGCATCCTGTTCCCGCTGATCCTTTGGAACAGCCTGTTTGCACAGTCGTGTTTCAAAGCCGCTACCGTTCCCGACCCGAAGCTGGCACTCCACCACGATACAGGGTCGACGTTTCTGTGCGGAAAAGATACGTCTTCAAACTCACCGGATCACTACGAGTCGCCCGACGTCTTTTCGTCGTCTTGGGCGAAGTCTGCATACGTTTTTGCTTTCGGGAGCCGCGTGTGGGTCCGCGACAGCAACTCACCGCCGTTCTGGGTGGAGCAGTGGGGGATGTTCTTCGAAGACTATCGGCAGGGGTTTCACTGGTTTTCACTGGTTGAGATTGTGCAAATTCTGTGCATTTCGCTGCTGTCGGTGTGGAGGCCGGTTGAGTTTGCTCCTTGCATGGGCCGCAACCTGCTGCTGACGGCGGTGGTCTCAGGGTACTTTGGCAGCATCGTTCACTACCGCCCGCACAACGCCCCGTTAGACTTTTGGGTCGCGGTTCTCATGAGTGGGACGGTGATGCTCGCGATCATCCTCATGTCAGTATCGATTGCAATCCGTGGGAAGCCAGCATGGCTCGTCGAAGCGCTCACCACAACCTCTGCAGTCTTGCTTTTGCTCTCCGCGCTCTTGACCCTGATCAAAGGACTGTACGACATCACGCTGTACTTTGTGGACCTGCGGATCGGCCGGCGAAAGGACGCGGGGAAGCTCGACAACCACGAAGGCGTGGAGTTAGGCGGAGTTGATGCCCAAGAGCTCTCGTTGTGGGAATCCGAAGATGGGACCGTGTCCGAACATGTGACTGCCCGTTCCCGATCGCAGGTGTCTCTTCCGCCCAGCAGGGCCGCCTTCAGCCCGATCGACGACGTGCAGGCTTCACCAACGTCAAGTCCTCGGAGCAGAAGCGCAGGTAGAACCGTGGAACACTTCCCCATCAGTCGCAGTAAGCGCGCTGCTCTTCCCAGCGTCAGCAGATCCTTCCGACGTCCAAGTGACCACCGAAAAGCGACTGGCTCGAGTAGGTCGTCCTCGCCGGCGTTTGTGCAGAACTTCGAAGAGATCTTCTCGCTCGGAGATGTCGCACCATCTTCGCGGAAACCAAGCCTGTCAGCTGGTACCCCGAAGGCACGAAGGAGGACAAGTACCGAAGTGTTCGAAGAATCTGGGATGAGGCGCATTTCTTCGCTCGCCGCCCCGGAGGTCTCGGTGGTTGGTAATCCGTCTCGCGTCGCACTTTCGAGTGGTCGCCTTTCGAGTAGATCATGCCTATCGTTGCAAGAGTTGCTTTCGTCGCCGGTCAAAAAGTCTCGCAGTGGCTCTGGGGCAGACTTATTATCAAGCCAAAGCACTTTGATAACTTCGCGCCCACGCCGGAAGCTGGCTGTCGTTCACGGCTTCGACAATAAGTAAGAGCCACCGGTCACACATGGGTGATCCGCCGATAGTTTGTAGCGACGAGACGCCTCTGTGTGCGGACAGACGCGAAGGCAATGCGTCTAGAGGGCCCGCGTCGTGGCGATTAAAAGCTTGGGCTACACTACGCGCCTGAAAAGCCGACGCCAAGTGTCATTCCAGACGAGTTTCGCTGTGAATGTTACATCGAACCGAGGTTCTGTGGACCTTCGGGACGCGAATTTATGCTGGCAGAAGCAAGAGTCTTCTCGACAAAATTGTCGCTACAAACCTTCGTCTTCGTGTTCCTGAAAGAGTAAAATTATGCATCCGGTAGTCCCGCCTGTTGTGAGCGACGTCACAACGCAAGCCGACGCGACAACGCGAGCGCAAGTGACACTTAGCAACACACACCAGCGCGACGCCACGCCGGCGCCATGAAGAAGAAGAAAGGGAACTGAAAGGAAAACACACGTTTTCTTAACGGGGATGAGCTTGGGGGGAGGCAACCCCCTCCGGGATTTGACAAAAACGAATATTTTGATTCTGGATGATACTTTCCATCAGGGCGCTGGAGCTTGGGGTTGAAGTCGAAATCGGTCTAAAGAGAAGGAGTAGTGTTCTCCTCTTGGACCCCTCGATGATGCAAATCAAACGTAGGAAAGCCAAGCATTAACTATTCCGGCACTTAAGGTGCTGGTGACGAAGGGGTTCCTGCGGGGACGAGACGGCCACGCGAGTCTAGCCACGCGAGTCTAGCGGAACCTTTTGCTCAGCTGGGAACGTCAGGAATCGACTGGGTCCGAGGTGCGCTACTTCTTTTGCTAGAAGTCAAAAACTCAAGTCAGACAATCTGCTTGTCACGGAACGAGTGCAATTCTTCTGGGAATCTTTCATCGGCAGTTACGAGCAGGGATAAAAAGGGGGAAACAATGGAGAACAATGCGCTTCATGTCAGATCGTTTGGGAATCACAATAATGAGCAAGAGAAAGAGAGAGGGAGCGAGGGAAAAACTTGCAGGAGCCTTGGGGTATTTGCCTCGGCCTAAAAGGTCGAGGTCACGGGGGGAAGGGAGGGTGGGTATTTTGGTTCTCGAGTAGCCCACACCACCCTCCTCCTGGTTTACTGGCTGGGTTGCCCTGCTCTGGGTTTGATGTCCGATTCCCACAGTGTAACTGAGATAACGAAGTGGACACACGTTCTCCGCGCACCAAGTTGCAAGCATGTGTGTGGGGATATCTCTGTTCTTGCCATAGGCACCCGTCATGTATGAATTGAAGCGCGTTTCTGGCAATGCGCCTCAGGAGGAGGCATTTCGTCTGCTATCTCGCATTTTGGCTCGTCGGGTAACTCGGCACACTTCCTGGGGGCCACGGAATCCGGTAGGTACATATAACGCTTGTCGCACGGAGTTCGTCGAATAGGACTGTTGGACGGAGAAAACACTTCGTTACCACCGTCTCTTCGAACACGCTGCACAATGCGCAGTAACACGTCACGTTTGGAATGCGATGTCGCGTTAAGTTCCTGACTGTAGAACTCTTTCCTCCGAGATTATGCATTCTCGACTTTCATGTGTTTTTTGGGTGCAACTCGGGCATGCCCTCTTTAACTGCAGCTTCTGAGGCTTGACCTCACCGTGTGTTATAGGGTGGACCTATCATCCGCCCCAATTTTCCCGGTGTTTCCGCGAACATAGTTTAGTGGTGATAGTTCCAATTATCCGGGCGTCATCCCATGGTTATCCAATGGCTATCCAGGGTGAGTGGTGAGTTTTCCTCCGCGCCTTCGGCGCGTACGTCGATAAAAAAATGTAAAGCACCGCACTGCAGTACACAGATTACAAAAACAGGAGAAAAGGGAGGGTCGAATAATAACATCTGTGTCATTATTCGAGTTGTCGAATACTAAAAAAAGTTCCGGGTAGCCGGACAGTAGCAGGATCGAATAGTGGTAGTGTTTTTAGACAACCAGACGTGTGTTAAATAACTGTTATAATTCGACCCCCCCCCCCCCTAGGCATGCATCCGATCCGACTCGTATGCGAGAATGATTCTCGCATTCTCGCATGAAATTCTCGCATATTCTCGCATGCGAGAATGATACGAGTGAAATGCGAGAATGTGTAAACCACCGAAGAACCATGTATTTGACCCGTATTCGAGGCTCCGACAGGAAGACCAAGTGGAGATAGCAAAACAACGAAATAAGCCTACGCCAACTGCAGTTTTGCAGCTGGCATGGTGTTGCTTTCAAGACAAGGACACCTCAACACAAGATGTTGTCAACAACAACTCTGGTTGCTCCATGGTATTGCTTCAATGCTTGAGTATTGGTCGAAAACACGCTTCACAACAAGTGCTCCGTCCGCCACTGTGCCTGCAACTTCTCCAGCTGCGGCTTCTTGTGTTTTCTTCTACGATTTCCTCTGCCACAGCTTGTTTCGTGAAGCTGGCGGCTTCCACTCAGTTGCCGCTGACTAGGAGGCACGGGCATTTTGAATATTGGCCTCGGGGCCGCCTTTGCAGGTGCATTATTAGGTTGCAGGCTCCGCGAGCCCTTGGGATCTAGGGAGCCCTTGGGATCTAGGGAGCCCTTGGGATCTAGGGAGCCCAGCGACAGCGAGTCAAGGAGACCTAATCCTCAAAACGCTGAAAGCACAAGCAGATTTGGTTCCCGAGTTCATAAACAGCTTTGAAAGCCTGCATCCACGAACAGACGAAACGAACTGTGGCAGTGAAGACAGAGGAAGAAAAGAATGTTCACTACACAGAGGAAGCAGCAGCTGAAGAAGTTCGGAGGCCCAGTGGCGGCAAAATGCGCCGCGGAAGCCTTGGCGACGACCTAAAACGTTGATTCCTGCCGGTTTCTCATGTGTCCAAGCATCCCGTACTGTGAGTAACCTCATTCTCGCATATTCTCGCACGTGCGAGAATATGCGAGAATCATGCGAGAATATGCCAGAATTTTGCGAGAATCGGGGCCGCGACCCCCCAATACGAGAATATGCGAGAATGCGAGTCGTATCGGATGTATGTCTAGGGCTGGGTTGGCTGCATACGTGCATACGTATGCGTATGCGTATGCAGATTTGAAAATATGCATACGCATACGGCTGCATACGTATGCATAGGTGGGGCTGTGTGAGGCCAGCCCGGCCTTCTGGCTGCTGCGTGACGGGCCTATGAGTGAAGACGGTGGAGTCCAGAGCCCCAGAAACTGGAGTTAAAGCTGGAGTTGAAAAAGCGGGTGTCACACGCTTTTTAGGTGTGACTCGCGCCCTCTTTGACGGCAGTTTCTGAGACTGGACCTCACCGTGTAACAATGCAATGTACTGGTAAGTAGAAAGCAGGTCGATGAGGATGCGTGCCACGGTCAATGTCTGCCTCGCTCTTTCCCCGACGACGTCGAACGCCAGCTCAAAGCACTGAACGAGCATGCTTCATGACGCACGACAGCCTACAACAGGCTGGCGGAAAAGGCCCGCACCACGTGGCGGGCCTTTCCGCCAGCCCGTTGCTCAGCAGATCCTGAGACAACCAGCTTCGGTTGCCTCATCGGAGCGCGGCTCGTCGGCTTACGGGAGTGAACACACTGCCCGTGTACCCCGGGTTAAGGCGGACATAGGTTCCGTCGACTCTCACGAAACTTTGCGTTTAAGTATCCTTTTCGACTCCCCCTTCGTCCTGGACGGAGGAGGCATTGCCAGAGAAGTCACAGCCACATGCATAGCCGTATGCATACGTATGCAGCGCCGTATGCGTATGCAGGTTTGGGCGCATACGCGTATGCAGCCGTATGCAGCCACCATAGCCGCCCCCCCCCCCCCTTTACAAACCCCGGAATGGGGGACACGGATGACAACGCGAGAGGAAGTTGACAACGACGCTGGCTGGCGTGCCTAGTGTGGCGCCTGACTACTTTCTGTTGTTTCACTGCACTCAGAATTGGTCGGTTCTGTGAAGGAGGAATCGTCGCTTCTGAAGCCGTCCTCTTCACAGTCGCCAGCAAAGCGCAAGGCGGCGGAGTGTGGTCGTTGCAAATCAGCGGGGAACGACCAACACGAAGCACTACGCTTAAAACAATCCCTCCGGGAACCAGTTGATTCGTCCCTTCGTTTAGTGTTGTTCCGGCAATAGTCGCATCAGCTCGGCCTACGTGCGTACACTTACGTGTACACCCGAAAAGAATTGGCGTACGCGTAGTGGACGTACAACCGTATGTCGACAGCACTAGCCCTGGAAAGGCATGACGTACCGACTTTCCTCAGCCCACAGCAATCAACAAAGCTACCCATACTAATCACGCCCCCGGGCGGCCAAACTAGATGGAGACAAGGGAAAAAAAGAAGGGAAAACTATCCCAAACTGCACACTGGTATAAAAAAACGCTGCCTACAGAAATGAGCCCCACCTTCGGATGGGCTTATTTGACGTAAGTTACTGTAGTAGGAGGAGAATCGTCGTAGTTTCTGTCGGAACGGACAGATGGAAGAAGGGCATAAATTCTTCCACAAGCCCACAAGATACGGGAAAACATGGCGCGCGTGTTTCAGTTGCGGGCTTCGTGCGTGAAAGCTGACAGTCAGGTGACCTTGAGCCTTAGACGAGGAGTCTAGGCTCAGGGTGTCACACACCCCAGGAGCCATCTTCCGCTGTGTGAGTACGCAACATTGCATCAGTCAATCAATAGACAGCTCTACCTCAATATTTTCCTCCCTTCCATTCGGAGTCAAGGCAGCTACGTCGAGTATTTCCGCACTGCAGGCCTCTGCACGACAATGTGGGAAAATACGTCGTCAGTGAAGAAAAGTAGCCGCTGTAGTTAGCGGGCAGGTGGAAGCAGCAAAGGACGCCACATAACCCACCCAAAGACCGGCACGAATCCCCGTCAGAAATCGAGCTTGCCTGCTCGATCCTAAGCTCGCCGACACGATCAAAAACACAAGAAGACCTAGCCCCGCTAACTCCACGTGTACTCGATCTTGACGACGCAGTGACAGGTGATGGTGTCATAAAGTATCCTGACCTACGAGAAAGTGCATAATCCACGTGGTTCATGTACTCAAAATAACTCAACTCAACAAGAACTTGTGAATAGTGCTCGCTTGCCTTCATGGCAGGTTGCACTTTACAGAACTCAATGCTCAACAACAGTGCATGCTAATCCATGTGGTTCATGTACTCAAAAGAACTCAATGCTCAACAAGATTTAATGTGGGTGCTTTAGATTTACATCTAAGTGACACCTCAACAATGCTCCGACAACAAACGAGCAAAAGAAGATGTTAGGCTCTCCGCATAAGCCAGGTGCTGATAATGGTACGGCGTACACAACGATTAGCAAGGGAATAATGGCCGCCTAGACAGAATCCCGGGCAAAATCGCAGAGAACACCTGGAGAGTTCCTTGAACTGTAAAAAGAGTCGCGCTACTGTACTTGTTCTCACTTGTTGTGCCGAAAACTAGTCGCCAACACGTATCAAGTGCGGCATGCAGGCTAGTTTAGGGGCATTTCTTTTTTTGTATAAGCACCTGCTTCGTAGGAAATACTTGAGGAGGCTGCCAGTTGCGAAATCTCAGAGGAGGTAAATGTACTGACCCCCACGAAACACAGGTGAATCTGGGTTTAGTGGCGGGCGCAGGGGACTTGAAACCCGGTTTCCCGGTTTCAGAAACCGGGTTTTTCCGGTTTCGGTTGTTCATAAAAATAAAAATGATTTATAAAACTCGATTTCAAGTGGCCTGCAGTACTGTACCTGTACTGTACAGTACTGCAGTCATGTGGCGCGTCACGGTGTGTCACTGCTATTCGAAGCTTGTCACCCACCATCTCCGTAGTTTGACAGACGTGCACGCCGCCACCGCAAACCTATAACATAGTTATCTCACCACCCCCCTCCGTTCCCTTGTTTGCGTGCGCGGGGCGACGGTTCCTGGCACCCAAAGGCCCAAAACCGGGTTTTTGGCTGAAACCGGCTTTTTTGCTCGGTCAGACAAGTTGTTTAGTCCCCTGGGCGGGCGGAAGCGTTCAACGAAAAAGACTCACGTTGTAGTTGTGTATTGTCTCTCCTTCGAAGTGGTACTCTCACGAGGCGTGGTGCACAGGCAGCCCCTCGAGTATGGGAGAGAACGTGACCCAAACTGCTCCACTGGAACCACCTACTTCGACGCGGCGCGGATGTAGTCTCGTCGCTTTCAGCCAACAATCAAGACACCAACCCGGCTGTCACATCGGAAGGATCGGTGGAACTATCTGGACAGCCGCGGGGTACACGAGAAAAAAAAGAAGGCTGACACTTACTTGGCAAAAGAAACAAGAAGACCCCAATAGCTGAGCAGCAGCGTGCAGAAACGAGAATCTATCTTGGTGAGCTGGGTGGATGTTGAACATCTACATACAGCCGCAAGTCTTTTTGTGCTGCACGGGTAGTATGCGGATTGCCGCCACAGGTCTGTTCCGTATGAACCCAGAATCAGCGGAGTACCGCTGTTTTCTTCAGTATGCATGCGCGCTCGGGGATACAATTTCGAAACGGGTGCAATATGCGCACCGCTTGCACTCGCATAAGTTCGGATTTTGTTGCAGCCCTTCGTCTATCCTTTTCTCTCCCACCCGTGTTTTCCTATCTCAGAGGAAAATTCAACACATCATTCCGGCCGCTTGGGTGGCAAATGCCCGGCCAGTGCCCGTCAGCTGTTGCGAAAAAAAAGAAAGGTTGGCAATTGGATTACCTTTTTCGTTTCGCGCGAAGCCGTCGATTGGAAACGAACTCAGCGGTATCTTCGGAGCGGCAAGTCCTGGGGTTCTGGCGGCTAAGCTTGCTGTCACCCCTAGTATCTCTGTTTGTTTCAGCACAAAACGAACAGAACAGGCGCTGCCGACTGGAAAAGAATTACAGAGCAGAAAGCAAAGACCAGAGGAAGCAACAGACGAATTAACAGGTGCCAGCTATACCCACACCCAAGGAACGAACACCAACCCGCCTTGGCTGTCGACCGTACAGACACGAATCACGGATCCTTAAAACTCGTAACAGTCCAGAATTCCGCGGTGTCTTCGGGGCACTAGTACTGCGAGATTCGGCGTCATGAGTCTCGCATATTGTTTCATCATCATCACAAAACAAGCACGTTTATCAGGGCGGCACATTCGTGAACAACGAATTGGGCGGGAGAAGGGAACATTGGACACGAGAACAGGTTTATAATATTATCGCCCAGTTGCAAGGTTCGTGACGAAAGCGGCTCAGTTGCCTTTAGCAGTGCATTCGAATCGTGAAGGCGGGAAGCCTGGCAGAGGAAGAGGGAGGGGCGAGTCGCCTCTCTCTCTCTCTTTCTGTTGCTTGCTTCGATAGGCGAGTTCTGGCAGTCGAGTAATGTCCCTCGCCGACTCTACGCAAGGGCAGTTGTGGGATGTGTGTGAAAGATGTATCAAGACTTTCAACCCTGCGACGCATTCTGTTGATTCGCATGCGTCTGACTTCCTCGAAAAGGAACGGAAAGCATCTGCCATCGATGGCGAATCCGAAGATTTCATGCGCCAGGTCTGTGCCTTTTCCCATCTAGCGCTGCTCGATGTTTTGTGAAGCATCCCAGCTTTTCATCCACGTGCTTTCGAGTGGGAAATGGGTCTTCTTCATGTGAACCACTCGCATGAGAAAGCGTGAAAAGCTAATGAGTAGGGAACCAGTTGATGGGTGTCTCGACGGGTTCCGCTGTCTGCGTCCTCGTTGCCGCTCACGCTGCAGCAGGCAGCTGGGGGGAACTTGGCGGCGACGGCCTTTGGAAAGATGGGCGAAAGTATGCATCAGGCAGTACCCACCGCAGCACACACCCACAGGTACTGTACGGGACGACACGGTACCGAAAGGTGCTCGAATGCGCCGTGAACAAGTACTCTTCAGCCATGCGGAGGATGACCGACTGCTTCACGTCGCTGCTCCTGATTGCGTATCTGGCGCTGTTCCGGCTGGACGAGCTCGGCTCGGCTGGGTTTCGGCTGCTGATTTGCTCGTCGCCTGTCAGCCACAGCAGAATGGCCGAGTTTTTGTCGTTCGTTTTCTCCCCCGCGCACGCGGAGGACATCTTCGCCCCCGTCTGGCGGACCATGTACGACGACGAGTACGTCGACCGCGTCCTAGTCGGCCACATCAAGGAGCACGAGCCGACGATCGACGCCGTCGTCCAAAGCTTCCTGTCCCCCGTCGCCGCCGGCCGCAAGGGCAACGGGGAGGGCTCCTCGACCAGACGAGCACCCGGCGCCGGCAAGGAAGACAGGCCGAGGCCGAAACCGGACGCCAAACGCGCCGAACCGCCGCGCGGGCACCGCGGCGGCGCCGCCCCCGCCGCCGCCGACACGGCCGCCGACAGCCAGCGGCCGAAGAGGGTCGTCGACGGGAAGACGGAGGAGACCGACCAGGCGATCCAGCTGTTCAAGAAGGGCATCCAGGCGTCGTCCCTGAGCAAGGCGGTCGCCGAGGAGAACCGCAAGCGGGAGCAAGCCATCCCGGCCCAGCCGCCGGTGCTGCTGACGGCGCTGCGGAAGAACGAAGGGCCCCACGAAGATGCCGGTTCGGACCAATCGGGCGCCGACCACACGCGAAGCCCGGTCCCGGGCATCGAAGAAGTGCGCGCGCGGCTGGCGAAGCAGCCCGCGGAAACCGCGAAGGCAACGTACTCCGCCATCCTGCGGGAAGACGCTGTGCACAAGCGCCAGCAGCTCGCCACCCACCAAGCCGAAGAAAGCGAACGCGCGCCGCCGAAGCCGGTGCCGGTCGAAGAAGTGCGCCGGAGGCTGCAGCAGGCGCCCGACGGAGAACCGCCAAAACTGACCACCGCCGCGCTGCTCAGGGAGGACGCCATCTTTCAGAAGAAGCAGAAGGGCGACGAAGACGAGTTGCGCCGGAAGGAGATCGAGCTCCACGACGCGACGCGTTTCAACGACTGGCGGAGCCGGATGAAGGACAGCGACGAAGCGGCCGAAAAAGAGCGGGTTGCGCAGCGGAAGATCGAGATGATGCTCGCCGACGAGGAGGCGAAGATGGCCCGCGTCAACGAGGAGACCCGCCGCGCCCGGGTCGCGGCCGGCATCAAAAAGTCGGTTGAGGCCGAGCTTGCCCGGAAGCGGGCGGCGGACGAGGCGCTGTTGGAGAGCAACCGCGCGTACGCCCAGAAGCAGACGGAGGTCATCCAGGCCGCGGTGCTCAAGGCGAAGACGACTATGCACGAGCAGAGGCACGCCGCCGCGCAGCAGATCAAGCAGGAAGACCGGCTCATCGAGCTGCAAGCCGCCGAGCGCCTCGAGCTTGAGCTCCAGCGCAAGGCGGAAGTCATCGCCGCGATTCGCGAGCGGGCCGCGGCGCTGCGCAGCTTCGTCGACGCCGACGGGAACGTCGTCAAAAAGCAGTTCTTCGTCCGCGAGTTCGACCCGGAGGCTACCGCTGGCACCGGATCCTTGTACGACATGTCGCTGGCAGAGCTCCAAGGCCGGCTCGTCGAGGTGCGCGATGAAGAAAACAGGCAGCGCGACCTGCGGCGGGACCAGATCGAAGCTTCGCGGGAACAGGCGAAGCAGAACAACAACGCGAAGCTGAACGAGGTCCTGCAGCGAAGAGCCGTCCGTGCCCAGGAAACGATGGTCGGGCGGCTGAAGAAGAAGAAGATGGCGACCGACCGCGAGCTTGAAAAGGAGTCGCGGGACCGGTTGCACCTGCAGAGCCTGCAGGCCAGGTTGCAGGAAAAAAGGGAGCAGCGCATGGCCGAAGAAGCGGCGAGGAGGCAAGCCGAGCGGCAGCGAAAACTGGCGCAGATGCTGAACGCGGCCGACGGCGGCGCCGTCGAGTACAAGCGGTGGGAGGAGCAGGAGAAGGGCAAGCGCAACATCTCCCGCAACCGGCAGTTGAAAGGCATCGAGGCGGCCCGGCAGGTGAGGCAGCTCGACGAACGCCAACAGCGGCAAAGGGAAACCGTCGCCGACGGTACCGTGAGCACGCTGCTCCACTCCCGCAGACAACAAGACGCCACCGCCCGCGCAGCCGCCGAGGAACGGAAGCTCAGACTAGCCGAAGAAGCCCTTGCCTTGAAATCAGCTGCTTTCGCCGAGTTTACCAACAAGCAAAGTCAGAAGCAGCAGCGCGCTGCCAACGAGGCATTGGACGCGATCGACACGCTGTAGGTTGCGCCGCTCTTGATCGACACTCCGTAGGTTGAACCGGTCCTTATCGACAAACTGGAAGTTGAGCCGCCATCAAAGAGCTAAGAGCCTGGTCTGCTTATTCGTGCTTGCCTCGGGCAAAAGAACGTCGCCCCAGTTTCGTTTTGACTTTGCTTTCGGATGGTTTCCGCAGCAACAGACCGAAATGAGCAGTACCTTTTGGAGAAGACCCGTGGCTATGATTTGCATCATCTCAGAATCTGCAATTCCCGTCCCCTGCCTGCTGCGAGCGTGTTGTTGCTTGGGCAGGGTGTTTGTTGTGAGGACAAGGCTCGGCGTGGCGCAGGCTCATGGAAGTTCCTGCTGCAGCAACTTATTGCTGCAGTCTGGTGTGATCTGCCACATGGCCCGAACCGCTCGATAGAGTCCCTTCTGGTGATCCTCTCGACCCCGTTGCCACCGTGGTGGCTCGATCAACCTTGCGAAAAATGAACGCTCGAGCACACGAAGTAGTGCGTCAGCTCAGCGTTGCCAAGATCCGTTCTTCATTCTACCTTGAGCCCCTAGAAGTGTCTGTAGGACGAAGGTTGATAGCGCTTGCACGCGGTCACCTTTCCCAGGCGCGCAACGGCAGATAAGTGCAAGCAAAAAGTACGGTTCTCCCCGCTTTTCGATGTCAATTGTTTATAGCGAAAGGCATCGCGCGATTGCCCCCCCCCTCGCGTCTTCTTTCCTGTCCTTTTCGCCCGCGGCACTTCTTCTCCTCGCTTTTCTTTGCAGGTAGCCGCTCTCGGAGTCGATGCGCAGAAGGCGGATTCAATGCAGCTGGCAAAAACACAGTACACCAAAGAAACAACCCCGCACTCACAGAGCCCTTTCTTGCTTAAAAAGAGAACCCATTTAGCAACGGTCACACGGGAATCCTAAACCCCAGAATCTCAAGCGGCGGGAACAGGCACACACAAACAACAGTCTTGAGTGCGTTACCAACAACACTCTCCCGCAGACATGCTTAAAACGACTCGTGGTATAGTGCGTTGCTCAGGGTAGTCGAATGCCTGACAATCACACTAATGCAACAAATGGTGGGTGGTGACCCCTCTGAACAGCCTCCCTGGCCCTGGCCCACGCCTGATGCCGCAACCCCTTAACCTGGGCGGCGGCGCTTTGGCATGAGCCTCAAGGGGAGCAGCGCGAGAGGCATCATCCACGCTTCAAAGGCCCACACACACTAATGCAACAAATTTACGGCTGGTGGTGCTCGCAGCGTTGAAGAACGCATCTTTAGTTGAGAAACGACCTTTTAAAACACATGCTAGTCGTGGGGCAAAACACCGTGGCGCGGGTGGCATTAAAAAAAAGAAGAAAATGACCGACGGCGCCGGAGGCGCGCCGGTGAAGCAGAAGCGTGCGCCCGAAGAAGAAGCTGATAGCGAGGCGCCGCCGGGGAAGAAGGTCGGCCGCGCATCGCGGCACCGGGAGCTGATCAAGGCCGCCGCGTACCGGAGCTGGGCGACCGTCGACAGGAGCCTGCCCGTGTTCGCGGCGGAGCGGGTCACGTGGGACGCTGACTCGTGGCTCGAGGCGTTCACTGTCGCCCGCATCCAGATGCGGCGCAAGCGGGCCCACCTGCTGCGCGTGATGGCCGCCGCGCACACCGTCGTCGACAGCTTGCGCGAGCCGTTCAGGGACATGCTGGTGGAGTGCGCGGTTCGGACGAAGTACCACGAGGACTCATCGATCGCCCCGCTGCCGCTGGCCCCGCGTGGCTCCGCCGGTTCCGCGGAAGATGCAGCCGCGGCTGTCTGGCGCGGGGACTGCCTGCAGGCAGCCCTCGTCCTGCAGTCAGAAGGGTACAACCCGGTGCTGCTCAACATGGCCAACCAGTTCGGCGCAGGCGGCGGCTGGGCGCAGGGGGACGGTGCGCAGGAGGAGAACATGTTCCGCAGAACCGGCTACTGGGCCTCCCTCGTCCGGCGCCCGAGCGAGCTCTCGGCGGAGCTGCTGCAAGGGTTCGAAGACGACGTGCGGCAGCGGGCGGGGCGGCCTGACGGTTGGTGCTACCCTCTGCATGAGTTCGGGACCGTGTACTCGCCGGACGTCGTGGTTCTGAAAGGGGAGGAAGCCTTCGGGTATCCGACGCTGCCCAAGGCTCGCACGATGAGCTTCATCGCAAGCGCGGCTTACCGGAATCCTCCGTGTTCGGATGGGCCTGAATTTGCGTATCCAGACGACGTGGCGGCCGGCATGCGGCGCAAGATGGAGTCGATCCTGTCCACCGCGATTATCCACGGGCACGACTGCGTGGTCCTCTCGGCCTTCGGCTGCGGCGCGTTCAACAACCCGCCGTCGACGGTCGCCCGCCTGTTCGCCGAGGTCCTGCGGCTCCCGCGCTACGCGGGCAGCTTCCGCAGGGTCGTCTTCGCGATCTTCGACGACGACAACGCGTCCGGCCCGCGCAACCCGGAGGGCAACGTGAAGCCGTTCGAGCGGGTCTTCGGCAGCGCCTCGCGCGTCCCCCATGCCGATGCACCGGGGCCCTCGTGCGGGGGAGTGAGCGAAGCGGAACAGTTGACGTAAATGAGCGGGAAAGGGCGCCCTGTTCATCAGCACGCACACACAGACACTGTCCATGGCTGTGTCCATGAACACAGACACTGGACCCGTGAAGCAGCGCACTCGATGCCCGGTTTGCGTTCAAGAGCGAGATAGGACTCGGAGGCTACGGCTCCCGCGCTACGCGGGCAGCTTCCGCAGGGTCGTCTCCGCGATCTTCGACGACGACAACGCGTCCGGCCCGCGCAACCCGGAGGGCAACGTGAAGCCGTTCGAGCGGGTCTTCGGCAGCGCCTCGCGCGTCCCCCATGCCGATGCACCGGGGCCCGCGTGCGGGGGCGAGGGCAAAGCGGCTCGGCGTAAAATGTGTGCCGGTTGCGGCCGAAAAGGGTGCATGCCCCTCTCCTTCTGTTTTGGTCGTCCAGTGGCTGTGTTCATGAACGCAGACGCTGGACCCGTGGAACGCGCTCTCAAGACCCGGTTGGCTCTCAAAAGCGGGATTAGACTCGGACGCGTGATTGACGTCCACAGGGGACCCACAAGCCGTTGTTAACCCCTTACCGACCAGCGACCTCCACAGGGCTCGTTAAAAAGCCCATCTCTTAGATATGCCGGAAAGTTGGGATAGGTGTGTCGAAAACAGGTTTCAAGGGCGGGAATGAAAAGACATGTGGCGTATCTCTTTATTCCCGCCTTGAACCTCAGAGGCTTAACTGCATCAACTTCCGCCTGTACTTCTTCGCGGTCGCCTGGGCGGCTGCTGATTGCGAGAGAGCATCTCAATCGGCCTTGGATCGCTTCGACCACAGGTGGAGCAATGTGACGTCAGGCCAGGGGATGTATCTCAACAAAGCACACCTAGCAAGTTGAACTCAGTCATCTGTCACCAGGTGAACAGCAAAGAAATGTTTCTGATGGTAAATGACGAGGAGCATTGCCATGTTGCTATTTTCATCGGTGCCAGAAAGAAAATCTGTGCTGTTGCTTGCCTCGGGCAAGCCAGGATCTGGGTGCCTGACAGACCCCGCACGCCGAGCAGCTGGTGGATGCGAAGTTTAAAAGAGCACTTGATGAAGAACATCCTGAAGACTTTAAAACACCGGGATCTCACACGAGCTTAAACTCTAAAGCGGCACGGCAAAGAGCAGGGCTCGACGCCGATTGCCGACTATTCGAGTGCCGCTTGTTTTGCTGGGGAACACGGTAACGCTGGGTACCCGAACATCTGCTTCCGGAATGCCGTTCCTCCGTTTGGCTCGTCGCGAGTCGAGGCTTGCATTTCTTACTTACAGCAACGCCTTTCTTTTCTTCGAGACATTGCAATAGCGAACCAACACCAAACTGAAGATCATGTCACTGTCACAGTTTACTTGTCCGTGCTTCACATGGGGATCCCAAACTCAAGACATCCCAGGTGAAAAAGAAGAAGTGTGGATGCGTCAACGCAACAGTTTTTTGAAAGGATAGCGAAAGAGCGAAGGCATATTTTTGCGGTTGGTGATCTTGATCACAGTTTTTCATCCGAAAGAATAGGAAACGGAGGTAAAAAAACAAATGAGTCGATCAGCACGCCCGAATCTAGTGTTCCAGGGGGCGGCCAGCGATCGGTGCGCCGTCGGAACTGGTCCACGTTGCGCTCGAGAAGAGAGAGGGCAACGAGTCCGACCACAGAAACCTGCTACACGAACAGAGCCCCCGCCCACAAGTTACTCCATTCCGTCAGAATGTCTCGTCAACTGCTGGTCGAAAGTCGATTCTCAAGGACAAACAAAAGACGAATAGTCGGCAATAGGCAACAAAGATACATGCACAAGTACACGTACTGCCACTGCAGCAGACCTACACCTTAAAGGAACCTTTACGACATTGGTCACCCGGAGACTATAAACCCCCGGATCCCTAAGTGAACTTGCACTCTAAAAGGTCCTTACAGACGCAAAACAGAAAAGCAACGCTGATGTCATAAAATGTGTATGCGAACGGGTTGCTATTAAGCAATGGGGTGAGCATCCTGGCTCATACCCGTGCGAGGTGAAAACTAGTTCGACACAGTAAAGCTTTCACGTACGAAGCTGAACCTCCCAAACAAGCAAGGTCGAATAACAACAATCTGTACCCAACTACACCGTCGAAAACACCAAAAGAGACAAATAGCGGGTTCGACGCTTGATGATCGACCAGGAAATGAGACCATGCCCAGCCCACCGCCATCGCCTCCGGTGAGCAACAGCAACACACCCCCTCCGCTGGAACGGCCGATGGAAGCGGCAGAAGCAGCGGGCGCTACAGCGCAGGTGCTTGCGTATGCAAAGTGGGCCGGGATCGACGTGCACGCTCGGCCGGACCTGATGTGGCTGGCTGAAAAGGGTCTCGTTGCGCCTCTGCCCGACGGCTGGATGAAGTGCGCCGTGTCGCAGGCGCAGCACAAGGCAGCGGGAGCCGACGTGTATTATTTCAACCGGCAGACGGGGCAAAGCATGTGGGACCACCCGCTGGACTGCGTGTTCCAAGAGCTCGCGCGCGCCTATGAGAAGGCAGGGGCGGGTTCTTGCGGGGAAAGCCCAGTGCAGGATAAAAAGAAGTTCGCGGAGTTGATCCGACAGCGCCTCAACGGGGAGTGTGTGCGAGGGGGTTCGGGAGGAGGCGCCGGCGGAGTGGCGGCGGGGCGTGTGGAGGATCACTTCGCTGACCAGTGGATCGGCGCGAAACGAGCCCAGCGCGTCACCGAAGACCTCTTGCAAGAAACGCTCGCCGGCGTGCAACGCGAGCTGGACGCGTGCGCCGACGAAGTCGGCGCGTCGCTCAGCGGCAGGGCGATGAACCAGAAGAACCCCCCGAAGGAAAATGCGGCGGCGCTGCCGACCTTCCCGCCCCCCACCAAGCGGGCCGCGGGCGAGAGCCCCGCCCCGTGGACCGACGACGACTGGCTCAAAGTGGCCGCCAACCTGTTCTGCTTGCACGTTTCGGTTTGCTTTTGCATCGTGCTCGTCCTGCCTGCGCTGTTCGCTGTCGACTTGACGCAGCTCCGCCTTTTCTCTGGCGATGTAGACGACTTATGAGTGGGTTTGAATGAACTTGTCGTCAAAAGAAGCCCTCTGCAGCTGCCGAAGGTTGTGCTCAGCGGCCAGGCGCTGAACCAGAAGAACCCCCCAAAGGGAAATGCGGCGGCGCTGCCGACCTTCCCGCCCCCACCAAGCGGGCCGCGGGCGAGAACCCCGCCCAATGGACCGACGACGACTGGCTCAAAGTGGCCGCCAACCTCTTCTGCTTGCGCATTTCGGTTTGCTTTGGCATCGTGCTCGTCCTGCCTGCGTTGCTCGCTGTCGACTTGATGCAGCTCCCGCCTTTTTTCAGGCGATGTAAAAATGTGACAGGGTCGTTTGAATAAACTGATCGTCATCAGAAGCCCTCTGCAGCTGCCGAGAGTTGCTTGAATTAATTTGTCGAAAGAAGCCCTCTTCGACTGGCAGGCCCTCGCAAACTGTGAGAACCGTTCGAGTACGCCGGACATCTCAAACGCAATGGCAAGCCATTCGAGGACTGAGCGACAGAATTAGATTGTCCAAGCTCCTGATGTTCTCTGTCTCATGAACTTTCGATGCTTTCTTCCTGTTGTCACTGCCACCGCCGGTACAAGTTGTGATGGGTTTTTCAACAAATTGAAGGCATCTTGGGCAGTAACTTATTTGCGCAGCAAATGAAATCAACAGCACACATAGCAACGGCGAGCATTGAGTTCTGTAAAGTGCAAGTGCCATGAAGGCAAGCGAGCGCTGCTCATGGGCTAGTGTTACTTTATGACTTCGTCCGCTGGGAAAGTCAACGATGATGAGGATGATGAGCTCAAATCTAGTCATTAGCAGGTCAAGTTTAGTTTCCGCTCGCTTTCGCGGCGCGGACCTGTTGGGCCGTTTGGCTGTTGCTGGGGCGATGGGGAAGGCTACGCCAAAACGCCACCCCCCCCAGGGGTGGCCCTAAGCGGCCAGATTGCGGAGTCGTTGGCAGAATCTGACCTGACCCCCCCCCCCTATATACAGGCTATTTTCACTGTGGAGGGGGGACGCTACCTGTCACTCTCTAAGGTGGTCACCACGGTGGGTGGTCAGAAAAAAAAAATTTTTTTTTGGCCCAAATACCCCAAAAACCACACTTTGAAAATTTTTTGTGGGCCCACTTTTGCCAGGGAATTTTGACCATTTCACCTTAGAGAATTCGACCACTCAGCCTCCAAGGCAACTGCACTGTAGAAGGGGGGGGGGGGGGGGTCCCTTGCAAAGTCGTTGGGGGCTCTCAGGGTAGTGTCAGCACTGCCCCCCCCCCCCCCCCCCCCCCCCCAAGACAAACCAGACTCACACCGCAGTCCTGTCTGCAGACACTCAGGTTCCACGCTGATGATGGTCCGCCTTATGTGTCCGTGGCTTAAAGGACCGAAACACGGCGCAGACGGGACCAGTGCGGTGTTGAGCACATACCCATTCCAAGCACGTTCTTGCAATCCCCCCATTCCAGTAGGGTACTTCGCGTAACGCGACTTGCTGCCCTCAGCACGCAGGATAACTTCCTCGCACTCTTTTCCCTTTTGGTACTTCAACCATTGGTGCTGCACACGGCAACCCCATGTCCACTGTGCTCTGCGGAGTTTACTTCGCAGATTGCCACCGTAAAAAGAAGACAAGTCAGTGCTGCCTAGCGAGTCGCAGTCACAATCAGGGCGAGTGCCCTGAGTTTTTTAACTGATTGCTCAGACACGGTTGTAGGGGCCTTCTCCCCGTGACGGATTCGCCTGTGCTCTAGTAGCACGGGTGGTCTTGGCTGTGACGAGCTACGAACAGCCGCCTGACAAACCAGACTCACACCGCAGTCCTGTCTGCAGACACTCAGGTTCCACGCTGATGATGGTCCGCCTTATGTGTCCGTGGCTTAAAGGACCGAAACACGGCGCAGACGGGACCAGTGCGGCGTTGAGCACATATCCATTCCAAGCACGTTCTTGCAAACCCCCCCCCCCCAAGAAGGGGGTTTTACCCGTGGCTGGCTACACCCAGTGAGAACCGCAGTAAACACTGTTACGTCAATGTAACGGGCCAAATTTCACTGAAAACCACTGTTGCATCACTTGCCGCTGGGCATCCCCGGGTCAGAGTAGTGAGCTAGCTTTAGACGGGTCGAACACGCAACTAGCGTGATAAGGAACAGCTACGTTTAGATTTATGTCCCCCGTATTTATTCGAAGCCCACATTCACACGTTGTTTTTCAAGACCGCTTCAGCAACCAGAGCATCCAGGGTTCACGGAGGGGGAGGTGTCTGATAAGGAAGAAGGGGGAAAGCGCAACCGACGATGTGCAGGGTTCTCTTTCTAGCGATTTTTGCGGCATTGTTTGCATTCCCGGCGGAGGCAAGCACCTGCGGTGAGGTGTGTACGTGTCTGTGTTTATGTGTGTAGCGTTGTGTGTGAGTGTTCCTCTATCAGACGTTGCGCATTTCAATCTCCAGCTCGCGCGCAGGCCGAGGCGGCACAGTTCTGGTTTTGGAGAAGCACCTGCTTTGTAGGAAATACTTGCGGAGACTGCCAGTTGCGAAATCCCAAAGGCATGCCACATCGGCATGCCGATGACTCCCCATCGCAACAGTATTCCAAACTCAAAGGAGGGAAATGCGCTGTGAGCCCACACGAAACACAGGTAAATCTGCGGGCGTAAGCGTTCGACGAAAAAGACCCACTTTGTAGTTGTATTGTTTTCTCCCCCTCTAGCCTCCGTCGAAATGAGCAGCAGTCCTTCGATTTTTTTTTGTGGGCAAGTTTAGATCCTTGTTTCGTCTCATCGGAGTGCTTTGATTGCTCGGAGGAAGGAGTCCGCGGTAGTCCAGCCTCAGAAACTGGAGCTTACGGTGTAAGCTGGAGTTAGAAAGACCACCAAGAGGTTTCACACCCGCCTTTCTGGATGCGCATATGAGTGAAAATCTAAGACGCGACCAAAGAATGTCGACCTTGTTCTGGGCATACACTGGCACGTGGGTCAACCATTTTGATCAACTCCGGATGCATTTGAGAGGGCGAGCTCGAAACCTTCTGTTTAAGCCATTGGAAGCACAAAAATGCGAGGGGTGTGATCCCAGCAGCCCCACGGAAAACAGTGAAATCAGTATATACATCTACACGCAATTTCGGTTGGAGCACACCCGCTTTTCGGATGATTCTCGGGTGTTTCAAAAGAATAACACGATACAGGGCCGAGGCGATATCCGCAACCGAGGTTCGTCGATCGATGCGTGCGCGGTCTGTCTGGGTGCGAAGGGGAAGCTGATCTACGATCCGAAGTATGACGTTGTCACGTACCTGTTATAGTGCAAAACCCCCCTTCAACAGCAGGCATCCCTGGAAAAAAGAATTACCCTGAACAAAGTCAAAGTCAGGTCAGGTAGAGGATGCGCTCCTAGTCTAGGCTAGATGCAAGGAACTCTCCTGACGAGGTCCAATCGAAGGAGGTCGAGAGCGAAGGAACCAAAACTTGCTTTGTGCGCACAGTCTGCTGGATGCTCCCCCACCATGATGGCTATGGAAACCGAAGCCAGCAGCCAAGCCGCTGCCCTGTATTCTGCAGCACCGACTGTGCCGCAGCAGCCCCCAGAAACTGTACGAATCACTGGTCGAGGGGACAGCGGAGACACATAGGCTGAGGCGGGGTTTAGACGTTGCGGCACGCGATGTTCAACACAATTCTGGATCGCTATCGCGTGATAGCCGCACGAAGCCACCATCCAGCTGGACATACGGGGAACACTTCCAGGGATAGGTCTCGCAATGATAGATTAGCAGCAACTGATCAATGATAAGTATTCAACACAGTACAACAGTACTACCAAAAAAACTGGTGTCGGTCTCAGAAGTCGCAAACTTGACTAGCGTAGTTAAAGTGTGCAAATATGGCTACATCCCTTTCACTACCCGACTCAGTCTCAATGGTCAACCGGAGACCCTAAAACACCGAACCTTCAAACCTCAATAAACCGCTAAAAACTGCTTCGAGACGGCCGGTTCAGCCGGAGCGCCGAAGCAAAAACTGAAGGGAGAAGAAGTGGGCCCCTTGGACCTCGAGAACTATCCTGGGAAAGGCCTGTCTTCAACTTCTCAAAGATCGAAGAAGAACCCCTCTAAACCACAATAAACGCAAGAACCCCCTTCACAACTAGGAATTTCCCTCAGCATCAAACATGCGCGAGAGGCAGCCCTGCGACGTATGCTACTGTGTCTGCTGCGCCCAGGGGGTTATGCACTGCAGCGGTTGGGTGAGGTAACTCACCCAAAAAAAATTGGAAATTGGGTGGGAGGTTAGGTTGATTTACACTACCTCGGAATGGGTTGGGCAGCGTTTTGGCGTCTGTTTTCTGGGTTGGCAAGGGCAGGCAAAGTGTCTTCTGAAGGAGAAAGCTGGCTGCAGAAGGCCTGCCTTCAGCCAGAACATCAGATTCTGAGGCTCAATGTACCGTACCGTCTCCCGGGGGGCGGTGCCCCCCGGACCCCCCCTTTATTAAGACTCGCCAGAGAAAACGGGCTTGGTGTCTATTCTGAAGGAGAAAACGGTCTGCATGGCTGCACGCCGTCGCCAAAATAAAAATCCCGGAATCTCAAGCGAACTTTAACGCTAAAAACGAACAGGGACAACCATCTCGGAGGTCACAGCGGCTTCACAAAGTGCGTGAACAAACAGTCCGGCCACCGCCCCGCCAGCCGTTACGACCGGAAGAGACCCAAGAGGGGCAGGCCAGTCAACGACCGCTCCGATGAGTTGTAGACTCAATGGTCAACCGGAGACCCTAAAACACCGAACCTTCAAACCTCAATAAACCGCTAAAAACTGCTTCGAGACGGCCGGTTCAGCCGGAGCGCCGAAGCAAACACTGAAGGGAGAAGAAGTGGGCCCCTTGGACCTCGAGAACTATCCTGGGAAAGGCCTGTCTTCAACTTCTCAAAGATCGAAGAAGAACCCCTCTAAACCACAATAAACGCAAGAGCCCCCTTCACAACTAGGAATTTCCCCCAGCATCAAACATGCGCGAGAGGCAGCCCTGCGACGTATGCTACTGTGTCTGCTGCGCCGTCGCAAAAATACTCGAGGGGCTGCCTTGTGCTTACTTCGAAGGAGGCTAGAGGGGGAGAAACAATACAACTACAAAATGGGTCTTTTTTGTTGAACGCTTACGCCCGCCACTAAACCCAGATTCACCTGTGTTTCGTGTGGGCTACAGCACATTTACCTCCTTTGATCTTTTGCAACTGGCAGCCTCCTCAAGTATTTCCTACAAAGCAGGTGCTTATACAAAAATAAAATCCCGGAACCTCAAGCGAACTTTAACTCTAAAAACGAACAGGGACAACCATCTCGGAGGTCACAGCGGCTTCACAAAGTGCGTGAACAAACAGTCCGGCCACCGCCCCGCCAGCCGTTACGACCGGAAGAGACCCAAGAGGGGCAGGCCAGTCAACGACCGCTCCGATGAGTTGTAGAAGAGTCGCATCTGCTGTTCGTCTTGCTCGGCAAGTGTCGCTCCGGCAGCTCCTCGCAACTATTGATACTTTCTTCTTTTTTTTCCACACTGTTCTCTCTTCCGGTTCCTCGCCCTAATTCTTGAGCACGCGGTGTTGGAAAGAGTACACTGTACGGTGCCCGTGATGACACGCACACTTCTGGTTTTGACCTCGCTGTTTTCTTTTTTGATTACGCAGGAAGTACTCGAGGGGCCGCCTCTGTTGCGGAAGCCCAAAGGAGGTAACGTGCAGTAGCCCACGAGGGTGCGGTAATTGGGGTTCATGCCGGGCGTAAGCGTCCAGCAAAAAGACCCAGATGTAGATGTATCGCTTCTCCCTCCGGTCAGGTAGGCACCGGGCGGCCCTCCTCGAGTGTGTCTCCCTCATGGCATCTTCTGCTGTCGTGCGAAAAGACCGTAACGTGAATTATGAGGTCGGGCGTACTTGTACTGCCTACCAGCGCAACTTGCAACAAGTCGGTAGACTCAGGTGAATCAACAGGAGTCGTCGTGCAATGCAAATGCTGTGAAAGGTTGGTGGTAGTCGCAGCGCGGAGCCCTCGCTTCATTTCTTTTTCGACATTGTGAATCACGGTGATGAAATAAGAGGAGTTCGAGAATCATGGTGCTCGATTCCCGCGCGGGATGAATGGATCCTGTACTGAGAGTATCAGGTAGGGAGCCGATCGTGCAGAGTCTTGATCTCGCCTCGCAGCAGCTCGTAGCAGTGCACACAGTCCCACGAGTTACTGTCCCCACCAGCTCTCGGCCGTCGTAGTTCGAACCATTGCCCTACGGGAGTAGTTCAACGCAAGACGGAACATTGCAGGCGAGGTGAGGCACCATGTCTTCTCGAACGCGAGACTCGTAGTCGAAGATAATAAAGGGTTCCGTCGCAATATAAATCAACGGTCACCGCTTGCCGCCCGCACAAGAGAAGCCTTGTTGCGTTCCACCTCGCAATGAATGGCTTGTGGTTCACGGTTGCCTGATTAGCCGCCTCTGCAGACTAGTTGAGATGGCGAACAACTGGTTAAGTGGAGAAAGGAGTTGGTGCAGAAGGGATGAAGAGGGAGGTGAGGTAGAAGCTCGTGTGTTTCATGGATTAATGTAGCCATCATCCGCTTCTTGCCCGATTACCTACAGCAGAACACCCTTCTGCACTGCCCAAGAGAACGGCGAAGAGCCGCATCACGTGCGAAGGACGTTGTCCCCCCCCTTCCCCCGCCCCCGTCTTGCATGACGCGGGAGTGACTCGTTTATCAGCACTTTCCCTCGTGTTTCGAACGCCTCCTCTCTCCCCCGCCGCACCCCCCCCGCCGCAAAGTTATTTACTCGCGCAACGCAACAAAAAGAAGCAAAGAGAAGAAATGGAAGAATGCCACTGCTACTACGGGAGTGACAGGAATTGGCATATTTTGGTAGCCGTCTGGTCAACCTCCGACCGCTCAAAAACTTCTAAAAGAAGTAGCCTGCGTACGTACACACAGAACAGTTTCCCACCGCAGGTGAGCGGTCCGCGTTTGCTCCCCCTGTTTGTGTAGAGTTGGCCCCAGAAGAAAATGGTATACAAACACAATCTGATTTGTTCTTCGCTTACACCACCGTGTGTTGTTTTCTCACTCAGGACTTTGACCTGTTGTGTTTGTGTGTTTTGTCGTGTAGGGCATGACCTCACGTCCGTTAAAACACTTGGTTCGGTAGTTACAGCACTTGGGCTCCCTTCTGTTCTTTGTCGGGCAGCATCGTCGAGCATTTCCTTTCAAGCTGGCGCTTATGTAAAAACCCCTGCAGAATGCCAACCGGCGCGTGTGACCGCGCGCTGCGCACCGGCCATCCTTCGACAGGCTCGACCAGCAGGTCCCGCCTCTCTACCCCGTTTTGACCTGTAACTTTTTTTGTTCCCGACCCCCTTCCGTTGGCTGTGATTCTTTCGCCTTTTTCTCTGCGAGCCACATACTGGTCGCCGGTTCTTTCATTGTTCGCTTATATCGCGCAGAACTAGGAACGAAAGAAGATGATGACGCTTCCCTCTGCGCTTTCCAGATCCAGGCCAACTGCCTTGACTCGCGCGGAAAATATGGCCGAAATACCTGAACACGAACAACAACGAATAGTCAGACCAACTGAGCAAGCTTGCCACATAACTTGCCAAAACGATGACGGCCCGAGGGTTGACCTACCCAGCAGAACCCACTCGGGCCGATGCCTATACTTATGGCGGGTCGAGGCAGAACGGCACGGCGCTGGCAGTGGCCGGAGCTGGCTCAGTACTGTACGGAAAAGTACGTGCGCTCGGCTAAGGCCGGTGCGTGGCGAGACTGGAGGCAGCAGTTAAAGTTCGGGGAACAGCAAAGTTCGGGCGAAGCTAAGTTCGGGCAATGCTAAGTTCTGGTGAAGCAAAGTTCGGGTGAAGCTAAGTTCGGGCGAAACAAAGTTCGGGCGAAGCAAAGTTCGGGCGAGCTAAGTTCGGGTGAAGCAAAGTTCGGGCGAAGGTGAAGCTAAGTTCGGGCGAAACAAAGTCCGGGCGAAGCTAAGTTCTGGGTGAAGCAAAGTTCGGACGTTCTGGTGAAGCTAAGATCGGGCGAAACAAAGTTCGGCGAAGCTAAGTTCGGGTGAAGCAAAGTTCGGGCGAAGCTAAGTTCTGGTGAAGCAAAGTTCGGGCGAAGCTAAGTTCGGGTGAAGCAAAGTTCTGGTGAAGCTAAGTTCGGGCGAAACAAAGTTCGGGCGAAACAAAGTTCGGGCGAAGCTAAGTTCGGGTGAGCAAAGTTAGGTGAAGCAAAGTTCGGGCGAAGCAAAGCTCGGGTGAAGCTAAGTTCGGGCGAAACAAAGTCCGGGCGAAGCTAAGTTCGGGTGTAAAGTTTGGCCTCGTACCCGGGGCCCAGCACGGGGGGGGGCCGCCCTGGGGCAGCCTTTTCCCGCCGCCCCGCCCTCCGGTATTTCTCCGGGGGGCTGAGAAACTCCGCAAAAAACGCAAATTTCGGGCACATCAGGCCCCGAAACGACAGCAAACCTCAAAATAATCTTCGACCGGAAAAGTGTCATGGGCGGGGTTTGAACCCGGACACTCCGGCCTGAAGGCCGACACCCGCTCACTCTGCCACCCATATACATTTTCCCAAGGGGAGAAAATGCCAGCTCCGCGCTATTATCTAGTTCAAAAACAATACACTTTTAAAAGTGGGGTTGGCTCGAATAGAGGCTATTCACATTGCATGTTCATAGGACCTCCAGTCTCGAAAGATCACGGAGGGTTGTCGTCCCCCCGGGCTAGGGTGTGCAAAAAAGAATCGATCATGTGCCAATGAAAAGGATCGACGAGCCGAGACGGACGCAGCATCATCAAATCCTTTCGTCAAGACCGACGAGGAGGGGGCGCCGGCATCCAACCTAGAGCGACACTACGAGGCGACCTGGAAGGATACCGAGGGGTGTACGGGGAGAGCGAAAGAACCCACCCAGTCAGCGATCTCGCCCGCCAACCTGAGTGTATATGTATGAAACACGATGCCCCGCGTTCTTCCGCATGTACGGCATGTACGAGGGGACGTCTGCCCCCAGATTCCTGCTGTAGTCAGCAATACGTCAATCACGGAAGCCCAAGCCAAATGAGGCTACAACACCGCGAGCGGCGCGGCGCCTTAGCAGTAACGTGAACGCGTTGCTATACTCTGCTCCTGGGTTGCCCATGACTGAGCTCCATCACACACACAAGAACAATCCGGCCTCGTCTTCCAACCAAGTAGCGGGTGGAACACAAAGAGTTGGACAGAACCTTGGGTGCATTGGCAAAGCGCATTTGCTGGTCTGGCCCTTTGACAGGAACGAATTGGCCCCTTGGCTACCTTTTGATGGTTGCTTTCCAAACCCACACTACGCAGGTCTTTTCCCCTTCCGCTCTTTACACCTGCGACTACCTGCCGCAAAGCATATTGTTTTGTGTGTCCCCCCAGGCATCTTGTTAAGAACCATCCATCCATCCATCAGCCGGCTGACCCCCCCCCCCCCTCAGGCTATTTTCACTGTGGAGGGGGGAGACGCTACCTGTCGCACTCGCACACAATGTGGTCACCACGGTGGGCGGTCAGAAAAAAAAAATTTTTGTTTGCCCCAAATACCCCAAATACCACACTTTGGAAAATTTTTGTGGGCCCACTTTTGGCAGGGAATTTTGACCATTTCACCTTCGAAGATTTGACCACCCAGCCTCCAAGGCAACTGCACTGTAGAGGGGGGGGCCCCCGGCAGCGTTTTAAAATACGTAGAAAACGTTTTCCCTCAGAAAACGTTTTCCGTATTTTAACGGCGGGCCCGTTAAAAAACGCTTAGAAAACGTTACAGTGAAATGCGCGTTACCCATACCTGTACACCCGTTCCAATAGGAAGGACACACGGTACAACGGGAAAAGGAAAAAGATGGCGAAACAATCGCACGAAACCATTGTCTGGCAGGGCGTGGAGGTGAAAACCGAAGGGAAGAGCATGAAGGCAGTGAAGTGCCTCTTCTGCGAGCACGAGTTTTCTGGAAGTGCATCTCGATTGCGTGAGCACTTCCTCACCGGAGGAAGCGTGAAGCGATGCGTACCAAAAGAGGCGTGAAATAGGTGAACAAGAGTAGAACCACGTCGTTACCACGAACGTTTTCCCTTAAAAAACGTTTTCCTTTAAAAAACGTTTTCCGTATTTTAAGAATCGATTTCCTTAAAAAACGCCGTTTTCGATTTCCTTAAAAAACGCCGTTGGGGGGTCTGGTTTATCCGGCCATCCGGCCAAAGGGGCTGATCCTTAACAAGGGGGCTGGTGTCCCCCCCCCCCCTCCCATTCAAGGAGAAGAGAACGAGTGTAAAAGAAAGGAGGTAGCACGGACTACCAGGCCAGCGGAGACCACCGCAAAAAAGAATTTTTTCCCCTTACTTTTTCCCACAAAACCAGCACCAATAGCAACGACCCCCTCCCATTCAACTAAGATTTACACCTCGCAACTAATTCCTCTCGCCCCCCCTTCCCCTCCCAAGTAACACTGTGTAACTGCTATTCTTTTTTTTTCTTTTGTTTTTCGGGCCGCATCAGCAGCCATTTGGCGATGAAAGGCGCGGTTGTAGGGTCGTCGACAGTGGTAGCAGTCGGCGCCGCGTCGCTGCTGGGCGTCTTGGGGCTGCTGGGGCTGCATCCCGAACCGGCGCTGACGCGGGACTCCTTCGGGAAGCCGAAGCACATGGAGGCAGCGGGCAGGGCTGCACCCGAGGACGTGCCCGTCGTTCGCGACACACACCTCGCCAGCCACACCGCAGGTCCGCACATCGCCACTTGCTGTCCCGAGACCGCTCCGCAACCCGCTGGATGGGAAGCTGCTTGCACAATCATCACTCAGCCCTTCTCTCCTCCTTCCCCTGCGGATCGGCCGGAGATGTTCACTATCGTCGTGACCACGTACAAGGTATGCCCTGCAACTTCCTCACCCGCTTGCCTCGAAGGACGAGAGAAGTCAAACTTTTTTTGCGGCGACGTCTTCTGGCCACGGGAATCTGACGTCAGCTCCAACCCACTTTCCACGACAAACGTACAGGAGCGATTGGCTGCATTCCACCAGTACCACGTGGCGAAGGCCGGCGTCGGCGGCGGGCGTGTATGCTGCCTTCGCGCGGTTGAAGCTCCCGGGTAGAACGTAAAAACGGGCTGCAGATTGGGGACCTTTTGTGGGCTCAACGCCCTTTTTTTGAACTGCTCAAAAGTCCCACTGGAGTGACATCCTTAAGAGTTTGCAGAGACACATGTTCACGTGAGCCTGGGCTGAGGCGTGCGTAGCCGCCCACCGATCAAAACGCACAGAAAGGAGACCAACAGAACGACCGCGATGAGAGAGCTAGAACACAAAGCAGGCCAGCGAAACATCTCAGAAAGAACCGGCGCACAGAACGCAGACCAGCTGCACGTGACAAGAGTTATCGCAAAGCCGTCACAGAGAAAGAAAAACCAGGGGCACGAATTAGAAAACCGGAACCTCAAGCGGACTGTAGCTCTGAAAGTGTTCTACAACCAACAGGGACACGCGACGCTTGCCAATACGATCGGCAGCTGGAGGCGTACGGGCCTCCTCGACCACCCGCGGCTAGAGGAAGTCCTTTTCCACTGCAACATGTGTTCGTGCGCAGACTTGGAGCTCATCGAAAACTTGATGAACGGCACAGCGTACCGTGTCGTCTGCGCCGAAGCGAATCGGCTGCATCCGCAAGCGCTGCTCTTCGCATTACGCGCCGTGGTCACGCCGCTGGTGCTTCTGACTGAAAACGACCGCCCCGTCGTACCAAGAGTGAACGAGACTCTTGCGGAAGCAGCTGTACGCGTTGGCAGGTTCCTTGACGTGTCTCTTGAAACCGTGGCGAACGAGTATGCACCCACATTCAGCCGTCTCCTTTCTTTTTTGGACGTGCAGACTTTTCGCGCAAATGAGAGCTGTGCCTACACTTCGTTTCCTGCAAGTGTGTCGTTGGAGGGGTTGTCTCTTGGCATTGCTGCTGACCTCGAAACGGATATGAGTGCAATCTTCCGACTGTAACAAGCTCGCTTGTCATGATCAAGTAATAGCTTTGCCGGTCCCCCTCGATCCAGTTTTGAAGCAGGGAGGAATAGCCTATTTATTTTACTGGGGTCCCAAATTACTCCAATTTTTTGCTGCTCCCCTTTTTTTAGTGAGATAGCAAAAACCGAGCGCAGCGAGCTTTTTGTGAGAAGGTTTTATTATCCAAACAACCAGGCGTGCTCTCTCATTTTATTTCTCACACAAAAAAAAGACATAGACCCCCCCCGCACAATGCCCCCGAAGCCTAGCCCGAAAGCCGCGGCTGCAAAGGCTCGGGAGAAGGAACTTGAGCTGAGGAGGAAGAACGCGCAGATCCGGAGCCTTGAGAAGCAGATTCGCGAACTCAAGGCTAAGGTCCCAGTTGACGAAGAGGAGAGCGACACTGGGTCCAGCTCCAGCAGCTCGCTGGTGCCGCCGGTGCCGGCTGCGAAGGTCGCACCCAAGGCCGCCCCCAAGCAGGGAAAGAAGCGGAAAAGGGACGACCCGTCGCTGCTGTTTCCCCATCTGTCATCCAGGGCCGTGGATAAGCTCGTCGTGGCGTACGAGGACTACCCGAGCATGTTTGACCTGCTGGACGCGGAGACGCGTGGGGAACTTGCTGGGGCCACTGGGGAGGGGGAGGTGTACGAGATCCTGGACCGGTTCGCGGCAGAGAACTATGGTCATCAGGAGAAGGAGCGGAGTGAGGACAGGTTGCTCGAGCCGGAGACCTGGCCTGATGTAGTGACCCCTGGTTGGTTGTTCGAGTTCAACAGCGCGGTGGAAAGGGCGTACCCCTTCGCTGGCAACGCGGCTCTCAAGGAAAGGCGCACTCGGGTAATACAGGACATCCGCGACCACTGGGAGCTGAGGGCGCCCAAAAACAAGGTGGTGTGGATCAGGAGGGCGCAGGGCATCCTCAATGAACTCGAGGCTGCCTGGGCCGAGTACACCGAGCGGGACCCCAGGGCGGGGGTGCACATGAGGAGGTTGCTGAAGATGGAGGACTGTTCAGAGAGGGTCCTCGGCAACCGGCGCAGATTCAGGGCGGATTTTCGTCGTCGCCCGCAGGGAAGGGAAGACCCGGGAAGGGTGCGTGCGTCGAAGACGCCGGTGTGCCGGAGTTTTGCCCGGGGCAAATGCGGCTTCAAGGACTGCAAGTATCTGCACGAAAAGCAGTGACTGCTGTGGGAGAAGAAGGCGGCCGCTCTGGAGAACAAAGCGACGGTGGCTGCTACGAAGCAGCAGAAGAGCAGCCATCTGAGCAAGTTGGAAAGAGTGGTGGGAGTGATAGGTCTCTCCGACGCTCCTCCGCTGTTGAAGCTGCGGGCCTTCGCGGCGGCGATGGTGGGTCCGGGGCTGACGGTAAGGCAAAAAAGGGACTTGCAAAAGAGGTTGCCGGGTCAGCGGGGTCGGGCTCCGTTGGCAAAAATGCGCACCTCGTCGGTGCAGAAGTACCTCGCAACAGCAGCTGCACAGATGGACGTCCCTCTGGGCAGCCTGAGAGGTACGAACAAGGCGCTGGAAAAGGTGCGGCTTCAGCGCCGAGAGTTTCCGGCTCACGCGCCTCCAATGAGTTTCTCGCAGTGGGAGATGATACGCGTGGCTCTGCAGGGAGGCTCGGCGGAGCTGGCGGCAGCGGGGGCGTTGGCGTGGACGGGGGCTCTGCGAATGGCCGATCTGCTGGCGATCGAAGTTCGCAAGGACGTCATCCTCCCTCGGCCGAACACAGTGGTGATTCGTTGGTACACGTCGAAGGAAGCGAAGCTGAGTGGGGACCCCACGGAGAGGGCTTACACGCTCCCCCCCTCGCTGGTGAAGGCGGTAAAGAAGTGGAAGCTCGGAGGGAAGGACTTCGACGCCGGGACAGTTCGCGAGCTGATGGCTGTCGCGAGAACTGTGTTCCCCGAGGTGCAGGACCACAGCTGGAAAAGAGGTGCCCTGCAGCACCTGGCTCTGGGGGGCATGGGCTGGGAGGGGCTCCTGGCGGTGTCTCGGCACAAGTCGAAAGAAGTGCTGAGGCGCTACCTGTGGGGGTGTGTGTCCCCGGACACGGCGCTGCAACACAGGGCCACGGCGGCGATGCACGTGCCGAGTGCGAAGAAGAGGAGGATGAGGGGGTGATTCTCCGTGTTGAGCGCAGGCAACGGGTATCGACCAAGTGTCCTGGTTATGCCTCTGACGTGAAGTCGCGGATGGCCGAACATCCGTTGATGACGTGGGCATACGCAGTTGATGCACGGGATGATGCTCTGTTGGCTGGCCTGCGTAGTAGTATGGACCTTAGTGGGGACTTGGGCGAGCAGGCTGAAGCGGAGTATCACAGTGCGGCTCCGTTGAGGGCGATGCTGGTTGATCAGGATGCCACGCCGGAGATGTTGAAACACGAGCTGGAGGTAGGGCGGCTGGCCTCGATGGCTTACTCGCACGGTGGTGCTCGCGCTGTGCACCGGAAATGCTCCGCGCCCCTGGATGCCATGCCAGTCAGGCGTGTTGACTACTCTGTCGTGGAGTTGGGGTTGACAGGGTGGGAGCGCAACACCCTTCGGACATACGCGCAGGAGCCGATGCTCACTGACAGTAAGGCCCGGACATCGATGACCTCCTTTGCGCTGGACTTGGAGGAGCTCGGGAGGTTGGAGGCGATCGGCATCATCGAGAAGTGTGCGAGGCCCAAGATCTCGCTTGGGGTTTTCAAGATCCCGAAGAAGAATCACAAAGCACGGCTGCTTGTTGACGGTAGAAAATTCGATGAAGCCTCTGCTGCGCCGCTTCCGCCGATTACGCCGACGCTTGGGGACATTGAGGCGTTTGTGTTGGCTTGGCGGTTTTTTTGCACGCTGGATTTCTTGGGTTTCTTTTACCAGCTCCCCGTTGCAGAGGCGGTGGCGGCGTTTCTGGGGTTTCGCACGCCGCATGGGTACTATCGTTTTAAGGTGGCGGTCCCCGGTATCGCGAGGGCTCCGTCGATGGCGCAGCTCACGACGTGTGGGCTTCTTCGGGGGGCTGGCTTGCTGAAGCGGTCGCTTGCCATCTATGACGATGTTGCTCTTGGAAGTCTCGACGTGGTCCAGCTTGCGGACGACAGGAAGAAGCTTATGCTGCTACTTGATAGGGCGTGTGTCACCGTGCGCGATGACAAGTGCTTGCCGATTTCCACTGAGGGGGTTTTCGACGGTGTTCTGCTAGATCTGGAGCGGAAGACTGTGTGCGTTGATCCTGAGTGGAGACAATTGGTTCTCGCGGAGCCGGTTCCTCAGGCGCTGACCTGCCGTGGGGCTGCTCATCACATCGGATGCTTGAGGTGGGCGCACTCGGTTATGCGGAAGTCTATGGCGGTCTACCCTGCGTTGCTGAGGCTAGCGAGGCAGTTGAATGCGTACTGCCTGACTGCAGCTTTGTGGGATCGTCGTCTGTGTCTTTCAGATGAGCTGATGGGTGAGTTTCGAAAAGCCGAGCGATGGTTGCGCTGTTGTGAGCCCCGTCTCTTGAAAGCCCATGGGCAAGCGTGGGATGTGTGGGCTGATGCCAGTGACTATGGTGGTGCTATTTGTGTCCTAGACCCAGCGAGAGAGCTCGTGGTCAAGAGGCATGCGTGGGCGTGGTCTTCTCTTCCGGCGCTGGGGCCTCCTGTCCCCATCCGGCGGAGGGAGCTGTTTTGTGCGGTTCTGGCAACTATGCTGGCGGACAAGCTCGCGCCTGATGGAGTGGCTTTGGATGTTTACCACGACAATGGCAATGCAGAGTCCAGGCAAAGAAAGCTTACTTCCTCGCATCCGGTGGAGAATCGCTGGCTGGCCACGATGCATGCTGGCTTGCGTGCTGGCAGGGTTGTTAACACGCACCTGGTGGGTACCAGGAGTATGGTCGCGGACGTTGACACCAGGATTGGCTGACCGCTTTCGTCTGCTTCGCATGCGCAAGGAGAAGGAGGGGGGTGGCAGTACTGCTCCGCAATCCCCGGTCGCGCGGCGAAAACTGCCTGTGTTCAGCACAGGTAGTGCAAAAGAATGCTCCTGCCTGCCCGCAGTGCAGGTAACCCGAACAACCTCAGCCCGCAGTGCTGGGAAGACAGCCCGCAGTGCTGTACCTCGGCCCGCTGAGCTGAGAAGACAGCCCGCAGTGCTGTGCACCTCGGCCCGCTGAGCTGAGAAGGCAGCCCGCAGTGCTGCAAACGGAGCCTCAGCCCGCAGAGCTGAGTTTGGCAGCCCGCAGTGCTACAACAACGCAAGCAGCCCGCTGTGCTGCTGACCGCCATGGGAAGGGGGGTGATCCCGTGCACATCACAGGATCGGCACATGCGTGCCTCCCCAAAATCCCAAACCCCGAACCCTGAACTGTTTTTCCTTCTGATGATAGACAGCCCAACGCTTTATCTTTGCGTTCTTTCTTCTTTGTGCTTATAACGTGCGGAAATAAAATGAGATAGCAAAAACCGAGCGCAGCGAGCTTTTTGTGAGAAGGTTTTATTATCCAAACAACCAGGCGTGCTCTCTCATTTTATTTCTCACACAAAAAACCCTCCCATCCCACCCGGTCGCGCGGCGAAAACTGCCTGTGTTCAGCACAGGTAGTGCAAAAGAATGCTCCTGCCCGCAGTGCAGGTAACCCGAACAACCTCAGCCCGCAGAGCTGGGAAGACAGCCCGCAGTGCTGTGAACCTCGGCCCGCAGTGCTGGGAAGACAGCCCGCAGTGCTGTACCTCGGCCCGCTGAGCTGTGAAGACAGCCCGCAGTGCTGTGCACCTCGGCCCGCTGAGCTGAGAAGGCAGCCCGCAGTGCTGCAAACGGAGCCTCAGCCCGCAGAGCTGAGTTTGGCAGCCCGCAGTGCTACAACAACGCAAGCAGCCCGCTGTGCTGCTGACCGCCATGGGAAGGGGGGTGATCCCGTGCACATCACAGGATCGGCACATGCGTGCCTCCCCAAAATCCCAAACCCCGAACCCTGAACTGTTTTTCCTTCTGATGATAGACAGCCCAACGCTTTATCTTTGCGTTCTTTCTTCTTTGTGCTTATAACGTGCGGAAATAAAATCACTATATCCTGAAAACTGTTCACGAGTGACGGAAAAATGGATAAAATCGACAGTGCCGGGTGGGAGGCTGCTGTAAGGAGCTAGATTGCGTATGAGGCGGTGCCGTTCTACAATCCCGGCAGACTGAAGCATCTGAGTCGCAGATCCGAGAGCCACTTTTGCCGAAAAAGGGGGTCGTCAGATACCCAAAACTGGAAGCCAACCACTCGGGTGGTCCTAAAATGCTCCGGATATCCAGAAGAACTGGTCGGATGCTCGTTTAGGCTGGAAGAATGGCCGCAGAATGCGAAGTGCCAAGTTTGAAGGCTGTTGCCTTTAGGAATGTGTACCTGGGGGAGCGGATCCGCCGGGGAGAGGGGCACACAGGTGGCAAACAGTGCCGCCAGTATGCTGGTCAATATGCTGCACGCGACAACCGGACTGAGAAGTGCACCGCCTGTCTCCACCAGAATGTACCATACCGTTTCCGCCCGCCAAGCTATTTCCACTAATACTATGTCTATCCTAATCATTGCACAATATCCCAGTCGACGAAGGTCCCTCGGATACTCTAGAAGTTCTGCACTTTCCAGCGAGCTTTGAGTCTAGAAAACATTGCCAGATCGACGCCGTATGTATTCTTGGAGCGAGTCATTTCCGCTTCTGACGACGCGCTTTTCAGGACGCTGGAAGAGAGAGCGAGACATGTTCAGATGGAGCAACAGGCGCGCCAAATAGAAACCAAGTCGCGGAAGCCGGTGTTTGATTTCTACAAGGACGTCATCCAGAATCGGACGGATTGGAGCAGGTGCTGGCACCACTGCTTTAGGTGGTCGTTCGCCACGTTGTCCGAACGGAGCTTATACGCGAATCAGTGCAGAAAGATGCAGAAGTGGGCTCGGAGAGGCAAGACGGTGAAGTTGATAAAACAATGGGGCAACTGCCAATGGATGGTGTGCCGCGAGTGGGACATGTGGACTCGCGGTACACAGGACGATATCGGCATGTGCCTCAGCACGTGGATGCGAAACCAAGACATGGGTGAATTTCGCTCGAGGATCATCAGCGTCAATGGGAATGCCACCGTCGGTGGTCCGTTGACTTGCTTTCGACAATCGACGTGGAGCAATGGCCCTGCACTGTTCCGGGTTTCGTGGTACTTGGACACTATTGTGCGCCGGATGTGTCAGTTTCCTGACCAGGCTGGGCTTCGCTTCAGGTCGCGTTCTCCTCATTTTGGGTGGTACGGGAGGCAGATGGAATATTTTTTGTCGAGAGTGTTTGCAAAAGAACAGTATCCCATGTGCCGCGGGGATGGAATCATGGATCACATTGAAATTGAAAGCTTTGACGGGGACTCTGTTTCACGATGAAACGCACGGCTGGATTGTGTCGGTGCTCTGATCACTACGTGCCATGTCAATCAATGATCATATCGTGCATTTTACAAGGCCATGGTTGGCAGTGGTGCCCATAGCCACTTCTTCGCAAAACGTAGTAGTAGTAGTAAGTTTCGAACTGCCAAAGCAGCCGGCGACAGCACGTGCAGAGCCCAGCAATCCCGACTGTCTAATCACGATCGTGAAAGGTTTGTGCCCTTTATGGATGGGGTGGTTGACCAGGCCCCCTCGACGCCTTATTTTTGCACAATACGGCTACAACACGAGGATGCAGCCCTGCTTAGGTGTGCACTCAGCCATCAGGGCTCGCATCAGGGCTCGCGGCACAGCAGCCACCCTGGCGGCCGCCTCGATATGGGGTCTGCTCCCTTCGCTGTTTCGGCGCGCTGGACGGAAGACCGAATGGATGTTGGCCCAACTGGAAACAATTTGCGCCCGTACCATCTGGAACGAGTGTCCGCTCGACGTATCTTTCGTTCAGTGGGTGCTGAGATTCTCCGTCAAGATGCTAGCCGCCGCCAAGAGGGGAGCCCGCGACACAACACGTCCACGCATGCCCGCCAGGCCGTCTCGCCCAGCTGCGCCATCATTGACGTATTTATCCTCTAAGACAGGACGGCGGCTCGTACCGCGCTACGATGCAACGACTTACACCCGCTGCAGTGGTAGGGCGACCGCATACTCCCCGGAGAAATGGCCACTGCACTCTAACTCGTCTCTCTCGGAAAGTCAGCGCGAAGCGATGCCAACGAGAACACGAAAAATGACGGGAGGGTGGGACCGGGCCCACAGACACAACGTGTCAACACACGCCTGCCAGGCGGTCTCGCCCGTCGGTCAGAACGCCCCCGGCTGCGCCACCATCGGTGCAATCATCATCTATGACAGGGCCGCGGCTCGCACCGCGCCCACGACGTAACGACTTACGCCCCCCGTAGTAGTACGGGACAGTAGTGGGGCGACCGGATACTCCCCGGAGAGATGGTCCCTGCACTCTAACTCGTCTCTCTCTCTCTGTTTCTTGCTACTGCTCGTCACGTCGGACTAAAGTCTTTGAGAGCCAGGCTTCAAGATTCTGAAACCCGAAGACGACGAGTGAAACAAGATTTCAGCATCTCCGATGAATCGGAAGATACAACGAGTCGGATGAGTCCGAGGAGGTTAGCTCATCAAAGGAACATGCAAGACGGTAAATTCGGTGAGTGCGGTGGACAAGTTCTAGTTTGCTTGTCCTGGGCATATGGGGATCATCGTGTCAGTCTTTTTGACTCGTCATTTGCTTCGAAAGCGATGTGCCCGATCCTTCTCTGTAAGCCATTCTAACACTTTCTTTTCAGAGTCCTCACTTTTCTCTTCCGTTTTCTCGATAGAAAATGAGAAATTCTCGGATCTGGCCACTGAAGGCAAGGCGTGCATCCTCAGCCAAAGAACGGCGCAACGGAATGATCGAGCTCAAAATAGCCATTTCCTACGTCCGAAATATTTTCTCCTGACCGAAGGGTCACCCACCAGGGCCGTCCTAGTGGCGGCTGCACTGGATACCCGAAACGGTAACCTTAGAGATGGCGAATTGTGGCGAAGCTGGAAGACATTGGATGGGGAGCTTCTCCGCCTCCTTCGTCAGACGGTGCTCCACCTGGAGGAAAATGCTTTTGTATTCTGGCAACCCGGTTTTATATCAGTGGAAGTCCAAGACGCGACCGTTTCTTTGAGGCCGCTGTAGCCAATGGCAGCCTCAACACATGCTGTTCCAGATGAGACAGGCGCCAGACCCTGCGAGCCGCCACCACGACCGTAGCGGAGCACCTGGGGCGAGCAAGAGTCTCGTGGCCGGGACCTCTTGTCGCTCAAGTTACCCTGCAAGCCGAGCGTTACGAAGACGGGAGGAGGTTCCTTCAGCAAACAAGTAAAATAACAAAACAAAACTACGCACTTCTTCTCCCCAATTACAAGAACACAGTTCCTCAAACCGTCTTACGAATCCTTTCCAGAACGACTTGGTCGTTGCTTAGGAAAAAGCAGTTGTCGATCCAAGCGAAGCTATCCGACTCTGCTTGGCAACCCTCCCTGGCCAGCTGTGCAATCAACTTGGACACTGCCTGAGCCAGCTGAGGGGTCCAATTGGCAAGACCTTCAATCGGTCGATCTTGTTGCAGAAGTAGCGGCGAACCTCTTCATCCAGAGGAAACTGGAAGAAAAATGACTTACATCCAGAGGAAACTGGAGGAAAAATGACTTATAGGTCATCTTTCGCCAAGTAGTCGATGATTTTCAACCGTCGATGGGTACGAAAGCAGTTTACAGGGCGGGCATGGGGTGTGTGCAGTCGCCGCGTTCACGCCGGTGCACGCCAGAAAGAACCGAAGTTGTTCCTTTTTAGACTTTTCGACACAAGGCAGAGTGACACAATCTTCCCGTCTCCTTCCTACGAACTTTCTCAACAATGGAGGTCGAGTAAGCGAGGCACGTGAGGCGCGAGCTTCTTGTTCGGGACTCGGAACGGTAGGCCGGCCAATCAGGGAACGAATCTTGCTTCTTGGACCCAGCGCCGGCAGGTCCGAGACGAGTTTCTCTTTTTCTTCTTTCCTTTCTTCGGGCCGCATCCGCACCATTTGGCGATGAAAGGTGCGGTTGTGGTGTCGTCGACAGTGGTAGCTGTCGGCGCCGTGTCGCTGCTGAGCGTCTTGGCGCTGCTGGGGCTGCAGCCCGAACCGGCGCTGCCGCGGGGCTTCTTCGGGAAGCCGAAGCACATGGAGGCAGCGGGCAGGGCTGCACCCGCGGACGTGCCCGTCGTTCGCGACGCACACCTCGCCAGCGACGCGCCGGGGCCGCGCAAAACCGCTGGTCCGCACATCGCCGGACTGCATCCCGAACCGGCGCTGCCGCGGGAATCCTTCGGGAAGCCGAAGCACACGGAGGCAGCGGGCAGCGCTGCACCCGCGGACGTGCCCGTCGTTCGCGACACACACCTCGCCAGCGACGCGCCGGGGCTGCGCAAAGCCGCTGGTCCGCGCATCGCCACTTGCTGCCCGGACACCGCTCCGCAACCCACTGGATGGGAAGCGGCTTGCGCAAACGGCACCCAACCATTCTCTCCTCCTTCCCCTGCGGATCGGCCGGAGATGTTCACTATCGTCGTGACCACGTACAAGGTGTGCCGCTGCAACTTCCTTACCCGCTTGCCTCGAAGGACGAAAGAAGTTAAGCTTTTTTTGCGGCGAGGCTGAGAGCTAGAACGGTTGCCCACAAAGCAGGCCAGCGAAACGTCTCAGACAAAACCGGCGCACAGAACGCAGACCAGCTGCACGTGACACGAGTTATGGCAAAAGAGCAGGCCAGCGGCACGAACGTGACGACAAATATGCCTCAAAAGCACAATTACGCACTGTGTGCATCCAAAGAGTGTCAGACACCTGCCCAGAGAGTCTCCACGGACTGGAAAGGGTCTCATTTGACCAACCAACTGGTCACCCGGAGACTTTTAGAAAACCGGAACCACAAGTGGACCTATAGCTCTGAAAGTGTTCTGCATCTAAACAGGGACACGCGACGCTTTCCAATACGATCGGCAGCTGGAAGCGTACGGGCCTTCTCAACCACCCGCGGCTGGAGGAAGTCGTTTTCCACTGCAACATGTGTTCGTGCGCAGACTTGGAGCTCGTCGAGAACTTGATGAACGGCACAGCGTACCGTGTCGTCTGCGCCGAAGCGAATCGGCTGCATCCGCAAGCGCTGCTCTTCGCATTACGCGCCGTGGTCACGCCGCTGGTGCTTCTGACTGAAAACGACCGCCCCGTCGTACAGAGAGTGAACGAGACGCTTGCGGAAGCAGCCGTGCGCGTTGGCAGGTTCCTTGACCTGTCTCTTGAAACAGTGGCGAACGAGTATGCACCCACATTTCCAGTTTGAAGCAGGGAGGAAGAATAGCTATTTTGTAGGGGGGCCCACGTACACCCCTTTTTTTTGGGACAAAAGTTAGAAGAGGTGGTTGCTCAAGCTTTTCGTGCCGCGGAAAACTGTGTTGCCTTTATACATGTTCCCCGGATGTTGTCCCACATTTTTCCTCCCCAGATTGGCTGATTTTCGAGCCTCCAGATGAACATCGTACTTTTCATGGACGGTTTACTGGGGAAATGCACTTCGCGTTTTTTTGCCCAGATACCATTCTTTTGAGATTTTCGCAATCATGGGTTTTGAGCTAAAAACCCACACCTTCCTCCCGAAAACATCATTTTTTCTTGGTGTAATGCCATATTTTGGACAGCTCGTGCATTTTGGCGACCTCTTTCACCATCCAAAAATCCACTTATGGTGGTGCCAGTCTATCTCAAGAGTTTGCAAATAATGCGGTGTGGAAGGTGGGATAGCTCAGGAAACTGCAAAACGCGCCACCTAGAGGGTGGGTTAGCTCGGGAAATTGTGATTAGCGCGGTGTAGAGGGTGGGATAGCTCAGGAATCGCAAGAATCGTCATCTGGGTGGGATAGCTCGAGAAATCGCAAAAAACGCGTTCTAGAGGGTGGGATAGCTCGGGAAACTGCAAAAAAAAAAACGCGTTGTAGAGGGTGGGATAGCTCGGAAAATTGCAAAAAGCGTGTCCTAGAGGGTGGGATAGCTCAGGAAGTTGCAAATGGCACCATCTAGAGGGTGGGATAGCTCGGGAAACTGCAAAAAGCGCGTCCTAGAGGGTGGTAGCTCGGTAGCTCAGGAAATTGCAAAAGGCACCATCTAGAGGGTGGGATAGCTCGGAAGATCGCAAACACGACTTTGCCGAAGAGCATGATACAGTGACAAAAGAAGAGTCTCAAATTAGTGCCCTCGAGTCCTTGTATCTGAGCCAGCTCTTGGAGTTAGCCAAAGTGTGTGAAGCAGCTCAGCCAACTCAACGTTCGAAGAAGGATGTCCTGGTCGAGTTGCTGAGTCCTCACTTTGGAGAGCTCGAAGAAGAAGTTCGAACCATGATGGCAAAGAACGAGCAGTCTCGGGGCGAAGCAAAAGAAAAGAAGAAGCGTGCCCGTGCCTCGCAGGGCCCGTCCTCCACCTTACCGAGGAGGAAGCGAACTACGCCGGGGAAGCCCCTCTGAAAACGTGCCCTGTTCTGTCCCTTGGCTTTTGGTGGTTTGCGAAAGAGCCGGCTCCGTCTTGCATGGCATGCTACTTATCGAGGCATCCGGAAAACGATGTGACACAGGAAACGGCTGGCTTGGTCTTCCTTGTACGGCATGGAAACCATTATTTAGCAAGCCGGCAAAAAGAAACTGCGGCAAAAAAGCCATTTTCTCCAGAATTCCAGTTCCATATTCCTCAAATAGCCAACTTCGTTTCGTTTCTCCGAAAATTTGGCCTAGCATCTCCCTCGAATGCGCATTAGATCTACTTTCCTGTGAAGTTCCCTTTTTCCATGGTAATTGCCCAGGAGACACTGCGCCGAGCAGGAAGTTTTGGAGAAGATGTTCGATCCGAGGGCTGAACCACTCTAACTACTCCACAGTCGTGTTTTCTTGGGGGTTTTTGCATCTCCTCGGATGCGCGATTAGATCTATTTTCCTGTGAAATTCCCCTTTTTCCATGGTAATTGCCCAGGGGACACTGTGCCTAGCAGGAGATTTTTGACAAGATGTTCGATCCGAGGGCTGAACCACCCGAACTACTCCACAGTCGTATTTTTTGGGGGTTTGCATGAAGCATTTCCCTCGAATGCGCGATTAGATCTACTTTCCTGTGAAATTCCCCTTTTTCCATGGTAATTGCCCAGGGGACACTGTGCCGAGCAGGAGATTTTTGAGAAGATGTTCGATCCGAGGGCTGCACCACCTTCCTACCACCCTAACTACTCCACAGTCGTATTTTTTGGGGGGTTTTGCATGAAGCATCTCCCTCGAATGCGCGATTAGATCTACTTTCCTGTGAAATCTCCCCTTTTCCATGGTAATTGCCCAGGGGACACTGTGCCGAGCGGAAATTCTTTGAGAAGGTGTTCGATCCGAGGGCTGAACCACCTTCCTACCACCCTAACTACTCCTCAGTAGTGTTTTTCGGGGGTTTTGCGTGAGTTTTCCAGCTGAAACGCGGTAAAAAAGCCCTCATAATTTTTGTCCCAAATTGCCCCATTGTAGCTTGCCTTGCGTGGGCCCCCCTACTATTTTGTTTCACTGGGGGTCCCAAATTTCTCACTCCAATTTTTTGCTGCCCCCCTTTTTTTAGCCACTACCCTGAAGACTGATCACGAGTGAAGGAGAAATGGATAAAATCGACAGTGCCGGGGCGTAAAGGAGCCAGATTGCATAGTAGAGGCGGTGCCGTTCTTCATACCGACTGAAGCATCTGTATAAAATCCCACTACGGATGAGAGCATCTCATTGTTTTTCTCGGAAAGACATCGAACTTTGTGAATATCGCCCCAGCAGCAGTTCGGGGAAGAGCTGCTGCCTGCGGTGTCAACAACACCTCAGCTTGCGCAAGACTCAGAGAGCCTTTTGGGACGTTGTTAACCATCCAGACGAGCAACGTTAATAGCTGCCTTCCTCCTGGGTGTCGTTTGCCCTTTTGTTGCTTCCATTTGTGGCTGCCTGCACGTGATTGTAGCCTCATCTTTGCATGGTATGAACATGGAAGCACACACACAGGCAGCTAGCCGGTACCAAACGGTGTCCACCCTAAAACCATCAACTAATACACCCCCCCCTGGGCCATTTTCCATGAGACTTTCCCCAAAAACACGTTTCCGGGCATTTCTGAGGCGGGTTGCATGTTTTTTTAGCCTTAAACTGCCGTTAAGTCTACAGGCTGAAAATGTCACCATTTTGACGCAAAAAAAGACCTTTTGACCCCCCCTACCCCCCCCCCCCCCCCCCCCCCCCCCCCCCCAAGGGTACCTGTAACTCCAGGGTCTCCAGGGCCCGGGCCCCGGGCCCCGGGTTAGCGCTAGGGTCCAGATAGGGTCCAGGCCCACGGTGCTCACGCCATCCAAGGGTGGAATCTTCCGTATTGCAGATTCCCACAACAAGCGGAGAGAAAAACGAGAAGAAAACACGAAATAAACTTGATAAATCTTGATAAAAACGCACACAGTCAGGTGCTATCAGCCAATTTTCCTTCGCTTGGGAATAGGCCCCGTCGGTTTGTCCTCTTCTTCCTCCTCTTCGTCTTCTTCGTCTTCTTCATCTTCTTCGTCATCTTCTTCTTCTTCTTCTTCTTCTTCGTCTTCGTCTTCGTCTTCCTCTTCCCCATTCTCATTCTCATCCGTATCACCTTCTTCCTCTTCCTCCTGGTCATCTGAATCTGCAACCTCTTTTGCTACCCCTCTGGCAGCTGTCATCTTCTTCTCCAGCACTTCGAACACGGACACACCTTTTTTGGTGCTTGTGTCTCGCTTCCTCAATAAGCGGCGGGTTTTGAGCGACAGCCAGATGGTGGAACAGAGGGTAATGAAACCCTCTGCGGCGTCCACCCTCGGGCCCATGTCCCGTATCATAAGTTCCGCTGAGAGGGTTTTCACGTCGACCTGCGTGCGCTTCAGGGTGGCGTAGCGCAGCCGGGCATACAGCCTTTCAGCCTTGTTGGAGCTACAAGAACTGAAAATGAGGGCGTACTCCAGTGCCTTGCGAACCCGGCCCTTCACCTTGTCCAGCACCACAAACCAACCGCCCCACCCCATCCCCAGCTTTCTCACCTCTGTCTTGGCGATTAGCCACTGTTCTTTCGTGAACTCTGCCGATTCCTTTTCAAGGCCCGCCTCCTGCATCCCCAGTGTTTCCATCACCACCTCGAGGTCATCGTCGGCGTATTCGGCGAGATCCTCGTCAGACAGGCACGTTATCTTGTACACGTTCATCATGCGCAGGAGAGCTGTCTCCACAGCACCGTAGTGGCGAAGGTTTGCCAAGCACTCAATGGCCAGATCGGTAGCGCGGCGCCGCATGCTTCCCGGTACCTGCTTGTTTTGCAGCTCTTCTAGTTCGGTGATTGCTTCGCCCACCGAAAAGTCGAAATGCAACAAAATTGCATGTTCCCCCTGTGCGACGAGGCTCGGTTTCTGGGCAATTGAAAACAACTCGCCAAAGAACAAGAGGTCTCCGGGGACGTCATCTGCTTGGACCAACTTTTTCAGCTTTTGACGGGTCTTAGGCACGGAGTCTTGCGTTGATTCGTTGCTGTCTACTGCCTTCTTGTCAGCACGCACCTTCTTCCACGAAGATCCTGTCTCGATATGTGATTTCCACATCATCCACATCCTTGCAGCACGTACCAGCGACGTCCGCACCTTCGCCTGCCAGCGGATGCGATAAGAGAGGGAAGGGCGCAGCACAAGTTTCCTCTGTTTGCCGACGGTGGTGAACTTGGATTTGCTGTCTGTTTCAAGCTCGCGGAACAGCACTTTCGACTGCAGATAAACACGGTCGATGGAGCGAATCCCCTGGATGAGGGTGGCCAGCGCGGGGATCTTACTAACCGGCTTCAGCGCGTTCTGCAAGCGGTGTGCTTGGTCGGGGAAGTGTGGCTGCAATGTGCGGGTCCTGAGATGCATTCTTCCGACAAGCCCACGAGTTTTGCCCGTGATCGTCCCGCAGCTGTCCGCGATGACCCCGCCAACACGCTCTTCAGGGAGATCGACAGTGAGGAGCATTGCTTTCATCTGCTCGTGCAGTGCATCACCGTCTGCCGACACCAACACATTGTCCGTCATCCTGACGAACCGTTCGACACAGCGGAGGGTGGCTTTGGGGGACGGGCGATGGAGGTACCGCAAGAGGAACACATTCACGTCTTGGTTGACATTCCTCAGGGAGGTTCCGTCTGTCACCATCCCGATGGAACTCACGCTCTTGAGCTCCTTCTTCACGCGTTCTTGCAGAGCACCGGCCCACACGTGCACCATCTCTCCAACATGCCTGGCGCACGCATATTTCTTGGGTATGCTCCCGCGAAGTCCTGCTATCGTAGCTGCAACCGTCGTGTGTTCCGTCCCGTGCATGATACCTGCGTACATCACGCAATGCAGGCGCGAGAAGAGGTCGACCTTCTCTTTCGGTGGCGGGACGATCTTCGGAGGCGGAGTTGCGGCGTTGGAGGTGGCGGCGGCAACAGCAGCCTGGTGGAAACCCGAACTTGACAGATGTTTGTTCTGGGCTCTGCGGATGTTGTTGTTGTCGGCAACACGGTACTCAATCCAGGTGTTTTTTGATGCTTGGGCGTGTTTGCGCTTCACACCTGTCGTCACTGCTTTCGCGCACGCCTTGCAGCCCCAACCTGTGGCCTTCTTCTCGAATAGCGCCTTCGGATCTTCAGGAGTGGCTTTCGGCTGAGGGGCGTTTACCTCACTACCCTGGCACGTAAACGTGATGCGCCCATCCTTTGCACCCAACATCACCATCTGTCGGCCATGCTCCGGATTGCGGATGACGATAATGCAGAAGAAGTGCCCCATCTTTTGCATGCCGATTGGGGGGAGAAAGACGATGTACACCCCTTCGCAGAGAGACGTGCGTTGGAACTCCGGCGGAGTAACCAACCGAACGAGCGATGAGAGAGTGTCGCAGCAGAACCGGTTCACTTCGAGGTTGGTCAGCGGAGGGGGGCTCTCGGAACGACGAAGGCACATGTGGATGTTCAACCAGCGGTAGTCTTTCATTCCGAAGTTCTCGGCGTCGGTGGTAACCCAGAAGGCGGCGATGTCTTTAAGGGTAGGGCAAACCACCAGCCGCGCTTTCTCCCGAACCCACTTGGCAGCCACCATGAGGGATATGTACCCGCAGGTCGTCGCCATACCTTGCTCATCAGACACCACGTACCGCGTGTCGTCCTTCTTCGCGGTTCTGGAGGCATGTCTCTCACATGCCAGCTTCCTTGTTGTCAAGTACGACCAAGCAAAATCGAGCACGAAAAACGCAAACGCAGACATTGTTATTGGGATTTACTTAAAATGTTTGTATACTCCTGCGGGTTTGGGACGTCTTTAACTGACGGTGTCCAATCCGTAATGGAACCGGCCGAAAGAGCCAGATTTGATTCGTTTTTGATTGTTCGTTTCCTCAGACAGCTGTTCTTCAGTAGTAGTAGTAGTAGTTTGAACTTTATATGCAGTAACAATCTGTGGTAATGAAGTGCACAATCCGCTACCGACTACCTCTTGGCGCGTCGCGCCGTGCTTGGGTTGTTAAAAAAATAATCCAAGGACGTTTTTGAACGCTTTGGAATCCGTTGAGCTCAAGGACAGTCTGGGGCCCTGGAATGGAATAGTAAACGAATTGCATCTTGTACCAGAGAGTTTTTCCTTTGGTAATCGTTCAGGGCCAAAAAAACTGGAAAATTTCCAGGGCCCGGGCCCCGAGTTACAGGTACCCTTGCCCCCCCCCCCCATGCTATATATTTCCACTAATGCTATGACCATCATTGCACAATATCCCAGTCGACGAAGGTCACTCACTCTGGAAGTTTTGCACTTTCGAGAGCTTAAAGTGTAAAAAACATCGCCAGATCGACGCCGTATGTATTCTTGGGTGCCGCTTCTGACGACGCGCTTTTCAGCACGCTGGAAGAGAGAGCGAGACGGAATGCCACCGTCGGTGGTCCGTTGACTTGCTTTCGACAATCGACGTGGAGCAATGGCCCTGCACTGTTCCGGGTTTCGTGGTACTTGGACACTATTGTGCGCCGGATGTGTCAGTTTCCTGACCAGGCTGGGCTTCGCTTCAGGTCGCGTTCTCCTCATTTTGGGTGGTACGGGAGGCAGATGGAATATTTTTTGTCGAGGGTGTTTGCAAAAGAACAGTATCCCATGTGCTGCGGGGATGGAATCATGGATCACATTGAAATTGAAAGCTTTGACGGGGACTCTGTTACACGATGAAACGCACGGCTGGATTGTGTCGGTGCTCTGATCACTACGTGCCATGTCAATCAATGATCATATCGTGCATTTTACAAGGCCATGGTTGGCAGTGGTGCCCATAGCCACTTCTTCGCAAAACGTAGTAGTAGTAGTAAGTTTCGAACTGCCAAAGCAGCCGGCGACAGCACGTGCAGAGCCCAGCAATCCCGACTGTCTAATCACGATCGTGAAAGGTTTGCGCCCTTTATGGATGGGGTGGTTGACCAGGCCCCCTCGACGCCTTATTTTTGCACAATACGGCTACAACACGAGGATGCAGCCCTGCTTAGGTGTGCACTCAGCCATCAGGGCTCGCGGCACAGCAGCCACCCTGGCGGCCGCCTCGATATGGGGTCTGCTCCCTTCGCTGTTTCGGCGCGCTGGACGGAAGACCGAATGGATGTTGGCCCAACTGGAAACAATTTGCGCCCGTACCATCTGGAACGAGTGTCCGCTCGACGTATCTTTCGTTCAGTGGGTGCTGAGATTCTCCGTCAAGATGCTAGCCGCCGCCAAGAGGGGAGCCCGCGACACAACACGTCCACGCATGCCCGCCAGGCCGTCTCGCCCAGCTGCGCCATCATTGACGTATTTATCCTCTAAGACAGGACGGCGGCTCGTACCGCGCTACGATGCAACGACTTACACCCGCTGCAGTGGTAGGGCGAACGCATACTCCCCGGAGAAATGGCCACTGCACTCTAACTCGTCTCTCTCGGAAAGTCAGCGCGAAGCGATGCCAACGAGAACACGAAAAATGACGGGAGGGTGGGACCGGGCCCACAGACACAACGTGTCAACACACGCCTGCCAGGCGGTCTCGCCCGTCGGTCAGAACGCCCCCGGCTGCGCCACCATCGGTGCAATCATCATCTATGACAGGGCCGCGGCTCGCACCGCGCCCACGACGTAACGACTTACGCCCGCCGTAGTAGTACGGGACAGTAGTGGGGCGACCGGATACTCCCCGGAGAGATGGTCCCAAAGCATCGGAGCTGCTTTCTGCTGAAGTTTTGTTTCACTCACGTGGCGCATCGCGTCATTCTGGGCTCCGTAGCCATATTGCACCGCGAGGCCGTCAAAACGCTACACAACCGTCTTAGCCCGGCGGTTACGCTTGTCGCACTTTGCTTTCTGGTGCCCTCTCGCCTTTCGTCTCGTGTTTCGGGATCCCTCTGGCACGTACCACGGGTCCCACCTCCCACCCACCAGGGCCGTCCTAGAGGCGGCCTCCACTTCACTGATATATATCTCTGGAAGGCCGGTCGACTCAGTGCTTCCGCTGAGGAAAACCCCGGAGGGACCAGGAAAACCCCTACATGACGCACGGTACTTGCATTTCTTAGTACTAACAATCTTGCGGGTTGCCCTTCAATGTATTGTGCAGGGTAAAAAGACGTAGGCAGCGCGTTTTGGTGGTCTCTATGGGTCCGCTTAGCTCGTGCTACCTCCGTTCTTGTAGACTCGTTCTCTTTTCCACTCAACGACCGTACGTAATTCTTCACTCTTTTCTCACTTTGGCTTGCCAAAAAAAGAATAGGCGCGATGTTTGCTGCTTGTACGTGCCGGCCTCTTGTAGTAGTTGTTTCTTCTGTGAGTCTTTTGCGGTAGTGTCGTGCAGAGTTCTTTCCAATACTTTCGTTGGATTGAACGCGACGCATCCGCAGACAAGCTCTTCGTCGGAACAAAGAAGAGCTCCAGATCCCCCTGCCTTCAAGGTGTCGTGCAACGCTTCAACCAGGGTGTTGCAGCGTACTCTGGGGCCCCAAGAAAATATGAGCAACCTACCATGGTGCGTTTGTTGGACACCTTTGGGTACATGACTGTAGTTACCTGGCGGTTGTGACTGTACACGGTGCACTAGGCAGGTATTTTGACTTTGACTAGTGGTTTTACTAATCAAGATTTTGACTGGAAAATGCCTAGTGCCACGAGCCAAAATCCACCTGATCTGGACCCAAGTCCTGGAGTACACTTTCCGCACAATCCCTAGAACGGCCCTCTGGTGTCGACTCCCACCAGGTGTTTTTCGTGACCCCGAACCAACATGAACAGAGCGGGTGAGGTCATTCTGGTCATTTCCAGGTCACGTCAGTTTGTTCTTGAGTGGGATAAACAAGCAGTCTTTTTCCCTCCTAGGTTTTATTGTCGCAAACGAATCCCCGTGTGCAGCGGGCGGTGCCCACGGCACACGGCACCAAGCATCCATCCGACCCCCAACTGTCATCGCACACACACACACGTATCAGGTTTCCACACAACGCCCACACACCCTCTCCGGTAGCTCCGGTCCGCTGACCTCCGCGGCCTTTGAAAAGTTGCCTGGTGTTCCTTCCGCGTGGAGGCACACGGAAGAGGGCCTCCGCAGGGGTGCCTACCCCCGCGAGTAATAAGGTGCCTCTTCCAAGGCAGGTATTATCTTGCAAGTTGGCCGGTGCTTCCTCACGGGCCCCGAAGCACGCCGCGTCCTCCTCCAAACCCTCGCTGTCGTCCTCTCCACTCTCTCTCTCTCTCTCTCTCTCTCTCTCTCTCTCTCTCTCTCTCTCTCTCTCTCTCTCTCTCTCTCTCTCTCTCTCTCTCTCTCTCTCCCTCTCTCTCCTCTCTCTCTCTCCCTCCCTCTCTCTCTCTCTCTCTCTCTCTCTCTCTCTCTCTCTCTCACTCTCTCTCCTCCCTTTTCTTTCTCTCTCTCTCTCTAAGCAAACTTGTTTGAGCACCTTCGGTGCGTCTTGGGGGGTCGAGCTGAGGACCTATGGAACAAGGATATATGTTGTTGGGCGACAAGCCCTGAGTATTTGAGTCCACTTGCTCCAGGGCAAGGTTGGAAGGGGACGATTCGGAAACTTAAGGATTCGGAATTAGCAAATAACGCAGGCAAATTCCTCCCTCCTCCCGCAGTCCCGAACTCGCTCCCCTCGATCGCAGTCCCGAACTCGCTCCCCTCGATCGATTTTGCGTTAATCGCCCCGATGGCTTCACGTTTCTTACCGATGAAGAGAGTAAAGGTCCGAACGAGACCCCCCTCTCTCTCTCTCTCTCTCTCTCTCTCTCTCTCTCTCTCTCTCTCTCTCTCTCTCTCTCTCTCTCTCTCTCTCTCTCTCGGAAATGTCAGCGCGGTAGCGATGACAGCGAGAACACATATAGGTGGGAGGGGAGAGGCCCTGGGACTGCTAAGGCGTGACAACCGCCTTACTGCTCTCGGGACTCCGAATGGTAGGGTTGGAATGGCGGTGACATGGACGCGCGCGTGGTGGAGATGGACGGGAGGGCCCACAACCCGTCCGGTGGAGCGCGTGGTGCGGGTGGACGGCCGCAGTCGGGCGGACGAGCCGGGCGACGAGCGGCAGGCCTTCGGTCGCTGGGTGAGGAAGCGACCGAGAGTGGACGGGGGAAAGCGCCGCGGGGACGGGTGCGGCCGCCGTTCGCTCTCGCCGACGTGGGTGCTTGCCGTTGGGGGCCCGCAGCCGGCCGGTCGCGGTGGCCGTGGAGTCGGAGTGGGTCGGGATGCGTCGCGCCTTGCAGGGCTGCAGAGGCGGCTGCAGGGCATCGCGGGCGGGCTGGCGGTGTACGACGAAGCCCCGGACAACGTGTCCAGCTCGACCTACTCGTCGACGCCCTCACTTCCAGGGTGTCGAGTGGCTCCGGGTAGGCGGGCGGACGCGGGGCTCCCTCTGGCGAGGGTAACGTCGAACCGCATCGACGTGCGGCGTTGGCGGCGATGGACGGTGTCGGTCGATTCCGCGAGGTGCTGCCGATGTTGATGGATCCGTAGCGTTTGCGGATTCGTGTCTGGGGACGCCGCAGGCGGGTGCCGGGTGCCGTCGCGCGGGATGGAGCGACACCGGGCGACTCTGCGGTCGTGCGGGGTGGCGAGCGACGCACGTTCGCGGCCGGCATTCGCGATGAAGGCGTTTACCACGCCGAAGAAGGACGGACGAACGGCACGTCTCGTTCTGGATGCCCGGCCGCTGAACGACGCGATGCGCCGGCCGCCCAGCATGGACCTGCCCCGGCTGCGCGACTTCATCGCCGAGGTCGAGAGGCACCGGTTCGCCATGCAGTGCGACGGCGTGTCGTACTTCTACCAGTTCCCAGTAGACGCGAGCATTTCGCGATATTTCGGGATTGGTATGAAGGGGTGCGACATGCTGTTGAACGTGCTGTGCATGGGGTGGTCTTGGGCGCCGTGCATTGCGCAGCGCGCGTCGAACGTGCTGGTCCGGGACCTGGGCCTCGCCTGGGTGGACAACTTCCTTGTCTTGGGTGGGACGCTGGACGAGGCAGAGCGGAACGTGGCCGTTTTTCGGAAGCGGGCGCAGGCGGCGCGGGTCGAAGTGCGGGCGGAAGGCGACGACGCGTTGTGGCAGGTTCGCTCGCGGTTCGTGTGTGTGGGTGTGGAGTTCGACCTGGCTGCCGAGACGCAGCGGCACAGGCTCGACCCGGCGTGGGCGGAGCGGTGGGTCGGCGGCAGCGGGATGACGGCGGTGCTTTCCGGCAGAGCGACGGCCCGACAGTTCGCCGAAGTTTTCGGGGGCGCCGTCTGGGCGACGGACATCCTGGCAGTGCCCCGCTGCCACTTCGCGGCGTTGCTGTCGTTCGCGGGAAGGCTCGGCGGGCGCATGGTGGACGCCGCAGCGCCGGTGTGGGACGAGGTCGTCGACGTTCCTCCGTCGGCAAGACGGGAGCTGGGCGCGCTCCGGAAGATCGTCCGGGAGAACCCGTGGGTCGTGGGCGGCGTTCCTGAGGACACAGGGAGCGTCCTGTGGACGGACGCCAGCTCGCGGGCGTGGGCGGCGCTGCTGGAGGCGGAAGGCCGGTTCGTGGATGGGCGGCAGGGCGTGTTCGCGGGACCGGACGCGGACGCCCACATCAACTTGAAGGAGATGTTGGCGTTCGCGGAAGGTGTGGTTCGGCTGTGCTGGGCGCCGGGGGCGCAGCGGTGCCGCATCGACAACGCGGCGGTTGTCGGCGCCGTGGCGAAGGGGAGTTCTTCCTCGTACGCCGCGAATCGCGTTTTGTCCCGGTCTCTTCGTGTTGCCGAGCGCAGAAGGATCGTCCTGTGTCCTGGCTGGGTGCCGTCCGGCGAACAGCAGGCGGACCCGTACACGCGGGGAGCCTCGTTGCCTCGGTTCCCGGCGCCGCTTTCCGCTTCGCGGTGACGTGCCACACCCTTTGACTTGTTTTATGTGTTCTCGGAAATGTCAGCGCGGTAGCGATGACAGCGAGAACACATATAGGTGGGAGGGGAGAGGCCCTGGGACTGCTAAGGCGTGACAACCCCGCCCCTGTCCCTCCCAGGGAGCCACCCCGAAACTAGCCTGCCCACCTGACGGTGGGGGCCCACCTGACGGTGGAGGCCCACACCCTTTGACTTGTTTTATGTGTTCTCTCTCTCTCTCTCTCTCTCTCTCTCTCTCTCTCTCTCTCTCTCTCTCTCTCTCTCTCTCTCTCTCTCTCTCTCTCTCTCTCTCTCTCTCTCTCTCTCTTCTCTCTCTCTCTCTCTCTCTCGGAAAAGGTCGCGTTGGCAGAAACGGTGAAGATGATAATTGTCACAGGGTTGGTGAAATGAAAGCGAGAATGTGGGGTAAGCCCTGATTATTAGATTCACGGTTAAACGAAGCTAGCGCACAAGGTTTGCCTGATCTCGCACCTACTTTCCGATACCAAATAGATGCTCTATTCAAACTCGGAAAAGGTCGCGTTGGCAGAAACGGTGAAGATGATAATTGTCACAGGGTTGGTGAAATGAAAGCGAGAATGTGGAATAGAATCCCTGGACGTGAAACTAAAGGAGCTGACATCCGGCTGCCTCCGGGTAGCTCAAAACAGATAAACAGCGCCCTCGGGCGTGCTCACAAAACAATGGTGCTGCGCGGAGCGCTAACACTGAGATGGACGACAGGGTGGCTGGACGCACTTCCCGTAATCCTCTAGCAACGTCCTCAGACGTGAGAAAATAGAAATAGGCCGACATCACGCAATGCAGAAAGGGACGCGAGGAGGCGGAATGCCTTGCCTGTATGGGTCTCGTGTCCATACGTCCGCTAATTGCTCAGCGGTCGGAACCCACACAGTCTCGAGAACACATTGGTGTTCTTCCAACACGTCGCGGACCTGGCAGAGGATGAAGTTCCCGAGTTGGGTCTTCGACTTCCAATTCCTCAGACAGTTCACGGCGGGCAAGTTGTCGACAAAGATTCTTATTGTCGATAGCGGAGAGCGCGAAGCCGCGTACGCAATAGCAAACTTTGCCGCCGTTAATTCGGCAAAGAAGATATGCTGCGGGATATCTCTCCACGGTCCCCACATTGCCATGGAATCCACTAGCCAGGCCCATCCCTGCATGCTGGCGTCGGACCATGCCTCGACGAGGGTATCCCGCTGCTGCATGTCGAACGTGACCCACCGGTTCCCCGACAGACGCCGCCTCACCCCAGCAAGGAAAGGAAGGACGTCGTCGCTCACTCGAACCAGCGACTCCCAGCCCAGGGTGCCTGTTAGGACCTGATGCGCCAGTGTCCCCATCCACGCAAGCACCGGGCTCACTCTGCAAAGCGGCGTGCCCCACACCGTCCACGCCCAGATGGCGGTCCCGACGACCTTCCAGATCCCGCGCACGGTCATCTGTGCCGACTCAGCTGAGCAAAACAGCAGGTGCGCTTTTCTCGCCCACTCCTGTTTCAGCCTGTACGTCTTCGCCGCGAGGTCGAATTCTACCCCGAGGACGACTGGTTTCGAGCTGGGCTCGAGGACGGACTTCTCGTCGTTGACTGTCATGCGCACCTTGCGGGCACGCCGCAAAACTCGGTCGCGCACGGCGCGAAGCGCATCCGGACAGTCTTCAACGAGGGCCCAGTCGTCGTACCAGACTATCTTATCGTCCCCGGCAGGCTCCGTGATGACAAGCGCCGAGTCCTGCGCAATCACGGGCGAGAAAGACCAGCCCATCGTCAGCCGGCGCCACCTATACAGAGCCACGCCCCCGTCGAGCTTCCTTGTGCGGAGCCCGAAGAAAGCTGACGTCGACCGTCCTACTGGGAACTGGAAGAAGTAGGACTTCAGGTCAACGACGACTGCGTACGACTTCGACATCATCTTGGCGATGACCTCGTCGACACGCAAGAGGCTGAACTTCGGCGGGGGCTCCATCAGCTCGTTCAGCGGGCGGCCGTCAACGATGGCCCGCGAGTGCTGTTCGCCCTTTTCAACAGCAAAAGCCGGAAGGACGCACTTCAGCGGCTCCGAACGGGGGACGCGCTCCACAAACCCAACGCTTTCCAGCGTCTGCGCATGGCGGGCAAACGCGTCGCTCTTCCGACCCGGCACGAGAGGAGTGCCCAACAACTTCCGTCGGAAGGAGTGCCCGTCCGTTAGGAGGTCAAGCAAGCCGTGCAAGCGGGCCCCGGGGCCGGCGAGGCTCCGGAGCTTGCGGAGATCGATCGGCGGCACTGCCGTGACGTCTAGCGGCCTCGCAGATCTCGGGGCACCGATGCCCGGAATGAGACCTCTCGTTTCTGGTGGGAGGTACCCGAGAGGAACTGCGGTAGGAGGGTCGTAGAAATGGGGGTGGAGCCGGAGGAAAAGCCTCCTCCCCCTGAGCAACCTGGACCTTCGCGACTTCAACCCCCTGACCTGCCGAGGCGAGAAGCCGGCGTCGGGCAAGGGTTGTTTCTGTCGTGTCGGGAAACGGCTGTCGCAAAGGGTAGGATGAGCTAATTCCGAGTGCCCGGGTGCATTCGTGGAAGCGCTTCCCGGGTCTTCGCGTTGTGCGGCGTTGCCAGCCGGAGGCGGGAGTAGAGCCTCCGTCGTACTCCCGCCAGGTCCTTCAAGTCTGCAGTCGGCCAGGGGGGACCAGTCCCCAGACGACCGTTCCATGCCGGTCTTCAGCTCCGACCGGCTTTCTCCCCCTTTCCCGCCGGCGAACGGGGGGCCGCCGACTCCCCGGGCTCGCAAGGGTTCCATACCCGCCACTCCCGGGTGGCCTTGTCGGCAGCTTCCTCAGCCGCCGCCCAGTCAGGATCCATCAGCCGACGGCTGGTCCGTGCGGCCCGGCGGCGCGTGCTACCCGTGTGTACCGGCATTTTTCCCGGAGGGTAGTGTATGATTAGGAGGAGAATGGAAATAAAATGAAAGCGAGAATGTGGGGTAAGCCCTGATTATTAGATTCACGGTTAAACGAAGCTAGCGCACAAGGTTTGCCTGATCTCGCACCTACTTTCCGATACCAAATAGATGCT